>JAGVSL010000154.1:0-600000 GCA_022494535.1 Himalopsyche phryganea | reverse complement strand
AGGATTAAGATTTTCTTAGGTAATTCGCTTAATATATCTAAGCTAGGTCAATCGTCGCTTTTTTTATTTTGACCGTAATAATGGGTTGGTTAGTCCGCTGTCTTACATCAGAGTTCCTGACAAAGTCAAACTACTGTGCCACTAGTATCGATTCACCGTAAGCATCTGTTTTGTTAAAATAGTGGATATACTTTAAAATATTGAAAATGTTTGTCTTAGCGTCAATATGAGTAATTTTAATATCGTTTATAGATAAGCTTGTGTATGCTTATATTGTAAAAAATAACGAAACACCTTTTGATTGTTAATTCGATTCTTTCTTTTTAGTTTAAAGCTTAAAGTATGAGTTTATCAATGAACTCATGAACTATACATAACAAAAACGCAGTCATGCTAATTTTCCAATACGTGATAGTCAAAATAAAACTAATTTCTTTTATTGGAGGTACGCCAGAATGCAAAGGAACATAAAATTCTACAAAGATATATATTATGCAGTAAGTAATAGAAGCGTATTCATTTATTCCATATTCAAATCACAATGTTGCCAACTTTAAAAATATGCATTCCCAAGCAAAAATGTCTGCGATTAGTACTTCTTCGCGCAACGGAGGTTTTTATGGTTACCTTTTCCAGGCGAGAGCTCCGTTGCTTTATTTTATTTGACATCCGTTTTTTGTGCACGTGTTTCCGGCCCATGTATTTCACTTCCCCCTTATATTCTACTTGACCACTGTCTCTCAAACATTGTTGACGGTCAACACACTTCGATAAACTAATCCTTGGATATTAATTTATTTATAAATAATGTTATATTCTCGTATAATTTTATTTATCGTAGACCACTTTTGTTAATTTTGTACAATCATTCAATCGCTGTATTATATTATATTAAAAAATAATTCGCTAAAAAAATGCAGTTAAGAACTTGTATTGAAATAAAACTAAGCATTTATTAGATTTAGTACGATTTTATTGAGGTTAGTGCAAGCGAAAAAAACACGTTCAAAAATTGTTGAATCCGACAATTGTGATTGATGCCAAAATTGGTGTCAAATAAATATATTTCATAACTTTTTGAAAATAAAAGTTTTGCCATATGTACCTTATTTTAATTAAATTTATTTAGTAATAAAACTACGATGTAGCGTTTTACAGAACAATCTATACCATAAAACAGACAATACATATATCTGTCCGTCTGTCAAAAATAACTCATCCCAAACGGTGAACAGTAGAGATGTGACATTTGCACATGTCATTCTTGCAACCATTTCTAGGTCAACTGTAGTATTTTTACTCTTACGTTATTAAAAATTAATGGACTATATTTTGTAGCTATTACATGATATTTTCAACTTCCAACTTTCAACATTAACTAGCATATCTAAGATAAAGAATGAGTTTGAATCTATCCTGGGCTAAGCCCGGTAATAAATACTAGTATATTATATTTCAAATAATCACATATATTGAAAGCCTACCTGAAAGTGTCACATGAAAACAATTTTATTAAATACTTTTTTTTATGAACAGACGGTTTTCAATTTAATTAATATTTTAAGCAAGAATTAATTTATAATTTTGAAGTTTTACACAAAATATAGCTCTATCTGCTATATTTATTTAAATTTCCTTGTTCTTCGAATGAAAACAGAATGAATGCTACGTACAACAAAAAGAAATGCAGCACTATTATTATTGTCAACATTTTAACAACATTCTATTTCTTTAAACTAGCTTTTGGTAGTGAAGTCAAGTGTCATTGTTTAAGGATTAACTGATCAGACGGTGGGCAGACATATTTTTTTGCCAGATTGATTAAACAACGTCAATGATTTGACACCGCCCCGTACTTATGGGGCGGACAGGGTCTTCAAAACCAATCTGCAGACTCTTCCTATTAATGAAAATTTAAGAATGTAATACCCCTGCTGAGGCGTTAAGGGTGGGGGTCGGATTTGTTGGTTGATGTTGTTGATTTGCAGTTTGAAGTGGGGGGGAAGCGCCTGCGATCCTGCGAGAGTCAGTGGGGTCCGACCGTTCCGGAGAGGAGGTCGCGGCCTGATCCCTTCGATTACTATAAAACCACTTACACAGTTTAACTTAAAAGTATGTAATTCTGTTGTGTCTAATGTCTTGTGAAACTGTAGCTAATTGCAAATAAATCAGATGAGTACGCGGATAAACGACCGGGGTTTTAATGGAAGACAAGGAAACGTTGTTTTCTCCTTTGTTTGTCTTTATCCCCAAAGGACGCGGGCCTTGAAGTGTGTTGAAGCCCGCACCCCGCTTCTCCCCGCTCCTATACCGTCATCCCTCGAGCGGCGAGCGAGACGGATGTGATTTGTGTCGTTTTGTTCGTTTCGTTTTTCCCCTACTCTCTCAAGTGTCGCCTGCAACGTGGGCCGTGGAGGTTTAAATACCTCAGGACTTGACGACCTGAGACGCTAGCCGGAAGATTGCAATTAGTCAGGGTGAAACTCCCTGTGGCGCCCAACAACGGAAAGTGAATGTGGAAATACAAAAATGCATAGAAAATGCGAATGGCGAAATTGCGAGGAAGTTCCGCGATATCCGCCGAAGCCATCCGGCCGAAGAAGGAACCGGAGGAATAAAAATGAGTCCGCATATAGGCCGAGTCAAGTCGGATCTTATAGTGACCGCATGTGTGCGGAAAAGCCCCGTTATGTGCCGAATCAGTTTGAATCGTATGATAAACGGGTGTACGTAAACAAACCCCGTTATTGTAGAGACAATACCTCGGAACAAACATATGTAAACCGGAATTACGTAAACAAACCACGTGAAAATACTTCGAAATACACGTATGGAGACCGTGTGTACGTAGATAATTCGCGGTACACGTCGAATAGGTTCGACACCTTGGAATACGTTAACGATGACCGGATGTACGATGAGCCTCGCTATAAGCCGAATCGATATGCTAACGATGATTGAATGTACGCCGACGGATCGCGCGACACGTCATACGAATACGCAGACGACGATCGGATGTACGCCGAGGATCCGCCCTACTCATCACATGAGTCTGAAGCTGACGATGACCGGATGTACGAGGAAGAGATTACTTACATCCGCCCGCCAATAACCAAGCTTTCGCAAACCGGCATGAGGGTTTGATACCCGATGATGACCGCAGAGCGCTTCCTGGAGTATTGTGAAGGAGCGCTCCCTAGAACCGGGACACCTATATCGTCCTGGGTGGCACAGACTGCCGACATCTTGGAAGGAGAGGCCAAAGCTGGTTCACAGCGCTCCGCGAGAAGCCAGCTAACTGGGAGACGTTCAAGGTTGCTATTATCGAACATTATAGTGACGAGAACCGCCGAGCTCGTGACAGGATTGCGCTGATGACGACGAGGCAACGTGAGGACGAACCAATCGTCCTTTTTATGATAATAAAACGGGACCTAGCCCTGAACGCCGGCCCGAGTGATGACTCGGAACAATTGGCGAAGGTCTGCCACAGATTGATGCTGAGAGACCAGCGAGAGATGAGTCAGCGCTCTTGGAGAACGTTGAACGAACTCTTTGATGCCGTCCTCCGATACGAGGGAGGCCAAGAGGAGCCCGGCTACGAAGCCGCGCACATCATCGCGACGCCAGTGGATGACGTCATGACGTCACCACGCTACGAAACGGTCGAGTTAACGGGTCGTAACGAAGTCGCCTCTACACCGGCGTACGTGCCGGTACTTACGAATGACGAAGTTGTGACGTCACTAAACTTGGACGCCGTATGTTCGATTCAAAGTGGAATCGCGCCGACGTCCGCTCATGAAACCGAATTGCCGCCCACACCTCGAAATCAGCCCGTCTACACTGAAGGAAAGCAAGATGGCCAGACAGTCGAACAAGCCCCCGACGTTGTGCAACGACACCCTAGCTCCGAAAGCGGACTAGAGGAAGACGCCGGTGAAATACATTCACTATCTGCCATCGCCGCCCTTATTCCCGACGTGGCTGCCACCAGTGACAGTGAGGTCGGAGACCAGCCCTTGGACGAGAACTGGAAGCCCGTTCGACCACCCCGCCGGGCGAAAAAGGCACCAGTAACGCTACTGCCTAGTCTGCAGTTGCCAATTACGCCACTGCCTGATTTGCAGCCACTAGTAACGACACTGATCAATGTGTCGTTGCTAGTTACCACTGGCCGCAAAACCAGAGATGTCGCTGCCTGAGTCGACAGTGCCTGATGCGAGGTCGCCAGTAACGATACTGCCGGATGAGCAGCTACCAGATACGCAGCCGCTGGTAATGCCGCTGATAACGACGCCGCTGGTTGCGGCCATGCTTGATATGCGTACACCGGGTAAGCCGCTGCCTATGATGCCACCCGACGTTTGGCCGTCTGGTAGACCATCACCCGAAGTGCTACGCAAGCGTGCGCCCGATATGCAGCTTAGAGAGCTGCCTGAGATGAGCCTGGAGTCGCCGCCTATGATAAAAAGGTTGCGACCATCCGCCCTGCCACCCGAACTGTGGGAGATAAGCCTGCAGTCGCCGCCTACGCTGACGATATTACGGCCGGCCGCAAAGCCACCCGATACGCCGTTCAGTGATCCGGTGAAATTTAAGTGGGAATCTTCGTTGCGCAAACTTGCGCCACCGCCAAAAGCTCGCCTGATGAGACGTCGCGACGCCGACGAACGCGCCACTTCGCTTAGTGACTTATGCGCGTATTTACAGAATTTCTTGCAGTTTAGAACGTTAGTTTTAGTGTTCGATATGTCATTTCCATTCTGTGTTTGTGTTTGAGTTGAAATTTCTCTTTAGTGCTTATGTTTAATTTGACATTTCTATTTTTGTGGTTTTTATGATTGACATTCCTGTTTGTTTTTACGTTATTTTTGAGCTTATTTTATATTTTGCTGGAAGAGCTGCAGACGGTTATTGAACATTGGGAGTGTGGTGATTTGACACCGCCCCGTACTTATGGGGCGGACAGGGTCTTCAAAACCAATCTGCAGACTCTTCCTATTAATGAAAATTTAAGAATGTAATACCCCTGCTGAGGCGTTAAGGGTGGGGGTCGGATTTGTTGGTTGATGTTGTTGATTTGCAGTTTGAAGTGGGGGGGAAGCGCCTGCGATCCTGCGAGAGTCAGTGGGGTCCGACCGTTCCGGAGAGGAGGTCGCGGCCTGATCCCTTCGATTACTATAAAACCACTTACACAGTTTAACTTAAAAGTATGTAATTCTGTTGTGTCTAATGTCTTGTGAAACTGTAGCTAATTGCAAATAAATCAGATGAGTACGCGGATAAACGACCGGGGTTTTAATGGAAGACAAGGAAACGTTGTTTTCTCCTTTGTTTGTCTTTATCCCCAAAGGACGCGGGCCTTGAAGTGTGTTGAAGCCCGCACCCCGCTTCTCCCCGCTCCTATACCGTCATCCCTCGAGCGGCGAGCGAGACGGATGTGATTTGTGTCGTTTTGTTTCGTTTCGTTTTCGCCCTACTCTCTCAGATTATTGATTTCATTTCAAAGCCCGTCCATTAGCTATCTCACGCATGACATAATATTATTTATAAAAGCGTTGCCGATGTATCTATATGAAACGATGTCTTTGGCAACTACTGGAACTAAATCAAGTTGAAAATAAAATATAAATAATATGGCATTATACTAAGAAAACTTTGAGAAACGGCCTACCGGTCTTAACTTTGCTATTCACCCGTTTCGTTTGACCTCGCTTATTGCCAGGTTTACGTATACGAGACGTTCTGTAAAGCAGGCGTTTAGTTAATCGGCCGTGTTGACGACTCGCATTGTAAATTGTGCACACGTGGCATGTGAAACGTACTTCAGATGACTTACTCAGTTACAAACACTGCTTTATATATACTCTTCATGTAACTAAATTCAAACTGTCGTAGTAATTACTACGTTCAGTGTTTCACATTAGTATACTCAATTGATATATGAATATTCATTTAGAACTTATTGTACTAAATATTATAAATAAATAGGTAACACTTAATTATTGCCAATGCCGTTATTCACATACAAGTTGAGCCCTGGATTGTCAGTTTTGACTAGCTAAAGATTCTGTTTATATAATAATTATAAAGAATTGAAAGTTTTTTTATGATGGTATTCAAAAATTGTGTTACTAATGATATTTAAAGAAAAAAATGATTGTTAACGGTTTTTAAATAAATAAAAACTTTAAAAAATCTGCTACAGGAGTTTCAATTGCTGTAGTTATGTATAAATATATATTTTAAATATTGTGTATTGCTAAACTTCCCATTTCGAGTTGAAAATAATTGGCAATCAAAATTTTTAATTCTTGCTTCAGGCTTTTGTGACAAATATTTTATATTATTTCAATAGAAATGGTGATAGTTCATATTTTAAATCGTTTAAAATTAATAGAAACATTAGTTACAGAAAGTCATTGGAAATTTAATTAGTGTAGTTTTTTAAAAAATAAAACACAATTCATTTGTACTACTTCCACATATTTATGTGTAAAATATGTGGAAGTAGTACAAATGAATTGTGTTTTATTTTATAAAATATAATGTCTTTCCACCAAGAATTGAGAGTTAACACCTTAAAAGTGATAATTAGTGTAGATTTTAAAATATATTAATGATACGTTTTTTGTGTTAATAAATAGGTATTATTCAATGGTAACTAACATAACACCGTTAACTGATAAACTATTCCACTTATAGTGTAGTAATCTTAATGTAATTCAACAAATTATAGTTAATCTTGTTCTCAATTTTAGATGTTACTTAATTATTAATTCGTCATTGATGGATTGACGTGGTTTGATGGTGGCAAAATTATTATCTCATTGCTTATTTAGGGGTAAATGAAATTGGATTCGTGAAATGTGATAATTCAAAAAATCTATTTCCTTATTGTTGAAATTATATACATATCCATGTATTTTGTTACTAACGACCCAGGATTTGCCTTTCGGCATCTTCAGGCATTCGTGCACTCAAATAAACTCGAACTGACAGACAGTAAATAGTTTATATCGTCTATATATAAGATAAAATATCATCACTTAGTTTAAGAACTGCATTGATATTCGAATTAATTTTAGTACTTTTATGCGCCACTTTAGAAATCGCGTAACTAACTTATAATTGCAGAGGCTTAATTTAAGAATAGAGCTGCCGCGGGCCAACTGTTAGAGAAACAGTATTGATGTCCGTTCGTATGTGAGGTTGTACGGCTTCTGCCAGTGTCTATGCTTCTGTTCTAGTATTGCCATATGTATTGGTTCATTTCCCACATACTGATTTGATAATAATGTTTCACCATAATTTAAAAAAAATGTTTATACACTGTTCTGACGATGGCTAGAAGTCAAAATAGCTACCAACCAACTCATATAACTCTTGTAGAACTGAAAATTTTGATATTTTTACTTTATAATAAAAAAGACATTTAACTTTCAAATTTACACATACAATATGTGTGCTCAATAGAGAAATGTAGATTGCATGCGATTTTTTTGTTTTGTATCTGTCATGATTCTCTTTACAAGGGTTTCTCTGATGAGTTATGTCAGAAAAAGAGCATCACATGTATTATATCTCAATCGATAGCGACCGCTGAGATTTGGTTGTAAGAGTTTTAGCATTCAAAATATATGTTATCTGACATCTGTGGCTTTTGAGACTATAACAAAAAAGTACCAACTGTAAATTTTTGAACATGTTTGAGCTTTATTCTGCATTGTTTAATGTGAGATGAGATGGTTTATTAACATAACGCTTGTGTTATATGAAATGCTTTTGACTAATTTACCCTCATCGTTAAGCCAAAACATTAAAATATATTTAGCGAAATAACTTTTACATTATTCGCCTACGGTATATGGTAAATCGTTTCCAAGATATTAAATAAAACGAAGTTCTTCACATATTTTTGTAGCAGTAGGCTATTTTGTATAATTAATGAGCTTCTTAAAATTTTCAGTAACAAGAAAACGGATTAAGCATATTTTCACGTAATTAATGGAATGTTGAAAATGAATTCCTAAAATACAAGACGCAAAAATAACTAATGCAAATTATTTACAGTTCCTGAACACTTCGCTTTAATTATTTTCATTCCTGGCAAACTTTTACTTCGGCTAGGAAAAAAAATGAAAAATATACTTTTTTAAATACCCTCAAAGCTGTCGGGGTGTGGGCCATAATTTAAAGATGCTTAATTATCCACGAGTTTTTTTTTTATTATCATAATTTATGTTGGACTTACGCCTTCGGCAAAGACGCAAGTTGGTTTGTTGAATTTAACGGAGCGAAATCCGTAACGACTTTATAAACGTCGTGTTATTTCATTTGTTTATGAATGTTTAGTGTTCATCTTTTGTTTATTTATCACGTGAGTTGTGTGTACGTAATTTTGTTAATGTTCTGCGCAATGTCGTATGGCATCATCGTAAAAGTGTTTGCACCCGTGTGCCCTGCGCATACAAACATAGCATTAAGGTTTATCGTAAGCATGCAGGGGGCTGGCCGTTTCGGATCGAAATGTCTATAATTAAAATGCCTCTACGTGTCTTTCTCTCACACATTGATAAATAATAATAATAATTTTCTTTTTCTATAAACCATCTTCACATAAAGTTAAATTTGCATACGTATTACATCCGTTTAAAGTAACTGTTTGAATATTTATAAACAAATAATGTCGAAAGTAATGGTACTGAAAAAGATTTATAACGTTTACATCCATAATAATTATATTGTATGGCTGTTTCCGCACCATTTAAAACAGTGATGATGCATCTGGTAATTAATTTAAATAAATTTTCATTATTTAAAACTAAAGCATAATAAACATCTACATATATTACTAATTACTTCAACCTATATTACTAATTACTTCAACCTATATTAATAATTTCTTCAGACTATTTTATAATACTTTACTTTCTCAGAGAATTGCATGGTTTTAACAAACATGGTCGTGTAATATATATCTGTAAAAAAATCGGGCTATGCAGTACTTATTTCTTTTGTCTCTACCTCAGCAAAACCAGTGTATTATTAAAATATTACAATGTACAATATTCATTTAATAGGTTCTAAAAAATCTTTGAATTTACTGTTGGCTCTAAGCGAAAGAAATTATTACTTCGAATAAGAAAATACGTATGCTTCATGTATAATGAATTTATTTATTTTTATTTTTTTTTCCATGTCCGCTCCCAATGTGGAGCATATGGTCTCCTAATGGAGGCATCTTGACAGAATTTTTTTCTACGAGAACTGCTTGTCACTCAGTTGCTCAACCTCTCTTTTCTTTTTCGAAGAGAGTAGGGATAGAAGGATAGGGCTATGACAGGACTAGTGGTTAGCTAATCGCTCTCGTTACGCCCCGTGAGGATGGGATTGGTGGGAGGCAGGACTCAGACTACGAACAGAAATCCATAAATCGATTGAAAGATCAATCTATGAAAACCGTCCGCATCGGGAATTGAACCCGAGACATCCGTAACCGTAGCCAGCGACGAAACCAACTGCGCCACGGACGCCGGATAGTCAAATAAAATGAAATCATTCTTATGTTTTAATATCAACGTACATTTTTTGTTTCATATCTTTCAGTAGGTTTATTTTAGTGTACTGTTATAACCAAAAGACATTGCCTGGTATTTATTTTCGAAAATTCTTACATATTTTAACATTAAATATGCAGACCCTGAGCGATGTAGCGATTAAGTGCAGCAAAGTGCATCAAGACGATCACTCAGTAAGAGAGAATTCGTATCTCACGCTGATGCACCAGTGATTTTCAATTTTATGAAAAGTTCTGTGCACTTTTACTAGAACCGATCTAACTGACTCTTTCCGACCTAGTTTTAATTACAGAAAATTATATATCATAATTTTTTTAAAATTCGTAGCTACGTAATGTTTCAAAAGTCGATATATTATAGTATGATTTATAGTCATACATTTTTGAATATGTAGGCGGTTAATTATATTCAATATATATTATATTCTACAATAGCAATTGTCATATCGGCTAATTGAAGTTCATTTGAGGTAAATGCAAATTCCCATATTATCCCTTCAAATAAACTTGAGAACGAGGCGCATCACAAATTTTAATGCTGCCTATGTTAATTTATTAAATTAAAAATATTAAATTTAAAAAAAATCCAACTTTCGCTACTAAACGTGCAAAGACTTTTTGAATTGTGCTCTACGACCGCTAGGCTATAAAATCTGACTAAATACATAACAATAGAATCTAATAATAATAATTATTTGATAAATATTATATATGCATCTCTTCTATATAGGGGTTAAGTAAATAAACAGACATAATGTAGCCATATTTAGTTTCAAAACTGTGGGTTGGTTTGATTTTATAATGTAGCATTTGAAAATCAATGTAGTTGAAGTCTGGAATAAAAGAAAGCTTAAAAGTTGTTAGAGGTTTAACACTTGGGCCGTAAGTGGAAAGCTTTCAGCTGGAACGGACGCGCGGCGGCATATCTTCAAGCGAAGTTATGGTAATGCGTGACGTCAGACCGTTAGTACTAGGAGCTTTGAGCAGTGATAGAAGATTTTAAATAACTTTTATTTATTATTGTGATTGAAGTTAGGTTTATTTTTGTACAATTATGTGAGTTTACAGTTGCCGTTTTAAATTGCTTTCTTAAAACGCCTATATTAACGCCTTGCTTTCACTACCGCGGTCAGTTGTTCGTTTTCCGTTAATAAATTGGTGTACCGATACCCAGTTTTTTTACATCCTCATAATAAAATCTGCAATGTCCAAGATAGGAAAATTTGCTTATTTTAATTTTAAAATGATAGCCCGTGAAGAAGTAAGAAAACCTTTTGAAAACTTGTAATCAAACTATGGACCCGTCATATTGAATTCACATTTATTATTTATTTTTTTTAAATTTGTAAGTATAGGTATGTTAGGCTGAGAAATTTTTTCAGACAGCTCAATAAATTTTTGAGAAAAATGAACTTGGTCACTTTCTCTTGCATGACTACAATATATTGTAATCGATGGTGTTTTCGTCAACTGATGTAACCCGCAAACAATACGAAAATAAGTTAATGATTGAATCCCATCGTGAAGACGACAGAGCAGGTTTCGGCCAAATGATGTAAATTAGAAAAATAAATGGACCACTTTTTGGAAGGAAAACATAATTTTACATTGATTTTATGTTTAAAAATTCCAACCCGGCCACTTGATGTAAGCCACTATTATATCCAGATTCCCTATCTGTAAACATGAGAGTTTAAAGGAGTATATTTCAAAGATTTGTAACGCAAGTCACCATATAATGTTTTCGATAAAAACAGTTTTTACTTGACCTGAACAACTTCAATTTTCAAGGTTACATCAATTGACCAAAACACTATCGATATGATACATTGAAACATTTTAATAGCACATGCAAAGGTTCTCTGCCAATGCCACATTGCATCGCAGATTAAAGGCGTGGCCAAAATGAACATTCGTTTTCAGAGTGCAACCGAGTACGGGATTTGTGGAGATGCGCTTTATTCCGAAAATATGCAAGCAGTTCACTGTATAATATGGAAATTAAGAATCGTGTGATAAATTAATCGTATGTCAAAAAATATTAATCGTATATATTTTGGATTCATAAGACAATCGCTAATAAGAGATTCCTAAATTATGTTACCTACTGTTAGTTTTTTCTATTAACCTTCCCATTTTCATGCTAAAAAAATTCCTTCGGATATCATGCAGTCACATTTTTTTACCGTGTCGGTTTAGTCATATAAACGCATTTATAAAGCAAAATAACAATTTCAAAAAGTGAAATACGGTTTTATGTAGAATTAAATATTTATTTTACGTCATATTTTATGTGTAAAACGTGAAATACAATAAACTTGAGACGTGTCTCGGTGCCGTTTGAAACAAATCGGTTTCATACGGTACGTCATGCATCTCGGATTGTTACTGTGGTATAGTTACAACTTTTACAGTAATTATTGTATAGTATAGTAATTGTTGCTATATTATAATTTTGTAGGTTTTCAAGATTATGCAAAGAAGACGTAAACCATAGTGTATTTTTAATTTTCATTTACATGTAGAACTATTTTATTAATAAATTGCAAAAATTTAAATTTTTTGTATTACCTATTTCACAGATAATTTGAAGGTACAAAGGCCAAAGTAACTCATTGTTACACCATGGATATGGAAGGGTTAAGTTGAAGGGATTTTTAAGATTATTTTATTTAATATAAACATATTAAGTGAGAACTTTTAAAAATAGAAGAAATAATTTAATATAAAGATTAATGCCATTATAAGATAAGACTCACTTAATAAGACATTTTAAATAATATCATCCAGAAAAAATAAGAAATTTTCTAGTCAAACGTATAATTAATTTGATATAAATAAGTCAAGGGAGAGTGAATATAATAGACTAAATAAAATAACCATCATATAATAGTAAAATCTAGAATTTTCACAAATGATAATGACCATAATATATCTCAACTAATGATTTCTATCATTAAGTTTTCAAATATATGCAAAATAAATATTTAAATAGAAAACTTTTGACTTAATAAGCACTAAAAATATCTCTTTTATTATCAAATATTTTATTTTGTAATATGAAATTGCTTTTAAACAAAAATATTTTAGTTCGTTCAAAATGATTATGTTGAATTGTTTGCAATTTGGGAACATTATATATATTCTTTTGTACAATATGATATTAAATTGTATTAAGTTAAATAATGAATTATGACATTAATTTATAAATTTAAAACCACCGTTTTGGAATTTACGAATAAGTACTTAAATTGCGATATTTAGTTTTTGTGAATTACTATGATGGTGAATCAATAAGAGTTTTTTCATGGTTGGTTCGTTTCATCGTGTATCTCTGACTGAAATTATTTGAACATAATTATACTTTATTAGATTAAGACAGTGATGAGAATTTTTAACATTTTCATACTTTTGCGATGAGAAAAACCGGTCATGATTATTATAAATATGTGGACGAAGTAAAAAGCAAATTGTGCTTTATTTTTAAAAATATAAAGCCTATCCACCAAGAATTGACAATTAACACATTAAAAGTGATTTTCATAATTATAAAAATATAATATAGATATTTTCAAGACCGATTTGATTAGATATTTAGATGCTATATAAAAAGGGTGTTATGCATCATTTTTATTGCCCTCTTCAAAAAATGTGAATTCAATAGATTTTTACATACGGGATTTTCTGAGTGAAACCGAATGTGATGTAAGTACAACAGATTGCGTTGCATTTTTAAATAAATTATATCTTTCCTTCAAGATTGTATAGTGTATCAAGAAAGATTTTTGTGCTTGCAAGAAAAATATTGTGATAAGCTTTAGTATAAATTACCACGATTTTATGACGTCGTAAAAATAAATGATAATATTTGAAAAATGTCAAACCACGACGGCTTCGACTACATAAGTGAAAGATTGAGAAATCTTGGTGCAAAATGTTTCTAATCTTTGCCAATTATTATTATTTGAGTTTGAACTTTGAAAGTCTTTCATGATATTCTTTATATTGATTTAATTTAGCTACAAGTCTTGGAACGTATTCAAAGTCGCCCTGAGATATGTTCAGTGAGATACGATACCATAAAATAAATCACGTAGCACCATCTACCGGATGCTAGATAAATTAATGCGAATTCGTGGAAAAGTTTCTTTGTCGATAGCTCAAGTCGATTAAACATAAATTTATAGTTTATGGCATTTACATCCATATAATTTCAATTTAAAATGAATCTATTTGAACAATTTCTCTTTAAATGATCATCCTGGGCCTTGGATTGCAGTTGACGATTAGCTATAGTTTAATAACCTATTGCAATATGGTAGACATGTATCTTTTGTTAATAATTATACTTTTAAAACGCTAGTTAAATATATTAAATTTAATTAAAAAGTATACGTTTTATACGTTAATTAAGACTCTAGAACTGAACATATTTTGTATTCGTTGGTTATCCCACTACAAACCGTTATGTTTATGCAGCCGATAATTCACGTTCGCCATACATAACACAATAGCGGCCAAGAAAACAAATGACTTTACCAAGAGTTTATTTGGGGTAGCCAATGTCCGAATGGTTGTATCACGAACTATACGATTATTTGAATAAAACTCTCTGGCAGCTATGAGATATCAGTGTTTCAATTGATTTATTATTTAAAGCACTATTCAAATCACAATAATTTAAAAATTAAGTAAAAAATAAATTGAATTTAGCTCTGTTGAAAATCACATTCTTTATCAAATTGTAGTGATACATGACACTACAGATTTACGAAACATTATGCTTATCATTTTCGTTAGCATTATTGACGAGGCTAATTGGCAAATAATATTTTATTTCACAGTCATGATGATGAAAGTAGGACACAGATAGTGAACGTCAGGATATATGAATAAAGATGAAAGAACCGAATTCGTTCTGTGATCGCCCTCCGATGGGGATCCTGTCGCCACTCACCAAACGGGAAGCATCTACTCTGAACTGCATAATCAACATCATCATCTTCCGTCCTACTGTTTAATCGCGTTAAGCATTCAACAATTGGAATTATATTCCTAAAAAATAATCAAATCACCGAGAAAGGGACACATATAATTATGTATGAGGCTTGTACTCTAAGACCAATAAAAGAATACATAATCTTTTTGACTCGTAATAATTGTGGACTATCTTTTTTATTTCTGTGACCCTAAATACAGTCAACTATTTTTTCTAGCCTTCAACAACAAAAGAATCTAATCACGCCGATTCTAAGAGCGTAGTTGATATTTATTAAAACAAATGGATTATTGTAAGCTTTCAAACGTTTATTATTGCTTGAATATTTTATATTTACTATTACTTATTGAATGAATCCGTGCTAATGTATGCTATATATGAGAGACAATATCAAGTGTTATACTTTTGCTATTGAAAAGTACTTAGTTCATTTTCAATAATATAAATTATGGAATAGGTCTGACTGAATAAGTAAGTGCCATTTAAAAAACTGGATACTAAAATAATAAGATTTATTTCATATTTTCCCCGTATTATCTAATATATCATATCAAACTACCCGACATTAACAACGACTAATATCCAGACAGTTAAAACGTAATTTTAAAAAGCGTTTTAAATCAAAACTTTAACAGCTTTATTGTTTATTGCTCGTTAACATCATAATAATAAGAACAACTATGAAACAACAAGCAACAAACAATACAATAAAGAGATTAAATGTTCCTTTGTGGCTGATATAAAGTTATCAGCACATCTAAGACATTTCGTAGAATATTTAATTGAAATTTCATCGGCACGAACTTGTTCATGTTGTTTGCGTGACTGAATAACCACAAATACAAATTTTCTGAAAAAAAATCTCGTGCTCAATTGTTGATTTCATAATTAACCATCTTTGTTTATCATTAATAATATATTAATGGTTCATGCTTTTGTTAATATCAATAGGAGAAAACTATTCAGTTATCGTTTTTGGACCTTAAAGCCGGAATGGTGAAATAATTCAAGATTTGAAATAAATAAATGCTCCAGCACCAATAAAAACAAACCTGAGTAAAGGATGTAGTTTTAAGATATCGTTTTATACTGATAAAAAATCTACTCAAAATTGATGTCATGACATGTTTAATTTATCATAATATTTTATCGACACCACCAACAAACAAAGCAGTAGGTAATTTTCATTTGTTCATTTTGCAGAATAGCAGAGAAGAGCAATATAATCTTGAAAAATTGTCGACTTAAAAAGCTTTGATTTCATAGGTATTCATAAAACCATTTCAGAAGTCAATTATTTTTATATAACGCTTTTTTACTCTCCTGTAAAATGACCAAAAGTGAGTTAAGACTATGTTTATTAGGGGGTGTCGATATATTAACACACGATTTTAGTATATTGTATTATATATAATATTATACCGTCGACTTAACTCACAAAATACATATCTCCTTTGGAGAAATTATTTGAAAGAAAAACCAAAATAAGAAAAATCGTCTTTAACGATTACATCCCATGAAACGTTAAACACAAGGTATGTTAACTTTTTATCAATTTTAAATCTTATCATATATAAATCCATCAACTACATAAAGTTTGAGCAAATCAATCTACTTTCATTTAAATATTTTATTAGTATTTTGGATAGTTGAGTCGACGAAATTAAGTATTATACAAATCTTGCTTTTATCGAATGTCTTTTAATGCCTTTTAATGAATTTAACTTATTTTTACATAATTAAAATGTATCATACTAAAATATAATCAGTAAATATATCTTTGAATTCTAGTTTTGACCGAAAAATTTTGTAAACCAATAAATAAGTTAGCCTTGCGACAAGTAAATGATTTCCGTAACCAATTGAAATGTTAACAAACGTATTAAAACTATACAAGAGGAGAGTTTAAGAGAATCCGAATTAATTAAAATCTACATAAATAAAATAAATTTCAACGATATACTGACATACGAACGTTACGGACAAATAAAGCTTATTAAGCTCGAATCATATGTGTAATCTGATTGATAAATACTTTTATTATTATTATTTATGCGTCGAAGCCTCCCTGAGTTCACTAATTCGATTTGTGACCGCAGCGGTGTAGGGTCGGGGCTTAATTGGGTTGGGCATAGAGGGACGTCACGAGGCGTCGTCGTCGGCCGTCGCGGGACTTCGCTGTCTCCTGGCGTCTGTCCCCTCGACGTTCACAACTTAACTCGGCGATGACCTAATAGGCAAACAGGATGAAGGAGTTTGCCCAACTATTATGTCACGCAATATCGTGTAATTAATTCTCTAAAGGATTGTTAAATTTTCAATATATCCTGAACATATATTTACAAGGCACAATGAAAACACATGTTTGATACTTATTTCACAAGGCAGGCTTCGCTGCGACAAAACAGTACTTTTAATTGGTTGTGTACACATGATTGATCAATTTTAAAATCAGTAATTGCTAAATGAAGCTGTAATTTGAATTGTTGAGATTTTGTACATTTACATGTATTTTGTCTCTAACGACCCGGGATTCGCCTTTCGGCATCTTTAGGCATTCGAGCACACGAATTGACATTGAATTGACATCAACTTTGATTTTGAAATTCCATCAAGCACCCTCAGTCGATGTCTTAAATTAGAAACTGTAATTATTTCGTTGGCTACAGTTTTTTAACAATGTCCACTCCCAACGTGGAGCATATGGCCTCTTAATGGAGGCATCTCAAGATAAGTCTTTCTGCGTGAACTGCTTTTTACTCGGTTGTTTAACCTCCCTTTTTATCGAAGTGCATAGGGATAGAAAAATATAGCTAGAACTAGTGATTGGTTAATCGTTCTCGCTTTCGCCCCGTTTTAAGGATCGGATGGGTGGCAGGGAATTCTAGACATCACAAAATATCCATGCTTTCGAATCATCCATAAATTAATTGAAAAATCCATTTTTAAAACCCTCCGAACAGGGACTCGAACCCGTGAGATACGTAACCGAAGCCAACGACGTTAATCAATGCACCACGGACCCGACTCTAGTATGAAATATGTATTTAACCGAATTAAATTGCATTTTTTATAACATTAACCTTCCCGTTTTCATGCTAAAAAAATCCGTTCGGTTCTAATGCAGTCACATTGCGTTACCGTGTGGGTTTTATAATATAAACGCATTTATAAAGCGAAATGACAATTTAAAAAAGGTTTTATGTAGTATTAGGTAATTATTTTAGATATTATTTTCATCATTAGAGTGTAAAACCTGAAATACATATCAGAGTATGCGAAGTTATCGAAAGACGCAAGAATCGAAATTCTTCATAGCAGAACAGACTCGACACGTGTTTCAGTGCCGTTTGAAACAAAACGGTTGCGTACGGTACGGTCAGACATCTCGGATCGTTACTACATGTCATTTAACAAAGGTAAATAACATATATTTTTTTTTATTTTTTAAGGAACTGAAACTATTGCAGTGCACGAAAGTACGTTTTTATCTAACAATTAATAATTTATGATCGAAAAATTTGTATAGTTCATTTCGAATTGCTCAAGCTAATGTATTCCACATCATTGCAAAATATCAACAAGTTATTATATTAACATTAAATTGTTAGTAATGTACAGCATTTATTACAAATCAAAACAGTAAAATGCTTGCTATAGAAAAAAATCATTTCAATTGCGATATTACATACGAATAAAAAGAAAAGGAATATCTTACTTATGAAATATTATATAATATGTTGCGAGCTATTTTCAAAATTTCAATTACAAAAATAATTATGCCTGCAGCACTCATATAATAGAAAAACGAATTGAAGCACCGGAGGTAAATTTTTTCATTTCACCTATGACTATTTTTCACCCCAAACTGAGGGTATTTTAATCCCCTAACTCCCTATTATATACGTTTATTCAAATTATTCTACGCCAAAACTACTGCAGTATTTAAATTGAATAAAACTAATGAAAACATATTGATTTTTAATTGAACAGTAATTACCTTTGATGATTTCAGAGCATACACATTCTACATCGTGAAAATTAGAATCGGAATGGTTGACAAACAATCTTTTTCTGTAAAAACATTAACTGTATCGTTTTTTAAAAGTGGTTTCCCCACACAGCCTTAAGCTGACAGAATCTTTTTAGATGGCAGTACTTAGCTAATTTACATGCAGGGAAGGAATATAAAGACTTAGTCTTTAACCAGGAAACTAGGAGACCGCTTCGTGGACTCCACATAATAGTTCTAGTAGGGTAGAAAAAAGTTTTTTTTACATAATAAACTACGAAATTTTTCGTCAAGGAATGAAATTTGATTCCATGGTAAACATTAAAGAAACATACAAAAATAAATCATAAAAATAGACGTACGCGTTTTTGTTGTTTCCACCAAAGGCTTCGTCTGATGTCATGCAGGCAACAAAATACGTAGAACCTACTTATACTCCTAGTTTATACCTTACCTTGAAATCTATCTAAAAGGTTGTTTTGTTTACCGTAATTATTTAGAGCTTTTATGTATCGCATATTCTAAAATAAATTTAGACATTATTTATTGGAATCTTGATAGCCCGGTTAAAAACGTATGTTTCAGTTAACGCCCAGTGTACTTAAGTGAAATTTAGTAATGCTTTTAGGTGTTGCAAGTAGTACCATTTATTAATTCGTAAGTAATTTATACTGTTTTGTGATAATTGGAAGTAATATTTAAAACTATGATAATGATAAGGTCTAATGTATTAAAGAAATAATTGTTTTTATATAAAATGTATTTCAAAAATTGATTAATGGTAAATATTTAAAGCTGGTCGTGATTATAATGAAAAGATGTGAATTCAATTGTGTGTATTAATAGATTTTATTATATGAGGTTTACTTTTCAGCCGATTCATAAAATTCGTTTTGAAATTTGGAAATCAGGGGAGGGGCATTATCGTATTATTTTATTATTTGAACCATAGTTATTTTTAATGACGTACATTTATTGTGTTTAATAATAAAATATTGTACTATTTCCATAAGATTGTTCATATTTTTGCGTTAAATAATTTTAAATTAATATTTCTGTTTATATTCGATGGTAAATTCACGTACAATATTGAATACAGAATTAGTCCCAAGAAAATACGCCGTTTCATTTAGGCTAGTGATTGTTTACAATATCAATAATGCGACCCAAATGATATCAGACCAGTACTCGACGGTCACGCGCCAAGTTGAGCCCCCAAGGATTAGCCCCTGAGGGCGGAAGTCGAAGTCGAAGGGGCGCAGGGCGTCGGTAATTTCCCCTGGCGCGCCGTCCCTTTTATCCGGCCCGATCCAGTATTGCTCCGGCCAACTTTACGATGGGGGTAGCGATGGTGAATTTCGAAAAAGCAGGTGGGCTACTCTAGTAATTTTATCTGACAACCTTGTTATTTGGTTATGATTGATTTTGGTGGATATTAATTTCGTAACTGTGCGGAAATTAAGTTTTTTTTTTATTCAACCTTGTTGTATAAGTGGCGGGATTATTTTAGCGTGATTTATTGATTGAGAATTTTCATGCGAATATCTATTTTTGTGATCTATATATGATAATTTCAGACATTTATTTTATTATTTCTCACGTAATGATTTAACGCTTTTATATTATGTTTTGATATAGGTATTGTATATAGCCCTAAGAATATTGAAATGTCAAATCTTTATCTATTACACATTATAATTTAGAAGAAAAATAACTTTTATTTCATGTTTTTTGTAGCAACACTTAAATTGACTCTTGTTGGATTGTTACCAAGTATTGAAGAGTTATTATATATTAGCCGAGGGAAAGTTGGATGGTTTCCAATATTGGAAAGTGTTACTACTAGTGTTTCACAATTTTTTAAGATGTTTTAAATAATAATTATTAACAAGGGAACAAATAATAACATCAACACAATATTTTTCGAGACATATTGACGGTCAGATATTAGTAAAATTAATATTTATATATTTCAAAAACCAAAAAACTGTTTTCAAGAAAACGTGATTTCCGTAATGC
Organism: Himalopsyche phryganea; assembly: GCA_022494535.1. Classification (NCBI taxonomy): domain Eukaryota; kingdom Metazoa; phylum Arthropoda; class Insecta; order Trichoptera; family Rhyacophilidae; genus Himalopsyche; species Himalopsyche phryganea. The sequence continues at coordinate 579,387 of JAGVSL010000154.1, read as the reverse complement.
TGTCATACAATAATCCAATTGAATACACATAAATTCTGTGACATAAAATGAAAACGGATTTTCAATATTAAATAAAAACATAAGAGTTCCATTATTTGATAGAAATACAATATAGTAAAATTTAATTCTGATTGATTTAATAATGATTAAAATGTCTTTTATTATTAATTTAATCACAATTCATTAATATAGATTGCTAATCACATTTTAATCACAATATATAAATGAACGTGTTTTTTTGTATTAATATGTATAATGCCTTTCCACTATGTATTGAAAGTAAACACATTGAAAGTGATTAATCAATCAACGTTGGTTGCTATTCCCACACAATCAATTTTCATCGTATACTACTTATTGTCATTTTCGTTACAATAACGAAGCAAAAATTCTGCAACGGAAATAGACCGAGCATATTTATTCCGACAATCGCGTCTTCGAAATTTAAAAACTATGATTGTAGGTACAAAGAATTAATTGTTTGTGATAAAATTTTGTTCAATTTGCTCAGCATTAAAATTCTGAAAACCTGCAAGTTCGTAAAGAAATAAAAAATGTCGTAAAAAATCGTTTTATTCGATTAGAATTTAGTTTGTATGAAGAATGACTCTTTTTATGGGATTTTTATTGAGGTTCTCCCATTATTTTTATTGCAGAATTGATTCGCCATACAATTAAGTACCAAATTTTTTTTTTCTGTGTAGAACTCATTTTATTATGAGTATTATTAAAACGAAAATATTAAATTACATTGTACGAGTAGCGCTTGGAAAATTATAATTAGGAAAATAAAATGGTCAATGATTGAGGATTTTTTTTTTTCATATTCATATGAAGATCAAGTAAAAAATAGTAATTTGGACGTTTGCATAAAATTTCCACCCACACAACCGATCGTAAAAATGGGGGCGTAGCAAAAGCCATAGGCTAACTACTATTACTGTTCTCGCCTAACTAGAACGATTTCTGTTGAGATGGCTCCATCAAATATTAAAAGCGGACATGTTAAAAATAAAATTTTGACTAACTCATCCTTAAAAAATGAATTTAAATACAGATATATTGTGTCAAAGTTTCAAATAATGATATAAATGTATCTCTTTTGGAGCAAATTATTGAATCTCATTTTAAAGACAACAGAGCAGGTCACGGCAAAATTGACCACTTATTGGAAAGGAAACATAATTTTACAATGGTTTAAGGTTTAAAACTTCTGACCCACCCAGTTGATATAAGCCACTATTATATCGACATTCCCTATCTGAAAGCATGAGAGTTTACAGGAGTGGATTTCAATGATTCATGACGCAACTCACCATGTAATGTTTTCGATAAAAACAGTTTTTACTCTCTCCTGAACAATTTTAATTTTGTGGGATTACATCAATTGACCAAAATACCGTCGATATCAAGACTAAAATGTGATCTACCTATTTTTGCCAATTATACAAAAGTAAGTAAGCAAAGCAACTGAGTACTTACGCAAAGAAACTGAGTTCCCACCTAGATATTATCATGATTGAAAACTGTAATAAGATTCAGTGCCGTTGTGGAGAAAGCTGTGTATTTGTATAAAAATTCTCATTTAATTTTTTTATTTCAGAGTTATAAATATTTTGTTAGACTGCGTTATGTTGACAACGTTTAACCATTTTTTCTTCTTCATGAAACAAACTTTTACAGTTCAGTTTATTTACTGGGGGAAAATGCATTTCATATCTAGTCGTTAAGTTCATTCAAGACAATTATTTTCCTATTATGTACTCATCATTTCGCTGAGGATTTGTAAAAATATCGCGTGACACCGGTTAAGAACCCCTGTTCCATGTATATGTTTTATGAATGAGAACATGCAAACATTTTAAAGTAAAAATAAAGTTGATGCAATTAAGTAATCCTTTGAATAAAACTTAATCTTGTATCATATTTCAGATCCTTCATATCAAAATAAAATAGATTCATGAGAATTCTGTCCGTATTAAATTATTAGCTCAGAATTATCCCTAATGCGTATAAAATATTCAGGAAAAGGTAAAAATTATTATGCGCTCACGCGAAAGCTATTAAATAAGCCCAAAAACAGGTCGCTTATCAAACCGGAAAGTAAGCATTTCGATTTTAATCTTATTTCGGAATCAATCCTTGTCATAGGTTCAATGGCCTTATAAAGCATAAGGCCTATTCAATATCATAAAACCTTTGTTTTTTCAACTGTACTAATTGTGAGAGTTATGTATTTTATGTATGGTGAAGTTTTATTGAAGCTTTTATGGCCCCTTATAATAGATTATTTTAGTTTGATTGAAGACTTTATACAACGCGAGCATAGAATTCAATAAAAGACATATCAAAACTTTTATATCTTAATTTCATTTCAAATTAATCGATAACGAAAGAAATACTTTTTTCTATATTACACATAATATCAATCATAGGTAATATTTGGTGACTGACTTTGCATGTTATGGTTAAGCTTTATGTTTATTAGAACAGAATAATATTTTTATGATATTTTGAAACCCTTTTCAGCATCACGCCATCGTCCTTACTATTTTTTTTACGGGGTTTTGTTCTGATTTGTCAAAATGAAATAATAACTTAATTTACTTGCTCTAACTTCGTTAGCTTATATCTTTATTTTATATGGTGAATTGAGTTCATGCTGTTATTTTAGGAAGTATTTGGGAACGATTCTCTTTATTTTCCATTATATTCTGAAGTAAACGAACAAAATACCGTACTGATAATTTACATCGTACAGAAAATTTCATTATATACCTAGAGGTTATAATAATATCAAATCACTTTTAAAATATTAACTTTCAATTATTAGTCAAAAGGAATTGTATTAAAAAAACTATTTTATAACGATGAGGACTGGTTTTATTCGCAATTATAAGCAATGTGCAATTGGTACAGGAAAAGTGTGTTATTTTTGAAAATTAAATAAGGTTTACATCTTAGCAGTAAATAAATTGTACATAGTAATGTAATGACTATGGGATTAAATGTATTTCTATACATTATTCAGACTCGTATATAAGCAATATTTATGGCAAAAGTGTGACACTGGGATAGCTATTGGAGTAATTTATCGCCCGTCAATTGAAGTAACCAATCCTGACGATAATAAGAATAATTTTACTTACATTATTTTGTGATCACAATACATGCTCACCGTATGTGATTCGAAGAAATTTTTTTTTTCAAATGAATACCTATAAATATATATATTATCTCTCTCCTACGCTATCTGAAAATAGAATCTAAGAGACTAACTGAGATTGTTATTTCGTAATAATATCATTAAGTGAAAATATACGACTTCCGGAATTAAAGGTGTCATTCATTATTAAGGGAATAAATCATGATATGTCTCTGTTAATGACAGATTCAAAAATACTATTTTCAGCTGTTACATATTCCATATCTTTTGGTTTGGTGTGGAAAATATTATTTCCGTACATTCGTTTTTAATTGAAAATGAATATTAATGCAACAGCCCCTACGATTTAGGTCTAGATATTGCTGCTTTATTGTTATCATCATTATTGTAAAGCGTTCCAAATATATTTTTCTGACCTATTTACTTTACAAGCCATTCCGATGGATATCAATTTGAAAGGTCATATCCCACTTATATGGTATTCGAGAAACACTATCTGTATTCTGAAACAATTCAGTGAAGTTTTGTTGTACATGTATCAATAAATATTATGGTTTCGTTATTATACTATATAGTATAAATTTATGAATGAGTTTGTTAAAAAAACTTGCTTGAGTATATTTTTATGATTTTACGTTTTAAACATTTCATTATTTACCTTGTTAGCAAATTGTTAATTGAAACAGAACACGATTTTTATTAATATTGTTTAAACACGTAATTTCAACAAACAAATTTCCATAGTTTTTAAGTTGTTGTAGATATTATCTAAGCTCAAATTCTTTATTAAATACGGCAATCAACAATGCATAATTTTCAATAAGAAAAACAGTTTAATTTAATTAAAAAACTATATTCCTTCAAAGAATTTGGAAAAAAACATTCAGAGGAGATTAATTTTACGGAAAAAAGATTATCACAGCTGCGAATTTTATGAATTGATAAAGTCGAATTGGAATTTATTTCGTATAACTCTATTATAATGTAGTAAAAAAGGATTTAGTTACACATTGATTATAAAATATAGTTAACTATTTCGGTATTACGCCATCTTGAATTCTTTCCTTAAACGGGTTATATATCATAATTACTTGGCAGATAAATACTATAACATTTTATTTTTGTATAATTTTTACTTACTGTGTATGACGTGTATAAGAAAAGCAAATATATTTTAACACTTTATTGAATTTGAAAATACATTTTTTAACAAATGATTTACTTCTTTACCGGGTATGTACTGCAATGGTCATCGTCATTTTCTTCGGTTGCGGGTCTCAAAGACTCGAATCCCAGTGAGGACTGTTTCATAAATTGACGTTTCAATCGAATTATAGATATCTGTTCGAAGATATGGATTTTTGTGATGTCTACAATTCCCTGCCACACATCTGATCCTATAAAAGAGGCGTAGCGAGAGCGATTTTCTAACTACTAGTCCTGCCCTAGCCCTATCTTTTAATAAACAAACCCACCCAACAGGTAGTTATCATAGAAACTTTTCTGTTGAAATACCGTCATCATAAGACATTAGATTAGATATGGCATTAAAAATAATCTTTAATTTAAAGTGAACTTTTGGTATATTGTGCTAAAGTGTCTGTTCTAGAATGTGGTCGATTATTATTTAGAAAATATTAATACGGGATATATCTCATTCAAATCTTAAGATCACTTTCAGCTTATTTCATTCAAGTAATCATTTTTTTCGTATATTATGCGCTACAATGCTAATTTTTGCGGATATCTTTTTACCATTTACTTAAAAATTTCTTCTTTCCCAGTTCCGCTTGGAATGTTTGTTTTTGAGACTTACGCGTAAGTCAGCTGAAAGAAGTTTTTTTTTGTATATTTACGAGGGTTAAAAGTTTATTGATTTATCGATAATCTTACGTTAAATTTTATGTAAGGTAAAAGAAAGATTCGAATGATGTATGTTTGTTGAACTTTCAAACAGAAAAAGATATTTCTCTTGTCGTTAGAGATATGGGTTAAATTCATATGCGCGGAATCATTTTTTCGCACATAAATTTAATTGGGAAAAGAAAAATTGTTACTGTTATTCGCAAACTCTGTGCATTCCAATAGTGTTTAACAATGACCCGTATATGCCAGTTTGTAGAGAAAAATACATTCTAAAGGTATGTTTAAAAAGCAGACTCAAACCTGGCTTGGCTACACACAAAGTATCATTCTAAAATATTTCATAATTATTTAGTTACAAAGAAAGATCGTTTTGCGTCATCTGATATGAGATAAGCTTTCGAGTCACGAGGTTGTTTAAGTCATTTGGTTTCATACGTGCAAAGCCGCGTCAATCCAAATTGTTAAGTTGCAGAAATGCCTCATTCCAACTGCCATTTTCAAACTCAGCTTGATACAATAAAATGTGAAAAGATTCTTTATTCACATAAAAATGAATGGAATTCCGTTTTATTTCTATTTTAAATATACTGCAGAACAATTTAACTAAAAAATCTTACTTCTTCGCCAGCCTCCACCCACTACTCTAAATTTATAGCTGAACTTATATTTGAACATATGTAAGCAAATCACTCCTGCCAAGCGATCTGCAAGACTGTCGGTCTCTTCAACCTACTAGTGACGGTTCCACTTTGAGATGAAAATGTTTCGGGTTCATGTTCTAACTGGGTCAGTATCAAATGTTGATTATTTAAATCACAGTATTTTAAATATTGTGTATGAGATTTTTCTTAATTTCCAACATTCCTTTTTGGGATTTTCTCAAGAGATTTTTTTAATATTTGACGAATAACTTTAAGGCTATGAATAATGTGACTTCTTTGCTGCATTTAATCGTTTCTGGTCGGATTCGCTTGTTTTAAAACCTTATCATCACTGTAAATTTAATTACTATTTACTTAAAAGCTCTTCAAATACTCACTGTTTCAATTATTTTTTTATATATTCCGTAAAGACTATTAGTAATATTATTAACAATTTTGCATTCACTCTGTATAAAAATAATCATTCCAAATACAAAATTAAACAGAGGAATACTATTAGATTTTTATTCGCATTCGCAGTGACGGGGAAACCTACGATGGTATCAAAAATAATAAAGAACGCGAGTAGAACGATTTTAATAGGAAATTAACTTAAGTCAGCATCGAATTTCAGCTTGTTTAATCAATAATGCCTACAACTTGGTTGCTGTTCTCCTTGTGAAATTATTATGCAAATAAGGCGCCTGTAATTCCATTTAATACGGATAGAAAACACGCGTAGCCAATTTTTTTAACCACAGTTTGATAACTTTATTTGAGAACGTCTGTTCTTCTTCTAAGTGTTCACTGGTTTTATTTTAATGTTTTTATCAAAGTACGTTAGTATATTTACATCTTTTACTTAAATATTTGTTTGATGATTGTTATTTGATAAATTTGAATTATTTCAAACACCTCTTGCATTCAATTATAAGGATTCGTATCCTTGTGTGTATCGTAATTCCATAAATGGTCAGTTAATAAAATAAACGGTCAGTAATTTATATAAAATGGACAGTTATTAAATCTAAAGTCAGATATTTATATTAAACTATCAGTTTTTTAATTAAACCTAACCTTTATTTATTTGGCAATCATTTACTGACCAAACATAATAATTAACTAATCATTTATTATTTCTTACTAACCATTTATGAAATTAATTATTGAACAAAAAATTAATTGCCTAATTAAAATAATTAAATAATACAAATGATCAAAGATTGAAATATTCTTTCCTCCTTGAAGGTTCAATTGAGCATATTTCACATGAACATATTTTCATGATTAATTGAACATGATTCAAAGCCATATGACTTCATGCGTTTTACCGTTAGGAAGAAAATTAAATCGCATACATTTTGACATTTAAAACACAGAATCATCAATAACTGATTTAATGTGTCCTGTCAGTCTACCTTCGATGTATTTTATAAATTATTTAATCGGCTTAAAAATGCAAACGACAAGGTGTGAAGAGACCGATAAACTGAAACACAATTTTCTGTAAATTTTAATCTTCTATCCCACTTAAAAGAAGAACTTCTCACATTCAGCTTTCACGTTGGAATCAAAAATGATTAAAAATGCCATGTTATCGTTTCCATAACAAAATTGTACATCTGCAAAATAAAAATTTTTCAAGAGACCATAGAAACAGTTTACAAATGGCTTCATCGAATCAAATTAATTAAAAAAAATACTTAATTATTATAGTTAAACATATTTAATATCATTTGCGTGATTTTTAATATTGTTTAAATACTCACTTTTAAGGTGTTAACTGTCAATCCTTGATGGAAAGACATATTTTAAAAATATAAAACACAATTCGTTTGTACTACTTCCACATGTTTATAATGATCAAGACCGGTTTCGCTCATCACGAGCATTATCAACTGATAAAAATACAAACATAACAGGCCTATTTATTTAACATTAACGTATATAAAACAATTGGTTCGTAAACTAAGACAAGAAATTACTGATTATCAAACAAATTATAGATAAACAAAATAAAATAGTCTGCAATTAAAATGGTAAGTATCTCTTACAAATCAATAAATACTAATCTGAAATAAAAAATACAGCTACATTAAAAGTTCATTAACTGAGCAAATTTTTTTTAATGACATTAGTGATGCATTAAGCGAATAGCCGATTCAGAAAATTTTAAGAACAAATTAGTGAACCATTTAAAAACAATGAAATATTAAATGTGCAATTAATATTAACAATAAACAGCCATCGTAAGTGCAAAACGCAGAGCATCCATCAAATTTTTATACCTGAAAAATAAAAATCAAAGAGCTCGTGATGAGCGAAACCGCTCCTGATCATTATAATTGTGTAGAAATAGTACAGACGAGTTGTGTTCTATTTTTAAAAAGATGTTTCAATAGATAAGATAATGTTATTTTTTAAACTGTTTTAATGTTCACCTGAAAAACTTTTACAATTGAAACGACGATATTATATATATGTATACATGCGTTTCTTATTGTAATTACTGTTGTTTAGGGCTTCCAATTAACCGGAGATTTTAACTAAACGGTTTTCGGTTTTTTTTTGACAAAAAAACCGGTTAACCGGCTTAAACCGAAATACATAGTTTCATTATTTTCAAAAAATCATATAAAAGTATTTTTTTTTAACTACACAACACCAAGAGTGTTTTCTTTTTTTTAAAACAAAAATTTAAACTTGATGATAAAAAACTAATATATAATTTATATTTTTTAAAATACACAAAATTAAAACAAAAGAGTTAATAATAAAACTCATAAAAAAGAGTAATATTTTAATGTATTTAAAAAATTTAAGCACAGAAACAGGAGAAATTATAAATACTTAGATTAAAACAGAATATAATAAAACAATAGCAACACATACTATATCTTATGTAAAAAAAAATGTAGTTAAACACACGGAAACTAAAACTTAATTGTCGGCCTTGGTGGCGCAGTTGGTAGCGTCGCTAGCTACGGTTACGGATGTCTCGGGTTCAATTCCCGATGCAGACGGTTTTCATAGATTGACCTTTCAATCGATTTATGGATTTTTGTTCGTAGTCTGAGTCCTCCTTTCCACCCATCCCATCCTCACGGGGAGTAGCGAGAGTGATCAGCTAACCACTTGTCCTGTCCTAACCCTATCCTCCTATCCCTACTCTCTTCAAAAAAGAGGTTGAGCAACTGAGTAACACGCAGTTCTTGTAGAAAAATTCTGTTAAGACAGCTTTATTAGGAGACCATATGCTCCACATTAAGAGCGGAATAAAAAAAAACTCAAACTTAATGATAAAAAACTTAAATAATATATATTTTTTGAAATACACAAAATTAAAAAAAAAGGGGTTAATAATAAAACTCATAAAAAGGAGTAATATTTGAATGTATTAAAAGTATTAGGACATAAACTGGAGAAATTATAAAAACTTAGATTAAAGCAGACACATACTATATCTTATACAAAAAAAATGTAGTTAAACACACGGAGCACAAATAAAATGAAATAGACGAAAATATCTAATCAAAATAGAATGAATAATAATTATTATAAATATATACATATGAACAAAAATATTATTTCCGTATGTTTAATGATAGAATTATTAATTACGTCTACAATAAACTAGAAAACTCAAGCATAGTTTGCACGATAAAAAAAAAGTTTAAAATTTGGTCTATTTATTGAAATACATTCATGTTTATTTTAAATTTAAAGTGAAATTTACAGTTCATTCCAACATTTTGAAATCTTTCATCAATTCCCGTGTGTCGTTGTGATTTTGGGTTCACAATCAGAACAATTGATATGCTCTTACGCATTTAATTTATTGTATTGGTCTCGATGTTAATGACACCATTCCATCAATTATAATTATATAATATCTTTCGGGAAAAGTTTTTTCGTAATAATTTTTGCGGAAGAGTCTATGGACGCTTAATTTAAATATGATTTAGTAAATTTTATGATAGTTTTGGGAACAGTTATGTTGTACAAATATTTCAAGTAAGAAATCAGTGGCTTATCAAATTTCTTTGTTCCACTAATCACCGTGTTTGTACGAGAAATCTTTATATTATTTCGAATTGATATTATAAAAAATTTTTAATTTCTTTTGTAGTTGAAATATGTACCTACATCAATTTCACTAAAATTTTTTAACAAGTTCTAATGATCGTAAATCAGATTAGATATATTTATAATTTGGTAATACACACGATTGATAATTTGTTTATCGGACTATCAGTATCTATGCTTTGGAAAAAAGGTGTTTTGTTAAAATGTGAACAAAAGAATATAATAAAATTCAAAATGTGGGTCTTATGGTCGAGAAAACATCTGGTTAACTTAAGCTAGTGGTGATATAACAACTTGCCGCTCGAATTATTATTTATGGTAGTCATATTTTTTATGACGGTATATTTTGTCAAAAACATAAATTTGTGAATGGATATAGTGTATGACCTGAACATCTGACTAATTTAGGGTAAAGTAAAATAAAATTTTATTACACAAATTTCTATTGCTTATTCTTGAAACAAAACTTTCTCTATTTTAGTACAACGTCAAATATAAACAATATATCTTCAAAAGCAGCAGAAGAATAGAATTTTATTCCCTCAAGCAAGTAACGGAAATATTCATAAAATAACTAGCACACATAGAGATGAAAATATTTAAAGAATCGTAGGTTATAAATATAATCGGCTCTGTGGTTCAGTGGTTAATATTGTTGGATATGGTAACGAATGTCGCGGGTTCAAGTCCCGGTGCGGACAGTTTCATAAATTGGTTTTTCAGTTGATTAATGGATTTCTGTTCTTAGGTATGAACTTTTGTGATGTCTGGAACTCCCATCGGATACTAAAAACGGAGCGAAACAAGAGAAATTAGCTAACCAATAGTGCTGTCCCTATCCTTCTATACCTACTCTCTTCGAAGAAAAATATGTTGAGCAACTGAGTAACAAGCAGTTCTCGTAGGAAAAATTTGAGATACCTACATTAGGAAGACATATGCTCTACGTTGGGAGCAGACATGGTAAAAAAAAATATTGAACTAAATATTTTGCTATTTTTCACTTCTTCGTAATGGATTTCTTCCAAGTAAATGATAATCAATCAATTATTAAACTTACAGCCTATAGGAGCAGTCGACTCAATGGATTTTTATACGATATGAATTATTTATTTTTATTATTTTATACAAGGTTAACATAAAACTAGCACTTAACAATTATAAAATGTCAGCGTTATTTAATTTTATTATAATTGTAATCTCCTAAAAGTACTGTGTAAGTATCATATTTTACGTCGTTAATGCACGATAGCGTTTATGAAGTACAACGTGTTTTTAGGTGAAAATTTATCAAAAAACAATTTTTTTTGATTATTTTTCCTATAATCTCACCTTTTCATTGCATATGAACATATTTTTTTATTTAAAAGTTGAAAATCATGCATTTATGCGTAAAGAATGCACGTGTCTTTTGATGATGCCGTGTAATTCTTTATTGCATGAAATATTTCTGTCCATAATTTCGATACCTTTGTGACAGGTGTTAAATTTTAAAAATAATATAAATAAAAGAATTTTTAAAAATATTTTTAAAAACCCGGTTAACCGCGTGAAATAAACCGGTTTTCGGTTTTTTCCAAAACACGCGATAAACCGGTTAACCGGTTTCGGTTTAAACCGGGTTGGAAGCCCTACTGTTGTTTATCTAAGATTTGTGTATCTTTGATTTCTCAAAGGAATTAATGTTTAACTAACATAAAATAGTCTAATAGAATATTCAGTAACATAAATTATCTAGCAATATTATTTTATCAAGCATGAAATAGTGAATTTATTGATACGGCAAACAATAGTTTGCTATTTAAGCGTGGAAGAATGTAAAAAAATGTTGAATACCCTTTCAAAATACAAGCAAAATGAATAAGGTATTTTGCCTTTGTACTCGCATGTAGGTACATACGGGGCAACGACGCGGCGCCGGTCACCTGACGCCCGAATACGCCCGACCTGTTTACTCTCCCTTTATCGTAACCGACGCTCTTTTATAAGGGTGCTTCCAAACGCTGTTTTTGAATATACTCGTATTTCAGGCAGAATATTTTGACTTACCTTCACGTTGTTCAAAAAGTATAAAATCTTTATTTTCTTTCCCTGACTTTTTTCCTACTGAAACTTTGACACAATTATTTTTGTTATTCTAGATATTTTTTTAATTATAATGAACTAACACAGCATTTCAATTTTTATTAAAAAAATATCAATATCTCAAAGGTAATATATAAATAATATTGGAGTATTCATTTTGATGTTTCAAATGTATTACAATTTTCTTTGAAATGTTTTAAAAAAATAGCGATAGAATAACCATTTCCAAGTGGATTATTTAATTTATTTACACATTCATTTAACCTTCTACGCTTTTCCATTTGAAAACATTTAGGTTTTTAACAATTCTTGTATATAATTCTCATAAAACTAATCATTTGCCATTTACTTAAACTGTCAGGTTTGATTGATTCAAGAAAGTGAATTAATTCTGTAAAATATGCACATATCGATAAAGCCTGCATTTATTTGGTCAGTTGCTATTTTAATTTGTCAGAGGTTATTTCGATAAATGGTCAGCATACACGTCAGTTAATAAAATAAACGCTCAGTAATTTATATAAAATGTTCAGATATTTATAGAGAAGTGTCAGTTTTTTAATTTAATCTAACCTAATTTCTAACCTTACCTATTCTTTAATTATTTATCAATTATTTACTGACAAAACATTATTATTAACTGACGTTTTATTATTTCTTAATTACCATGGAATAAGTTGCGTATAATGGAATAGATAGATGAGACATATTTGAGTATTAATAAACTAATCATTACTTAACTTCTTATTTATTTTGAAACAAACTATTGCGTCAACTTTCTTTTTTGTTATGTGTAAAAAAACACAACAAACAGATATATAAAAAAGATTTCTTTAAAAAAACAGGATTTGACTGGTTCAGTTGCATAAATGAAGAGAAAATCCTTAAGTTATTGTTTTCCTAGCGAAATACAATATCCCTCATACGAGTAGGGTGAAATTCAATTTCTAGATAGAATGAATGTGGATGTGATGATATGGCAATAAATGGCACAGGCTCCAGACTCTGGATGCAGGGTCGCTTTGTCTGTGGGACAACGGTACATTCTTTTACAAAGACAACCCAACGAGACACCAACAATATTGAAATACCACAAGTTAAGAGCTATCCATATAGTAGTTATAGTAAACACAGAAAAAATTCGACATGCATTGTGTAAAAAATATGTTTCTGAATTTTCAAAGATTTTAGACTATATAAGATTTATACACTATAAACTAGGAGGCTAACGATTACACGGGCCTAACTACAAAAATGCTTTTATTGTGCTAAACTCGCTTTCGGTAATGCTATAAATACTCAACAGAATTTTTCTTTGAGAACTGCTTGTTACTCAGTTGCTCTACTTCTCTTTTTCGGTAGAGAGTAGGGATTGAGGGATCGGGCTAGGACAGAATTAGTGGTTAGCCATTTGCTCTCTATATCTAAGATCGGATGGGTGGCAGGGAGTTTTAGACATCACAAACACTCAGACTAAATCAATTGAAAGATCATTTGATGAAACTGTCCGCACTAGGAATTGAACCCGAGACATCCGTAGCCGTAGCCAACGACGTTGCCAACTGCGCCACGGAGCCGACATTATATTTAGTATAGACAAAAAGTACTATATCAAATATAACCGTTCACAAGATATGATTGGACATATTATCTACAAATGAAAATATAAAGTGAGGAAAACATATTAGTGAGTTTTTCCCTTTGATTAATTTGTAGGTATATATATTTTTATTTTAGTATTATTAAATTATAAATACTTATGAAATATGTGATACTAAATATAATCCTTAAATAACATGTCAACCGTAGAAAGGCAAAAGAACGTAACCCACACAAAAAATATTGTGTATAACTCACACAAAACGTGTTAATATACTTTATTTATATACATACATATATGTATAATAATATGTCAACTACACAAAGGCGAAGCCCTCCTTTTTTAAAAAATATTTTTTTTCTATCTACTTTATTTTTTGTGTGTGGGTTACGTCCTTTTGTCTTTCCACAATCGATAGTAGTGGAATAATATATCGTTACCTTACTTTGAAAAGGTTCTAAGTGACATTTTGGCCTAAAATGACGTTTTGATTGGAAAATGTTGTATTAGCCACATTCTAACATGTACGTTAATTTCGGAGTCATATATTGTTCAATGAGGGAGTTAGCAGTATTTCGGAGTTCTATCCACACATTTTTTTTCATAAATTTGTTTTATACGGTTTATGAATCGATATAACTAATTTTTATCATCTCGCAAAAAAAATATATACATCACAGTTTTTTTGAAAAGGTTTTAACGTCATGTCGAACATTCTTTGCTCAATGATTGGTGAGTGTTTTACCCTTTACTTCTACTGTTCTATCAATGTGGTCATTGACGAAAGTTAGCGAAGTTCGTTCAAACATTCAAAGTGTATATGTATTATTATTCTGTTGTATTATAATATTATTGTTAGCTTATATGGTTCAGCACGTCATGATAATATATACTATTAATAAATATTTCAAAAATCAAAACATTTTGTTTGATAAAATTGAAATATCCAATAAAAACTTTTCTAACAAACTATTGTTGTCAGTTCTAATTAAAGCTTTAGATACTCATTATTTTCTAATATAAAGGGTTTAGTATAAATAAATTATATAAAAAACAAGTACAATATATGCTAACTCACTAATTAAAGATACATTTTTTCCTTCAAAATTCAAAATATGATCGGTCAAAACTTCAAACGCTCGTATCTCAAAACATGGTCAAGTGCAGTTAAAACCTTTTCAAAGTAAGGTAACGATATGCTATATTTACTAAAATCCATAGCACCGATATTTTTTTTATTTTTACGTGTATCACTAAATAATGTTTTTAAAGATATTCCTATGTGATTTTTAGTCCCTGCATAGCTATGCCTAACATATCGTCGTTGTTCTGGAAGAAGACACTAACTAAAAAATACTAGTTTTGAGTGAATGGACTTTAAAGTTTGTCAAATGTTTGAAATAAGGACCGTTTTGCTATAACTAACTCAATTTGTCATTTTTTCGAATTAGTGTTTTTTTCCAGAACAGTGACGATATATATAAATATAGCTTGTTTCAGATGAAAATTATATTTTAATGAACTAGATTTATCAAAAAAATCTGTAGATTTCTAATATCAATTTCGTTTTGAAATATCAAATTCGTCAGTCGATAGATAAGATTTTCTTTCACAATAAAACGCATATACGCAGGACTGAACATGTTTGAAAAGAGGTTATAAAAATGATCTTGGCATGATATCCAATATCGTAAGCACCACTATGGGTTGTTTAACCTCAAAGGGTAAAACTTGCAAAGGTTTTGAGGGAAACTTCTTACCTAAAACGTTACAACTTTTTTTCTTATTGCAACAAAATATCGGACAGTACACACTAAGTAAGTGTATACAAAACGTAAATGTAAGGTAAACATTACACATACTTGTTTGAACAGCAGGCTTTGAAATTAAATGATTACTTGGGTTCAAAATGGCCTGAAAAATACATTCTATTAATATACAGAGGTCCGATGAAAGTGTACAGGTAATACAATATATATATATATATTATGAATTTGTAAATCCAATGAATGAATGTTAGTTTCATTCATCTGAAAAAGGTTTCTACCTTTTCATTCATTATTAATATTAAGGTACAATTAAGAGATAATTTTCGTCTAAAAGAATATATATTTTTTAGAAACATTTAAAAAGGTTTTCGTTAAAGAATTTTTCAAATAAGCTGAAAACTCTTGTCGTTAGTAAAAAAAACACCTTCACTGCGACTTCCATAAGCTGGCAAATGTGTTATAGCACTCGAGTCAATATCTCAGGCCTACTCCGTAGGGCTTTAGACACTATAGGCATTTAAATGAGCAAAAAAATTGAGCGTAATGTCGACCACATACTGAAATCATAAAGTAAGGAATGGGCTGTGAAGGAGTGAAGGTAAAGTATAGTTCCATAAACGGCCACGATGAAGTATCGGCCAGCTTATGTACGTCACAACGTAATAGAAAAATGCATTTATTTCATCAAGTATTATTCTGTGTATTCAACGGCAGTATATATTTGATACTGAACCATCAAATTGACAAAAATGTTGCTATGGTCTAATATACATTTTATATTTCATTGCCCATAATTTTTTGAGTGCCATTAATTTTCTGATCATTCTGTCTAATATACTTATACATGTTTAAATTACTAGAATTAATCTCCATTAAGAGCATTTAAAGTTTTAATTTAGCATTTATATATAATATATGTCGGCGTCCGTGGCGCAGTTGGTTTCGTCGCTGGCTACGGTTACGGATGTCTCGGGTTCAATTCCCGGTGCGGACGGTTTTCATAGATTGATTTTTCAATCGATTTATGGATTTCTGTTCGTAGTCTGAGTCCTCCCTTCCACCAATCCCATCACGGGGCGTAACGAGAGCGATTGTAACCACTAGTCCTATCATAGCCCTATCCTTCTATCCCTACTCTCTTCGAAAAAGAAAAAGAGAGGTTGAGCAACTGAGTGACAAGCAGTTCTCGTAGAAAAATTCTCACATTGGGAGCGGACATGGAAAAAAAAAAAAAATATAATATAATGTTTAAACAACAAACAACTTTTGCACAATGAGTTGTTCAATTTACTTTCTTCAGAAAACATTAAGGTATAATAATACCTTTTAAGGCGTTAACTGTCAATATTTGATGGAATGGCATTATATTTTAAAAAATAAAACAAAATTTGTTTGTGCAACTTTCACGTGTTTGATCAGGACCAGTTTCGCTCATCACGAGCATTATCTAAGTTTTTATAATTATATAAGTAGTACAAACAAATTGTTTTATTCAAAAAAGTATACTAATGGGATAAAGAAATTACTAGAAGTTACATAATTACTCTAATACAAAAAACGTTTCGTGATCAAAAAAGGTTAGTGAAAAGTTATTTAAATAATACTGACACCCGTGATTTAGTTACAAATTCATAAATAGATTTACTCCGCTACGGAAACGGTTAAAAATATTACACACAATGCGCCGCTGATGGTTGCGATATTAAATTTCAATAGTATTCCAAGTGTGTTTTCTTTACAAGCAGTATTACCACTGGCTAATATTATCTACTGCGAATATCCTCACCGTTAACCGTATAAAAGACTCCGGGTGTGTAACAGGGTAAACGCTCGCATAACAATATAGTACCTACGCATAAGAGATTTTAACCCTTTGTGTTGTAAATAAAATATGATACACGCCACTACAGGGGGCGGGGAGCATTAATCACGTGGCCTCTCAATGCTTGAATCTGCACTCTTCGCTGAACCCCCGATATACCCCCTGAATATATTCATACCGAAAATTCCACGCTGTGTAGTGTGAAACGCTTTCGTGAAACACAACACCTGTACAGCTACGTGATTGATTTTCTCTATATCCGTATAAAAAAGATGCCAGGTTTCGAGAGTTTATATACAATTTATTCTATGTCGTATGCCTGTGTTTATTATTATACGAGCCAGACATTGAGTGAATGGTCTTTTTTGCTATTAATGCGATGTGAAGCTTACTGCGTAAATCTAAAATAAAGTGGAAGTAAATGTTGCCTTCCGATTAAAATTCTGTCAGCTTGGATTTATCTGCATTTATAATTAGAACGGAAATATGCCAAACTGACAAAACGGTACGACAAAATAAAAATATATTAGCTCATTAAGCCTAGTTAAAACCTTTAATATTTTTTTACATGCCCGCGTCTAGTGTGGACAATATGGACTACTAATTGTGTTTACCGCAACAGTAAACGCTCTACGAGAACTGCTTATTAATCAGTCACTCAACTTCTCTTTTTTGGGAAAGAGTTAACATAGAAAGATACGGCTAAGACAAGACTAGTTGTAAGCGAATCGCTGTCGTTACGCCCCGATTTATAGATCGGATGGGACGGGCTGAATTTAGACATCAATCCCATCACATTATCGGGATTCCAACCCGTGAACACCACTACCGAAGCCAATCACGTTGACCATTTGGCTGTAAGCCCAGCATCATTGCGAAGAAGTATAACGAACATTTCATTTAGATTTATTCCCCTAAGAGTTCATTTATGACTATTAAATATTAATATTCATTGACAACTAGTAAAAGCCCTCTTGTTAATTTTTTTTTGTATTCCCTATATGTATGAAGTATCCCTTCTTCTTCATATTATGTGCTTTTAACAAAAGTTATATCTAACGTTAATGCAATTTAAATGTTTACCTACATTTGTAATGATGAATTTATCAAAAAGGTAATAATTTAAATAATTCCACATTGCACGAAAAACTTTCAATATCAATTCGACTTATGGCTTACGATATATGTGTACATATATTTTTTTTAAATATGAATGTTTCCAAAAATGTTTAGTTTAAAAAATGGCGTGCAATAAGTAGAAACAATTTCAATTTCAACGATTTTTCCAAACGTAGAAACAAATTATATCATTTTTAAGATATGTCGAATATATGTTTTTTTGTGAAAGAAAGCGCTTTAGTTTAGAACTTATTTTGCAGTCTTTGTATACATTGTCTATTGTAAAAAAATGCAATATAAAATAATTATGGGCTATTCTGTTCGCATTGCCATAAAGAATATTATACTTTGTACCCACTACAAATTACAACGTCGGCTCTAATAATTCATACGATGAAGTTTCAATATGCCTTTTGTTCAGATGATCCACGAGCTAAGGTCAGGTTATCCTGACAACTAGCGTTTGCAGTCCACCCACATTCCCTAGGGCCTTTGCACCCTTATGGTTAACGGACATTATACTCTCCCCCGGTAGCCTTTCTGTTCTCCTATGACCGGAGGCTGTTGCCAACCGGAAGAACACACCGGATTATACAGGCAGTTAGTTATGTTCGAGCGGAAATGAAACATTTTTAGTGAATTGGCATTTAATACAATGGACAGAGGGGAAGCATAAACGAAGCGGAAAGTTTTCACAAAAGCTCAGAAAATATTGTCCTTCTTTTAAGGAATATTTTAGGCTAGATAAAAATATTAAAGTAATTTTATACTACTAAGCAGATTTTTTGTATAATACAAATATAGTTTAAATAAAATATTATTAAATTGGCTTAACGTAACATATTAGTTCTTGTAACTTTTAAAATTATTAATTTGCATAATATTTTATATATGCATTCCTAGGATACTAATAATAAAATTATATGCATTAATATAATTTAAGACATCGACTGAGGGTGTGAGTAATTTCAATATGAAAATGTTTGAAATGCTTTACCTTTTTTATTTTGTTTGTTTGTGCAAAACTGTTTTAAAGTAAAAGTATAATTATAATTTAAGACATCGACTGAGGGTGCATCTTCAGGCATTCGTGTGCTCGAATGCCTGAAGATGCCGAAAGGCGAAACCCGGGTCGTTAGTGACAAAATACATGGAAGTGTACAAAATCTCAATAATCCAAATTTGATATGCATTAATGCCTAACATTTTTACAATCCTAGAATCAAATACGATATTCTTGTTCTTTTGATAATAAACATTGCTCGAAAAGCACTTGATAAAATTTATTTTAAAAACATAATTAAAAACATATTAAAAAATAATTATTATTATAACATAAAAACAATTATTTTTTTCAAACGGTTAATAAATGACAAAAGTTTTATCGTATGTAACACTTTAATTATTATATTTATCAAATATGACTAATTCATAATATTGTATGATCAAACTGAATGGATTAGTTTTACCCATTTTTCAATCAATTTATAAGATATAAATAACACTTTTTAAAATTAAAAATTATTGCTTTACTACTAAAAAACCCGTTGATATTATTATAATATGTATACTCACAACAGTTGA
The DNA here is from genome assembly GCA_022494535.1 of Himalopsyche phryganea. Classification (NCBI taxonomy): domain Eukaryota; kingdom Metazoa; phylum Arthropoda; class Insecta; order Trichoptera; family Rhyacophilidae; genus Himalopsyche; species Himalopsyche phryganea. The sequence goes on along the minus strand of JAGVSL010000154.1, from coordinate 559,649 downwards.
AATTATGAATATAATATATACAAACATTTTATTTTCGACGATTTTCTTAAAAAATTAAGCGGTAATTCAAAATGTATTTTTCTGGAAGAATATAATATTCTTTGCATAATATGTTTTTTCATTCCTGTTTTTATTTGAAAGACGAAACTGGCAGCATGAGTGTTCGATATTATGGCAATAACATGGAAGTGCCTCACTTAAAAGGTCTAGACAGACAAATCATTGTTTCTTTTCATAGCCAGCTGTAATGAAAACTTTAAACCGAAGAATTTAATGATCATTTCTTTAATCTCGCCACATTTTGCGCCTAAAAAGCACATTGTATGGATTAAACGTACTCAAAAAATGTACACAATAGAAGATAATAATGTGAGGCTCAAAGCCATGCGTAAAAAATATAATTTATAAAGAAAACAATGTGCTTAGTACACATTCAATTTATTTCAACAATACAACCGGTTTTAAACCAAACTCGGTTACGTTGCTTAAATATTTTATTTTTATATATTTACTGTAGTTTCATCATAGCATTTTATCATCAAACTTTTTAAGTATAGGTATTAAAATATTAAATGTATTGAAACATTATTTCATTTATACTAAAACTAATGTGGTAATTACAAAATTTGAAAAAACATCACATTAAAGCTATTTTTTCAATCATGTCCGCTGTCAAGATTGAGCATCCGAGCTCAACTGAACTGTATTATGAGAATTGGTTTTCGTAGAGAGTATAGGTATAGGGTATAAGGATGGGGCAAAGAATGTAGCAATAGTTAGCTTTTTGATATGGCTACGCTCCGTCACCGGATATGACGAGCTTCCAATAACGTTGATCAATCGGTTAAAGGTTCAGCAATACAATTAAAATGCAAAAGAATAAATTCGCATTAGAGATTTTTAGTTATAGTATCTACATAAGTTGAATCATTCAAATTTTGTACCTACGTTTTTTCACTAACGACTCGGGTTTTGCCTATCAGTCAGTTCGTATAATCGAATGCTTGAAGATCCCAAAAGCTGAATTCCGGGTCGTTAGAGACAAAACTTATGTAAATTTACAAATTTTGAATGATTCAAATTCAAGAAAGTCCATCAAGTAGCATCAGTGGAAATCCTAAAATAACCTACATAATTGTTGATAATAGATTCTTCTGTCAAATTAATCATATTGTTCGCAAGTTAGCTTCATTTATTAAACTATCACTACTGTTCGATATAAGACTTAAAGAGTCGCATCAGAAGAAGATAAATGTGACATTAAATTTGTCAAAAGTTGATTACTTTTGAATTGCCATCCTGCAGTAACAATTACTGAGGCATTAAGATTCTCAGAGTCACTGACAAGATTCTGACTATGGAGATCTTGATGAGAATAAAGATTTCTAAATTTCTCTTATTTCTTTGAAAACAGATGCTTGCGGTGAATGCTAATATGTGCGACGGTTTGATGTAATTAGCAATGCAGCCCCTTTTAGTATTAAACAAGAAACGACAATGAAACTCGGCTGAGCAAGAGCTGTACGTAAATGACTCAAGTGGTCTTTTTGTTTTCGTACAACTGGATTGATTCCATCATCCTGAATGCCACTCTGCAGACTTGAGCGGAAGTAAAAAGACTACTCAGTAACAGAAGCTCGTGGTAATCACATGATCTGAATATATAAAAAACACGTCATATAATTAATAATCCCAATATACAAAATACTTTTAGCACAGAATTCTTGTATAATCATTCACACAAGGAGTTCTTTTTGAATAAGAGTGTTAAACAGAGTAATTCTTTAGAACTCGAAATAATCAAAGCAAACCTTGATAACGATTAATTTGTGTTTTGATATCAAAAGTCATTAAAAGGAATAAGTAGTATTTGACACTGACAAGTAGAATGCTATTTTATGTCTCGACTATTCTTTATGTCGGCATCCGTGGCGCAGTTGGTAGCGTCGTTGGCTACGGTTACGGATATCTCGGTTTCAATTCCCGGTGCGGACGGTTTTCACAAATTGATCCTTCAAGTGATTAATGGATTTCTGTTGTAGTCTGAGGGTTTGTGATTTATATAAAAAAAAACTCCCTCCCAACCATCCAATCTTCACGGGGCGTAGCAAGAGCGATTAGATTACTACTAGTGCTGTCCTAGCCTTATCTTTCTATCTCTCCTATCTTCGAAAAACGAGAGCTTCATTAGAAGCCCATATGGCTCACGTTGAGTGCAGGCATGGAAAAAAAATCTTTATGCGTTAGTTATGGTTCAATTTTTTATATGTATTTAAAAAAATGGCAGAATATAAATTTGCATAGTGAAAATATTTTCGAAATATATTCTAAAATTGAAATGTAAAACCTGTACAAAAGAATGAAAGTTATACTGATAATACGTATCTACATGTAACCAATAAATTTGAAAAACTTTCAATTTGATTTATTAAAGTTTTTTTCTTCTTACATTATTCATTCGGAGTAAAATATTTTTCATGTCTCATAAAACAAAGTCACCTTTGCAATAGCGGTGAAAACCTTTCACACTTTTCCCGCAAACAACTTTACCGATCAAAAAAACTTTCGTCTAATCACAATTTACTTATCATTTCTTTCACCTCATTGCCATTTCCGTTCATCGTATTTCTGTCGCGTGCAACCATCACGAGCCGGATTTTTCTATTAAAAACTTTTTTACTCGTAGAGTTGTAGACCCCGCACCACACCCTTCAACCCTACACCCCGTTTTCCATCGCCTCCCTGCTGACTTTAATCCTTTCACCTACCCTTTGTGTCTTCTTCCTGCTTACAGTAGCGCTACTTGCATTTGAAAACATTCCATTTTATAATTTATTAATAATATATATATATATATAAACCTAGCAATTAAGAAAAATAAATAAATTTACTTTGAAAAAACAAAAGTTAACGTTTATATTATTTATAAATGTCTATAATATCAACATTGTTGAAATCATAATATGTTTTGTTTTTCTCTCATTTCACAAAAATCGTTAATCGTTAATTTAAGTATTTGTTTACACTATTGAATTTTTTTTAATGGAAATAGTAAAGTTTTCAAGCCTGTCTAGCAAAGAGTTGACACTTGTTTTTCACATATGGTTTTATTTGCTTTCCGCCGTGACTAGATTAGGGTTTATTGTAGGTTATCGAGATTTCATGTCTTAGACAAAATCGTATAACAAAGTATATTTAAGAAAGTGATGCAGACGGAATTTGCAATTTATTGAATATAACGATTCTATAATTTAATAAACAAATACTTTGAGAGTGCAATAATTAAAAGAAAAAAAAATATTTCAGCGTTTCATATTTTTTAGGCGACGGAAAACTATTAACGATTTTTGGGAAATGAAAGAAAAACCTACTAATTCCTCTTAATAATAACGTTATACTCATGAAATTTTGGTTACTTTTAAAAATTGAACTATCTAGATTTACATGCATTAAAAGTTTAACAGTTTATTTTATTTTCACTATTTGATAGAACATCATCAAATAGTGTAAATAAAAACAAAGCTTTTAGTTCTACGACGATTGTTAATTATTTTAATGGCTTTTTCGGCATCACGTCATCGTCAGATTGAATGATTGATTCCAAAATATCTGTCAACAATATTCAGCAGTTCTTTTTTTTTCCAATGAACTGATTTTTAAATAGCTATAATTAGAATCAATTAAACATATTTTAAATAAAATCAAACAATTATTTAAATCACGATGAATTTAATTCAACAACTCTTGTTGTAATAAATTTAACGCTGTGTAAAATTCGTTTATGTGTTCATTCTATATTTTACTACTCCACTGTTAACCCATCAAAGCGCCAGACTTCAGCTATTTCAAGTTAAATTCCAGTTATGACAATATTCCTCTGAAAATTCGTCGTTCCCTGTCCGATTTACGAATTTTCTATTCCAGACTGACGATATTTATGTGTGTGCTTACTTACTTTGCTCAGTATTTCTTCTTTCTTGGGTCCACTACGCCGGCTCTGTAACTTTTTGGGGAAAGATTACATTTCATAATTGATTTGCGGATTTGCATACTTGAATTCCGCTATCTTCCAATGTTTATGTTGAATGAATATAATTTGGAATTTTAGAACTTATTACAAAATTCCTAGATTTTATGATAAACTAAAATTTTATCTCCCGTGACAGCTTTAAGTTGGAAGATATCTGAATTTGAGACTTAAGAATTTTATAATCTACATTTGAACAAGATTTTTCTGCTACGTACATGTTTTCACGTTGTCAGAAGAAACACTTTTTTGATAAAAATAATCTTTGAAGATATTTAAATATTTTATAACAACGCTTTAAGTGTACTTACGTATGTTACAACTTTTAATGGAGTATTCACCTTTTTGTGTAGAGATACAAGTAGCTTTTTAAAGAACACACAGTATCATAGAATATATTATAATATATTTAACATTATATGTTAATATGTAACATTCTTAGCTTTCTCAGTGAGGTTAAGCCCTTTTCATTTGTGAAAATCTTGATCAGAGGAAAGTATTTATCATCACATTTTAAACCACATCGAATAATAATTTTAATGACTGTATTTTATCGGAAAAATACTGGACAAATAACTGGCAATAGTTTTCAAAAACTGACAAGGATTAATAAAAACGATAATTAAACATAGTCAAAAACAAATATAGTCAGTTCTAATCATTATACAAAATGAAAGTAGTACGAAACGAATTTTGTTTTATTTTTTAAAATGTAATGCCTTTCCTCCACAAATTGTCAGAAAACAGCCTAAAATTGTCAAAAAAACTGAGACCATAATATGATTCAAATAAATGATCCATTTCATTGGAAGTCTAGTACTTCGTTCCAAACGCGATATTCATTATTGTTCTTAAATTTTCATAAGATTACTTCATAATCCGTTATACCAATTCATACCACAGATTAAAAAAAAATTTTCAAGGACAGCCAGCATCTCTTTGAAGTTTGTATAGGAGAAACAGGATTTACGTTTATAACAAATTTAGATTTTCATGTACTTTTCAATGTAATATTATGTATTTGAGACATCACAGTTAAATTAAAATACATTTTCAAGCCAATTTGCTGTGATGAAAACCAAAAAAATATATGCGAATTTTAATATATATATAAAAGCATTATTTCATTTTATAAATTTAAAAATATGTAAGTATTAATAAAGTAAATATAAATAAAAAAAGATTTCATTATGGAACAAAATTGAAACGCAGACATTAAGTGGGTCACTAAAAATCTGTACGGCTATCGAGAGTGTATTGAGACGTAGCATAACACTCGAAATAGGCATTTCGTGTGCGCCATATCGAAAAATAGCACGCAAACCTTGCTTAAAATACAAATTCATATTTATCAAACAGTAAAATTTAATATTTATAGACACTTATATTGAAGAATTAAACATAATTATTGTCTGTGTTAAAGAAAAGAGACAGTATATTTCTTTTTAACACTTAAAAAAATAATATACTTTACAGTAAAGAGTCTATAGTGAAACAATCCAGTTACTCTTTTCGCTTAGAAGGGTAGGTAGCACCTTTTAAGTATTTGAACTTTTGTGAGTTTTAAAAAAAAAAAAATTCTACCATTCATTCAATAATTAATGTTGAATGAATAACCATCTTTTCCACCTTATTTGCTTTGGATTAAAATGTAATTACATTACACTCTTAAGAATTTCCGCAGACGTCACGTTGTAATAAAATCAATTTAAAATTATTCGATAAATTTAATATAAATATATATGTGCTTATAAAATAATATTTTCGTCAATACTGTCCATTTCTGTATAGAGTAAATTGCTCTTTAAAAAGGAAATATTCGTAATGGAAAAATAATATTGTCGTACAATTTCATTAGGATTTTTTTCAATATATTTCAAATACAAATAAAATGGCTTCAATACACCGCATACAAGAGAGCTTGCTGGCAATAATAAAAGCACGAACACTTTTCATATATAAATTCTCATTTTCAGACGATAAAAGCGTTTTTATTAAAGAGGGAATCCATATATTTCTGTTCAATATAGGATAGAAATCATACCTACCCACCCGCTAATAAAAAAAAATGGAATACGTCTCTACTTTCTGCCTTTATATTTAATTATTTTTTATGCTAAATTAAGTCACTTTTTATCGTATTTGTATATCAAATAAAACGGAAAAACACTTGAAATTATAAATACAATGCGGTATGTAACATAAAAGTTGTATAATAATTTAATTTGTATATGCCTAAAAATGCTGATCACCGTAAATACCCAAGTAGTAAATCTGTGCCGTTTTAATCTAATTTACGATCAAGTGTTGTAATTTCTAAACTAGTACATATTTTGTTTTATTATCCATTTCAGATTTTTTGATCGATATAAGAATTGATAATAAAAAAAGAAATGGTTATCAAACTCTATCACTGTCCAATGAAAAACAGTAATATATCAAAGGATCGGTTGATTATATATTTCAATAATAAATATGTTTTAAAAACTATACCTCAATCTATTTGTTGAAACTTGAAATAAAAAATCAGTAAAATATTTAAATAATACAACTATCATATTACTGAAATAATCTGTACTGTCTGATTTTACAAAAAAAGTATTTACATTAAACAAAAAAATGAAATAAGCTAACAAGATGTATTAGCATGAAATATTTGGTTGTAAATATTCAAACGAGGACTCATTTTTAGTAGTTCCATTAGCCGATTTGTGTGTTGATAAAGATGTTAACTTGGTGGTTATTAAGTAATTAAATGCATGTCCTTTTCCAAGAAGTAATTGTGGCGCATGGGCTTGAATATATATATTTTGTTTAAACATCAGAATATCGAACTGGGAATCCAATTCCCAGATGACACCTATACGATACAATAAAAAGATAGCTCGTTGGCAACTAGATCACTAATGTTAATAATAATGGAAGAATATATTTATTTAGCGATTGGCTACAAAGAGATCACGAGTACAATAGAGAATGGAAAAAAATGAATTTACTGTTAGTGACATAAGCGGCTTACTTTTCGGATAACCGACTTTTCAAACACACATTCACGTCGCGCCATATTCTTTTAATAAAAATGGATGACGTAGAGGTGTGTGTGAAATAAAACGCGACGCGATTCTGGCACCAACAAAGGCGCCTTACAATTCGAGATCCGCGCTCGTCCTCGCAGTCCTTGTTCAATGTTCATCTTTTATCCAGGATTACCCCTCGAGCGACTTCTGCGGTGTAAGGGTAGGCGTCTACTGATTGGTTATTGATGTGACTATCGGATTGACATAACTGTCATATGCCCACACGCCAAATTTCACATGAAATATTATAAAACAGAAAAAAGTATACATGTATTAATTCCGATTTATTTCATTTATTGGTTTCATTGACTATTTTGGAAATATTACACAGAGTTTTACAAACTAAGTACATGACTAATTGGATTCGAAAAGCATTAATTCTGACTATCGGAAGATTTTAATTAAAAACATGTATGGGTATCACGATGTGTTTCGTTCTACAACAGAGGTTTATCAATAAATGGTTTCTAATAATGAAAGATTCAACGGCTTATTAAAATAAATAATGCATTTCAACTTCAATAGGCTACTGGTTATTTTTCTACTCTTAATAGTAGGCATGTAATGGAAAAGCTTGATAGGGAATGACTTAATTAACTGAAACGTTTTTTTTAAATTCTAGCTAGTTACAGTTAATCAATTGAGCGAAAAAAAATATTCGTTGTCGCAGAATATAAAACTTTTCACTCAGCATCAATTCTATGGTTATGGTTTAGACAATGATATCTTATTAAGTGTTGAAATAGTAAATTATAAACGGACTCTTATTAAACTTAGAAAAAAGATTCTGTAACATCATCCAGCACGATAGTCGTTAAGTGGAATATCATAACAAAGAATGTTTTCATTACGTAAGGCGTTTTTAAAAAATTGATGTTTGTGTAAAACCGTTTATTTTTTTTTCCTCATCAATATATACTGCTGTCTCAGAATCTGAAGTTTTTCTTTCACACTTAAGCAACGAAGAGGATTCAAACGATATACCATTCATTATAACTAGCTAATAAGCAAGTTTAAAAAATGATCTCATATTTGACTACACGAGCTGAAAGCGTGATTGAGCAATATTGATAATTGATTAAAGGTTTATTTCTACATTATAGACATTCATTTATTAAGGAAAAATTTGAAAGTTTATTTGCTGGATGAGTGTTTGTGTATAATTGAAGTTTTGAAGGTTCAGACCGTTGATTGCTATACGACGTTGGCACCAGAGCACTATACCGATACCACGCAGCTACAGCGATCTGAAAATACTATGTTTATTATGTGTATGATATATAAATATAAGATTACAATTTTTTTACACATGAATGTATAAATTTGACATGTCAGTTATATAGAATAAACTGTTTGCCACGGCTTTCAGACTTAACATGTGATTGAATTATTTACGACGCGTTTAACAGCATGAACGTTAAATCAATATGAAGAATGTACATAAATAACTCAAGCGTTTGTTTTTCATTCATTCAAAGAAAAAAAATTGTTTTCAATTTTTATACACTGTTTATTGTATATACAGGTTTAATATATCCCACAATTTTTTCTCGCACGACAATGCCACTACCAATAAAAGGGTAGTGATTGATGTGAATTACGTTATCTGATAAAATTGTGACAGTCTTTCAGTTTTCCGTACTCTTACATTATTTTTGTTTAATTTTTAATAAAAAATAAACATGGAAAATATTCAGAGAACGGAGATGTTTGATATTAAGGGTAGTTAAAAACTTTTATTTTTAGCTGAGACAAAACAAAATCGAAAACAACCACACTAATCAGATGTCAGTAGTATTATCGAAATTTTATTGATTATATTAAAAAACTTATTTTTATATAATACCATAGCTTGATTTGCGCGATATTTTCAATTTTTTTTTAGTTCACTTTTTTTAGTTTAGTAACACTAAACTACTCTAAATAAGCCCACTATTAAATATGTGACAAGATACACCAATCATTATTAAATATGATTTTAAAAAAATCTTATACACACGACCAACAATAAATATAATTCTGTAATTGCTAACCCTGAATGAAAGTTTCCTCATAAGCAATTAGAAATATTGTCCTCTGAATACCAGATAAACCGCGATGTAATAATATCCGCTCTTAAAACTTTTCCATTTGTTAAATTGCTTTACAAGTTAGTCGGTGCCGTATCTCGTATCATTACACCATAAATTGATCGGTAAACGGCAGACTTAACTTTTCCGAACCTTTACGGGCGTCGAGAAAGCAACCCTCTCGACACTAACACTTGGCGAGGGGGCGAAGGCAGCTCCGCTAACTAGAGAGCCTGTCAAATGAAGTATAAACTACACGTGCTCGTAATGTATTCGTTTAGTCTGTTACAGAACCGGAATGATATATAAACATTGATAAAACTATATAAACTATACTGTGAAGTTTTAATAAAAAATATAAGAATATTCCGACACTTATATTGTAACCTCGTTTTAGAAATGCTTGACTAAGCGTAACTTGCCTATCCTCTATACGCATATCTATATATATATATATATATATATATATATATATATATATATATATATATATATATATATATATATATATATATATATATATAAATGAATATTTTTTTGTATAGTTTTCATCCGATTGCGATGAAATTTTGGTGAATTGTCTAGCGCACACCCACGAAGGTTTATGAAAAAAATCTAAAAGGAATCTAAAATAAAATAAAACAATCAAATAAGGATAAATAGTGACATTTCAGTTCGTGTGCGACATAACAAGTGGTGTTAATTGTTAAATTCCAATTACCGGTCATAAATGGAAAATTTATTAGAGAAAATCTACTGTTGCGGAATAAACAGAATTGAAACACAAACACTTTCTTTGTTTGACTGGTATTGCAACGCATGCCGGGTACTCGCTAGTAAGATATAAAATAGTGGTCGGAAACAATGTTGAAAAACCCAAGTGACATTAAAATGAAACAAGATTAAAAGATATGCAGTAATCTAATCAGAGATCATCTCTAATTTTTATCAATATTTATAACTGGGCCCATGAATAACGACCTAGTATCCAGTTAAGTGTTTCTTCTTTTAACTTCCCACCAACCTATCCAATCCTTAAAACGGTGCCTATCGAGACAGAATAGCTAAGCATTAGTCATGCTCTAGCCATATCCTTCTATTCTTACTCTCTAAGTAAAAAAAGAGATCTCATAGAAAAACTTCTGCTGAGTTATGCTTCATTAAGAGTCCATACGCTCTAAATTGAAAGTTGATATAGCTTAAAAATCCTCATTAATGGATTGACATTATGTTAGTGCTATAACCTTATTTTCCAATGTATAAACTAGGGTTAGTTTTTGAATGGTAACACTATTTGTATTTACAATATTTCTGTTATTCGTCCCTATAACGCAATTACTGTAACCCCCTGACGTTTTTTAAACTATTATTAAGACTTTAGTAAAAGAATGAGAAAATATTTTTCAAAATAGCCTGCAATGGTTTCGAATCATTAGCATTGATCATTTGGTGGTAATTTTTCGAAACCTTTATTAGAACATATTTTAAGATAGTTGATAACTATTTCGGCTTAATGCCAGCGTCAGAACTATACTATTTCTATTATATATATTTTCTAGAACTAAAAACTTTGATTTTTTATCGTATTAAAATTTTATTGTTTAAAAATAAGGGCCTCGTATAACACGGTTTTATACCACACGGTTGATGAATTGTGACGTATTTTTGTACAACACGCTTTATATAACAGGTTTCAGTATTTTTTTTTTTGAAAATGATTCTATAATTGAAAGAAGTTTGAAGTTCAAGAGGGAATTACAACAGTTCTTGGCCCCTTATCATGAAATACGTAAAGATATATACGTTAAAAGCAAACAATCGCTTACTACAGAATTTTTAAAGCCTAAATCCAAAAATACTCTCGAGTCATCCGATAATAAAAACTCTTAACCGATCTTGAACCGAACTGAAAAAGAGTCGAACATATAGAATTGTAAGTGATAGCGATGATAAATGGATGATCTATTATACATTATTATAGTTTTTTTCAATAAATACACGTCAATGTATATTTATCGAACGCTTATTTAAAAAAAAGGATATTAAAAAACCTAGATATTTTTTTGAAGCACATATCCTAATTTTGTATGAACTTCAAACCTCGTATAACACGAATTTTTTGTGGAACAATATGAACGCCTTATACGAGACCCAAGTGTACTTGTAAATGGATTAGCTTTTATTTTCTAGCTGTAAATTCAAGTTAATCCGTATAATTGAAGACTTGAGCATGCTGAAAGATAGAATCTTGGTCGATTATAAAACATTTAGAAGTGTACAAAATTTTCACGATTGGAATACAAAATCATTTTTCCAATTGGGGACTGAAAATTTTGGGCCTGGCATCCGGCACTGTGATAATTATTTAATCCTTAGTTGCACATGATTACATCTTGAAATACTATCAATCTTCCTTGTGGTATACATATTAACTTAATTAGAGGTCGTGCATGTTTTAATATGATCATATGAACTATAGTTCTTGAAATTTTATGTCCGAATTATCACAATTTAAAAAGATATTTTCCAATATTTATTGCGAATAGAATTTAAATCATCACAAATTTTCACAACCGTCATGTTAGGATTTTCCTTTTTTTGTTAATAAATCATTTGACCTAAATCACAGGCGAAGAGGAAATTCTACGCCTCTTTTTCATCCAATGGTTTAATATGCATTAATTTTACGAACGAATAATTTTTGAATATTTTTTTAAAAATTCAAATATCTGAATATCAAAAAAGAGCCCAATACATTTGAATATTCGATTAGCATCCCTACTTTCAGCTTAAATGGAAAACCACTCATATAAGTCCGTAATATTAAGATTTTACTGTACTTAAATTTTAATTTATATATCTGTAAAGTGTGTCCTTTTCCATATATAACCGGAAGTCTTAACAATAACTGCAGTTGTTTTAAACAACAATAAACACGTTTTCACTGGTGCATATTTAGCTAAGTCTTTAGCAAGTTAACACTATGGAGATATAATTATGCACGGGAGAACGTTAGGCGTTTAAACATAATTCATGTTAATTAGAGCCAAGGCGTCCTGCAGAAGCCGCGGTTTGCTTATTCGTGGTACAGCGCAAAGTTCACGTGACTCCACCAGTCTTACCACACTCAAGGAATATTTTATAGAATAACCTGAGATGGAAATTGCAGTCGCGGTTTATTTAAATTAAATTCAAAAAAGAAACTCACACGATGCGTGAATCTTTAGTACTATTTTTATAACCTGAATTTATTTACGTTATCTTGTTGTCGGCGGTATGTCCCAGGATAGCATTTGACCTGATTCAAGATTGCTTTACATTGATCCCGTAGTTGTACTTTTCTATTTAATTCTAGTTTCCAGTTCTAGAAGTTAGATATTTGTACGTACATCAATACATCTTGAAAGAAAATGTATACAAATAGTTTTACACTTTAACTACTTCAGTCTTAATATAATTGTTGAGAAAAATAAAATAACTAATAGTACCAAATTTGGATTATTGAGATTTTGAACACTTCCATGTATTTTGTCACTAACGACCCGGGTTTCGCCTTTCGGCATTTTCAGACATTCGAGCGCACGAATGCCTGAAAATGCCGAAAGGCGAAACCCGGGTCGTTAGTGACAAAATACATGGAAGTGTACAAAATCTCAATAATCCAAATTTGATATTGAAATTCCATCAAGCACCCTCAGTCGATGTCTTAAATTATATCTTTATGTATCAAATATTACATTTGTATGTATATTTCTTAAATTTATTCCTATTATAATGAAGTAGTACAATAGCTATTGTTCTTTTAAATGTATTTCTATGTAAATATATACTAATAGATTTTTCCATGCTATTTCCTTAAAGTGCTCTTTGGGTTTAATTAAACGTCTTAAGCGAATAAATATAAGGGCATGAGGGAACAAAAACATACGGCCACAACTCATTAGAGATTCAAAAGGTGCACATTGGCGCTTAGCGGAGCCTTCTTCCTCTCCCCATAAGATGTAGGCTGCGAATAGCGAACAGACGTTTAATAAAATGCCACTTCATGAAAGCTTTTATTTAAAAGTTTTGAATCTGAAAAAATGGGGCTCCATCTTTGGAGAGAATAAAAACGCTTTTCTGAATTACACGTAAAACAGATGATCAATTTTATTTTACACGTATTTTAAACTGTTTATCTAATTTGTATACATATTTTTTCTTAACTGTATTTTGAACATTGCTGTCTTGCTTAGATTGATAATAAAGATAAATGAACAAAGAATAACCCTTATTTAAAAATTTAAAATTTTTTGGTATAATTGATTGCATTGGCTTTTTTTAAGTTGAACTCCATTATTGCACTGAACGAGACAAAAATTGATATCGACTGTGGAAAGGAAAAAGGACGCAACCCACATACAATTATTGTGTATTGCCCAAACAAAGCATGTATTTAATTGTATACATTGTGATTATCGAAAAAAAATATTTTGGAAAGACGGAGAGATATGTCGTTTTACCTTTCTATAGTCGATATATTATATATGTATTTATAAATATAGTGTATTAGCACGTTATGTGTGAGTTATACACAGTATTGTTTGGTGTGGGTGAAGTCCTTTTTCCTTTCCACAGTCGATATAATATAATAGTTTCACAAGAATTATATTGGATATTTGAAAGCTGTCACTATCACACATCATCTAGATTTGATGATACTGTGATCGACTTACTATACATAATTATGGACCAACATAATAAAATATATTAATTTCTTCACTATTTTTTTTTCTATACGTTTATACATAAAAACTTCATATTTTTTTCGGAAGAACAGTTTATCTGCAATTAGCCAATACGGATTGAAAACGTTATACTAGATTTATCCCGCAAAACAACTGCGATAAGCGTTTTAAAATGATTTTTGGGAGTATCTCAGTATGCCACCAAATTTTCCCATTTCTCATAAAAAATTAATGTTTTTCATATAAACTTCATCATTTTCGCATATGATGTTACAATACACGTCTCGTCACGCAATCCTATCATGGAAATTTACATTTTTTTATGAAAGAACCCGTTTAAAATTGTATGCTTGTAAACATGGTCTATTTTTACGCTCTGTATCATTTCTTAAGTAAAAGTTTTCATATTTTTTATTCATGTTGTACTAGCGATGAGACCAGTAATCCCAAAACAGACTCGCCTCTGTAAAAAAATCTATGTTCTCGTGGAAAATATTTCCCTTAACTGGACCAAAATAAGAAGCGGAAAGCCTCCAAAAATAAAGAAGACATGTTTTATAAAAAATAAACCCCTCTCACGTTTTATTTCCCGTGGAAACTTTAACAATGTAATTAATGGGGAGATTAAGGAATATTTTTCATTCGGAAAAAATAAAACCAACAATAAATTTTGCTCCAACGTTTGAGCGTTTAATTTGGTCTCAGCTATTTGCATTTTTATTTATAGGCAATTTATAGTTTATTGAATATCTTTTTTTACTATTATTCATCCATAAAGACTATTACTAATACATTTATTATTCATTCATCATTTTTTTTCATGTCAGCTTCATGGATTTTCCATTTTTGTGGAACATATGGACTTTTTCTAAGAAAACTTACAGTTGCTCAACCTCTGTTTTTAAAGAGGGTAGGAATAAAAGGATATAGCTAAGACTAATCGCTTTCTCTAGCCATCCATGGAGCCTGGTTCATACTGTTAATTATTTAGTTCCGATAATCGTTTATTTGTTATTTAGCCACCATCATTTTTCGAAAGTGATTATAGACTTGCAGTAGTTCAAAGTTGATAACGGTAAACTGATTATAACTTTGATGATTTTTTTAATGGAGAATAATCCCGCATAATCTTATCTTAAACGTATTACTAGCTAACGGGTGGGGAATTTTTTCGCATAATAAAGCCGCATTTAATTATTTGTGATCTAAAAAGAATTTTAAATACTTGTACACTATTTTATAAATTAATGAAATGAATGAGATGGCAAATTTGGATTCAGTTAAAAGACCGCAGCTAAGGACCTAAAAGGCTGCAGGCTCCCCACCTAATGAATAAAAGTCAATCCATAATAATTGTATACCTCTGTATTCTAGCAGAAAAATATTCGCTAAGTGACTAGATGATTTTAGGTATCAGTCCTTGTATGATAATATTCATTTGGAATCTTGTTTTTTTTTCGATAGAAAATCACGTCAATGTTTATAATGACTTTCCTTTTCAAGAAAATTCTTAACATGCATATTGTGCTGAACAAAGCAAAATTAAATTTAACAACTGAATAATACATGAATACTTTTCCTTACTTATTAAACCTTCAACTCAAAGTAGAGATAGAATTTTGTAGTGGTATAAATCTTCTATTGATGGAATTTCTTTGTATTTATAAAACGATTATTCTGTAACAATAATATTTGTGATGTACTTGAATCAAAAATAATAAATTACGCGTAGTTATTTAGTTTCACATTATTAATTTAAATTGTGATAATCATAGCATTTCAAAGTTCCATGAAAGTTCTTTGAATTAACGCAAAAGCAAAAAAAAATTTGCCGAGCGGCAACCTTAAAGAGCCACCTCTAAAACTGTGTGCTGATGTATAAACACGTTACGAAGCCTTCGTTGGTAAGAACTCCACGCTTCGCTGACTGATCGTCTCCACATGATAGGATTTGTTTCTACCCGTGGAGGAAGTTTTTTTTCACCTGAACTTTTCTTTCGGACGAAAAGCTTGTAACAAAAAGAAAAGACGATGACTTTAAACGCCTTTTTGGTGTTTGACGCTGCCGTGCAGGGCCTATAAAATAGACAGTGTACCCGACATTTACGTGACGTACGCTGTGTGAAGTGAACGTAATTTCTCCCCAAGAATGATGATTTTATATAATTTGCAGAAGAGGTTAAAACGTTTATTCATTCATATTTATTACAGAAGGAAATATAAACGTTATGAAAATAGCTCATTCTTCTTTCATTTTTTTATACATTTGATCAAATTATAAAAATATTGAATCCTAATATTAATTTATTTTTTATCATTTCCAATGCTTATGTGAATATTTTTTTTTTTTTCTAAATTAAAAACTACATTACAAGGCATAACAGCTGACGCCAATGAGCTTTGCATTTGTAGATTCGTGTAACAAAACTATTAATAATAATAAAAACATTTTTAAGAATTTAAAGGAACAGGGGAGATATATTATTAACATACAAATTAATACAAGAAAACAATATCTAAAGAACAATTCCTAGAGGTGGTTGCTTAAAATGTCCACTTCTCTATTTCTATGTAATGCGTTGAACGGCCCTTGCAACTGGTGACTCATATGACTGACGCAAAAACAATTATGAAAAAAATGTTTGATTATAGTTTAGGCCACGTAAATAAAAATTGGGAGCATGTAGGTTAATATACTGAAGAATTTCAGGAGGAGCTTACAAGCTCTTCTTTGAAGAAAAAGATAAAAATTATTAAGTATAGTATAGTAACAATTAGAATAGTATAGTAACAATCTAAGATGCATGACGCACCGTATGCATTTTTTTTTCAAATGGTACCTGAACACTACTCGAGCTTGTTCGTCATTTTGCTTTATAAATGCGTTTATATGACAAAACCCACATGATAACGAAATGTGACTGCATGAGATCCGAAGAGATTTTTTAGCATGAAAACGGGAAGGTTAATGTCATAGTTTTTTTTTTAAATAATGATAAGAATGCTTTCAGACAGTGAAAATTTTCAACTGATTCATAAAATATGATAATTAAACTAACAATGTTTTTTTTTCTTTGTTTCAGGTGAGTACATTCATTCCTTGTCACATTCATCTTGATTTTTTCTTTAACATAAATCAAAGTAAGTGGTTTTTTTAACATAATTTCCGTTATCACAATATTCGTTACTTTTTGGGAACTCTATACTGGTTCAATAGAGAGCTATTTCAAAAATGTAATGCGAAGTGCCATTTTCGTGAAATATATCGAATTTTAATTAAAATTTAAAAATCTCTTAAATTCAACTTCAAGAATGAATAAATTGATGGATAGTCTATTCTCTGGTGACTTAAATAAATTGAACTTAGCAGGCGTGGCGGTGAAATTTTTAATACAATACCTATATTGAAATATAAGAAGCCATCCGTTTTAATAAAATTCATTCGATAAAGAACGTAAATGGTACCGAATTTCTATCATCGGATTTTATGCGATATAATATTTTATAATTCGTTAAGAGTATTTCTAAAATGGATCAGTTAATTAATAATTAATGACTTATATAATATATCGTCACTGTTCTGGAAGAAAACACTGAATCTAAAAAGTGACATATTGAGTTAGTTATACCAAAATGTTTCTTTTTTCAAACTCTTCCATATAGAAGAACACTGTTACTTTTATAAATTGAACTTTTTTAAAAACAGTTTAATACAAACAAACAAAATGAAAATCGTATGGCATTTCAAACATTTGACAAACTTCAAAGTTCAATTACTCAAAACTAGTATTTTTCAGCTAGTGTAGTCTTCCAGAATAACGACGATATATTTTCTTTACATTTTAGAAATACAACACAATTTTTATATACTACTTCCACGCATTATAATGATGAGCGCTTTTACGTATACATTCTTGTCATAGTTCTTTGACTAATTGTTTGTTATACCTTGTTATTATTGACACCCAATTTCGTATAAATAGCCTTGTTAAGATTTTATTTTATCGTCGCCACTGTACACCATTATTGTGACACACAGACAGATTTATACATATATTTTCTGCTATATAGTAGAGATAATTTGAAATTCTTCATAATATATTCTTCAAAGAAAGAGCTACAAAAAGAATACCGAATACAATGAAAAGATATGAATTTATTAACAATCGTGTACAACAGACGGATATTTTTGTAGCAAATGAATTCAGATTCACTGTAAATAAAAATCGTATACCGTTTTTAACAATCTAATTCAGTTTTTCTTTGAATACATCATGTGTTACGGCCTTAAGTGCTACGAGATACAAAGAAAAGCATTTAAATGTATTTACTTAACCGAATTGATCCCTTTCTTCCGTGATACTCATGTGCTCTCTTTATTTTCCGGTTTTCGCTCCATCACCTCACATGTCTGGTCCTCGATCACTCCGATAGGTGGCACTGAGCGGAAAATTAAAAAGAAAGAATAATAAGAGGGAAAACATGCACATGCTAGATATATAATAAATATCTCTAGAGGAACTTCGAAAGCTAATCTTCCAAAAACGATTTAGTATAATATCTCTTTTAGTTGTCCAAAGATACAAAAAAATAAGCATTTTAGAATCGACATAACAATTAAATTGAATTGTTATTATTTTATTAAAATTGGACAAGACGTTTTGACTTAGATTTTACTTGTAAACTGTCTTGTATTCATTTGACAAAACTTTTGTTTTCATTACTATCAGTGGCGGACTAACTCTAAAAAGCCCCCTACCCTATATACTGATAACAAAATAGTAAAGAAAACCAATCCAAAATTTTGGGGAGCCTCTACCCTATATACTAATTAACATGTACTGTACTAATAACGAATTGATATGTACAAAAATTCACATTTTTGTAATGATGAAATACCCATAGTGCTCTATCCTGTATATTTTTAAACACGTAAAATGAAATAGTCAAAAAGCTATTTGATTTTACTGAGGGCCCATAACGTACAGCGAGGCTCACTTGTCATCGGGCAACCTGGCTTGCATGGCCAGTCCGCCATTGATTACTGTAATTTATAGTTTTAATTCTACGAAGATTCATATAAAACAATTGAAAGTTTTAGAGTGTGCTATACATTAATTCTATTTTAAATAAAATAATGTACACATCAAAAAAACGATCACACTTCATTGATATAATCCTAAAATATAACTAACTTACATTCAGTCGTGTGTGAAACCAGGACATTCAACATAATTTAGGGAATCTTTCATATTCTTTGAAATTTTAATATGAATGAAAGAGTTACGCATTTGAAAAAGAAAATTAATTCTTATATAGTATACATTTATTTTATAATAATGATTTTTTTAATCCGGTAAAAACCGAAAATTTTTGGAGCATCCTGTCACATTTTCCGTCAAAGTAATGTCGCATCCTTTTTGAGCTTTAAGCTGCTTGTTTTGTATTCGAAACACTTACTATCCTTTATACCTGTAGTAACTATCAAAAGGTTATACAAGTTGGTGTATACTTCAAGGGTACAAAGAAGAAGTTTATAAACATTCGTGGACTGGAATTTGTTCCAACAGACCATATAAGTTGAAATATTTAAAACAATAATCCTTATTACTTTCAATGATATCGTGAAAAATCTAGATGCAGCGTTTTTTGGTGTTATTTGAAGTGTCTTTTTTTAACAAACAAATGAAAAATATTGAATACATAATGATTTTTAAAGTAAAGAGATTGCAAATTTAGATATTATATTAGAATCAAATATGTTCAGTTCTACAAATTTGTATTAGTTAGTTGATAGCTATTTCAGCTTAATGCCAACGTTGGAAAAGAAATAGTTCTGACGATGGCGATAAGTCAAAATAGCTAATTTTGTACAACTGAATACTTTGATATTTAATCTTATTATAATGGATTTCTATCACATAAATATTAATTCAATCAATTTTGATTTTAACCACATACAAATTTTAACCAATATTTATTATTGTCAATTTTGCATATTAATTAGATTGGCATGATTGCACATGTACGATTTTCTATATAATAAATATAATATCTCGAAAATTTAGTTTTCTATATTTCAATGAAACCGAAATTCCATACCAGTTATCTTACTATTAATTGTTAAAATTACTTCTGTAGTATTTGTGATTAACTTTATCGGTTTTTGATGCCATATTAAAATAAGCCAGAAGCTCATTTATTTTAATTTTAAATATACATCATAAATTATAATAGTTTACATCTTTTACAAAACTTTATCAATTTTATATCAACTGAGTTTCGGTATTGTGACTGTCGATAAAATTAACTATTAAAACCGTAATCTCTCAGCATTTCAAAGATATCTGACCATCATATTTTTATTATTTATTTAGTTACCTTTTATTTATTTTTATCCAAAATTGATTAAAAACCAAACACATATATTGAATAGTACAAGATAAATAAAACAATAGGAAGACAAGCAAAGTTTCTTTATTTTGTATAGAAATTAATTTTGTTTACGTGATTTATGTTCAATATATGTAATATTGTATTGGTGTAAAAACAACAATGGAATCAGAACTGCGTGTTGGCATTACAACTGGTAGACAAAAAGGAGAAAATGTCGAAAGCTCATAACAATGCCAAAGTATTATGAAAGAGAGCTTATGGCAGCGGGATGCCAATAGTGGCGCTGGTATTAAAAAGCAATAAGGTACGCAACAGCCAACGGCGAATCGAAGAAGGGCCTCCCTGCAGCATAATATAATAATATTGCGAAAACAATTTTCAACGCCTGACCGTATATAAGAGACAATAAATTATATGCTGCGGAACATTGCATAACATCCTATAGAGCATCTCAATAGGAAAAAATGTTTTAATAAAATTAATTTTTGTAATTCATTCTCTCAATTTCTCTTTTTATGTAGAATACGAATGTAATGACTGAAAATGAATTAGTAGTTACCAGATCGCTCTGTATAATCAAGATTCTATTATGGCATAGATATATAGGGGAGCATAGGAAGGTTTTAAAGATCACATCCATCTATTTATTTAGACCTAATTTATCAAAAATCATTTAATGAATGTGCTCATTCAGGGGTGTGACTCGTGGAAAAACAATAAAATCACAAACACCCAAAATCATTGACCGGTTGGAGCACTTTACGATATGCAGATTACATAAATTATATTATATATTAAACAAATTATTCTTAACACATGTTTATGAATTCATAGTGATTATATTTGACTGACTACTGAAAGATTACATAAAACATTATAAGTATAAAAGTTCTTATGATTCTAATTCTATTTTTCTCAATTCGATCTTTTTTACCGATGAAAATTGTCCATTTACTTTTCAGCTAGGTAATGCGTTGTATATCATTTGAAAATAAAATATTACCTCATCACTAATTTTAACATTAATTCGATTTTACGTTTTTAAATGCTGACACTGATAATGTTTGGCCATTAAAAGTCAATAATATTTCTGGAATACAATTTAATATCTTCTACGCTTTGAAAATACATTTCATTTAAAGCAATTGTATCATTTTCAAATGACTGTATGTACAAAAATAATATGTATTTCCTTAAGCAGAATAATGTAGAATAAAATTATGATAGTATCTTTTCAACAAGAAATTCACATCCAACAATATTAAAGTTAGAACAATCATAAAAAATATATCTTAACTCTATTATATTCTATGAATCATCTTTTGAATTGACAATCAAGTATTATAAATCGTAAAGTATTACATAACAGTTACAGTATTTAAAAGAATTATTGAGTTACAAGGTAACCGTATACTGTGCTTTGAAAACTGTACGATAGTTTGATTTTGTCAGGACGGACCAGCCCTTTATTACGTTCAAAATAAAAAAGTGACAATGGACCATCTGGCTTGGACATGTACTGAAGATGCCCAAGGAGAGTCTGAATCCTTCCTGTCTCTTCTACCAAGCAGATGAATTCCATCACCCTGGAAAACCGTTTATGACCATCCATCTGATGTACTCGGCGAAGCCACGGGACGCTGGGATGACCTGGAAGGAAGCAAAAAGACTGACGGAGGATAGAGAATCTTAGAGAAACCGTGTGATGGCCACATGCGCCGAGTAGGGAGCGAATATGGTTTTAAAAATGTATAAATAAATAAAATATTCAGCGCTCACTAGTAAATGAGAGTCAGTTTTATGCGTTTGTAGGTATATATAGTAAAAGATATTTTATCACCCGAGAAAGTTTCGTCGATTATTTCCGCGCGACTTGCTCTGATCTAGACTTGGGCAGAACTTTTTCTCAATTTCGCGCACACACATAAAAGAATTTTCCGTTGAATTAATTCCATTGGCAAAACCCAGAATTGAAATAAAAAGGCCTTTAATATTTGTTTTCCATTTATTTACTAACGATTTATTACATATATCAAAGGAAATATTAACTAAGAAAATACTCCTATACCTAGTATTTGTGTTTTATTAAAATGTATACTTTCTGTAAGAAATAACCAGATTAGCGTGTTTAATATAAAACGGTTTATTCAAATTACTAATGGCTACCCCATCGCGTATTTTAAACGAATATAATATACACGAAATTTGAAATGTTCACTTTTCAGGATTCAGGTGTTCATTTTCCTTTATATATTAATCATGTGAATGATAAGAAAGAAAAACTGCAGAATCAAACACCGCATATAAATGATTCATAAAAAAACTTATTGTCCCTCGAATGAAGATCAAAAACAGAATTCGAATTGTATCATTGCCAAGATGCTGTGATTAAAAAATCAAGCTTAGGTGAAAAATATAAACTGAAATCATTAGACCATTGAAAACATAGTTTTTTTTAAATTTTATACTGTCACCTGGTATAAAATATTGCGCAGTATTATTTTAAAGGAATATCACAATCAAAATTTTTCGTAAAGTGTAAAAAATGTTCGGAAATTCTTCAAAAATACTAATATTGCTTTGAAGATTTTTTTTATCCTACAAACTTGAATGGATTCCAAAGGTTCAAACAACAAATAAAGAAACTTTTTCGTTGTTTCCTAGGAAATGAGTCTCGATATCTTTTATTTCCTTTTCAAATAATAAAAATTTTCGTATTTTTTTCTGTTATAACTTTCAGTATCGAAGAGAAAATCGATCGTTAGTTGGAGTTAATTAGACGTATTTAAAAATAAAAAAAAATTGCCTTTTATATAGCAGCTTTTCATCTAATGGAAAATGTTTGATTTTGTAAGAATTTCTCGATATTCTTATTGGAATTATTGGTGTTCAACGTAGTTGAAAGCTTTAATATTTTCAATAACTGTCTACTTGTCAAGACCATTTTAATGTACAAAGTAGTCTTATTAAATTTTTGTTATTTGATAACGTTCAGAGTGTAGTTTTATTCTATAAAACCAACCATTTTCTAAGATATTTCAAATCGTTTACCGCTAA
The DNA here is from genome assembly GCA_022494535.1 of Himalopsyche phryganea. Lineage (NCBI taxonomy): Eukaryota > Metazoa > Arthropoda > Insecta > Trichoptera > Rhyacophilidae > Himalopsyche > Himalopsyche phryganea. Next base: position 536,296 of record JAGVSL010000154.1, on the reverse strand, counting down.
AAGAATAAAAAGTATTGCGATTTCAACTATGTATTACTAAAAAATTATATCGTCCCGATTTGGAAGAAAACGTGACTTTGAAAAAGAAATATTTTCAGCTACTGATACCATGTTTGCATCCGTTACCAATGGAAATATGGCAATGCACGCAACATAATTAAAATTCAAAATTAACTCATCTGTTTCATTTTAATAGGGTTAAAAATAATTGAACTTTATATAGTATTGACTTAGTACACTCAAAATTTGGTTTTTATAGTTTCTACTTAGTCACGGATTCTTTTAACAAAGTGAGTTAAGTTGTGGTAGGTTATGTTAAGGTTGGTTTGGTTTGTGTAATGTATTCTAATGCGTGGAGCAACGACAATATAGGCGGCCTAATATAGTGTAGAAGAATAAGTGACATTTCATTACAGCTTCGTGCAACTATCGATTTCAAAGTATGAGTATTTATATTGAGTAAAAACTATTAAATCTATGTGAAAATATTTTTTTATAAGTGTAATATATTTCTTCACTGTTGAAATATGTTTTATTACGTGGGATCACTTTATTTTTAGTGAGAGAATTTGTTTTTTTGGAATGTATTTGTTGGAAGCGAACATTATTTTATATGAAAGGGAATATGATCTAAACAACAGTGCATTTAATTGTAAGTTTTTTTAATATATCAGCCAATTGTTACTTTGATTTCGTAACATATATTATGTTTAAAAACCAACGACTCTATATTATGACAACAACATTTTAGTTATTTTTTTTTATTGTAATTATACTATAAATTGAAAAAATATCTTTATTATTATTTTACTTTTTCATTTTATAACAATCATTATCTACATTTTATTTTGGCATTTTTTGTTTCGTATGGTTTTTTCATCAGCCTTGTCAATGAAGTATTAGTTATAAAAACTTTGAAATGCTGAAATTTTGTACATTTCCATGTATTTAGTCACTAACGACCCGGGATTTGCCATTCAGCATCTTCAGGCATTCGAGCACACGAATGAACTTGAATTGACAGGACTTTTGTACACAGTTTCAACAATTCAAATTTGATATTGAAGTCCCATCACGCACCCTTAGCCGATATCTCAAATTAGTTATATGGCGAATTTTATTTCTGTTTATTGAAAATTATCTGATTTTAACCGGAGTTGACTTTTTAAATAAATTTGTGAAAAATGTATGATAAATTTTATATTACATTGTCCTTACAACTTACTATAATCAACAATAATTAATATTCAATTTACTTATAAGCACAATTGCATTACATATATGAATGGTCATAATTCATAATGTGTAGACGTTTTGTTTTTTTTTGTTTTTAGGAAATAAAATTATTCTTTGCATCTTTTTATGCTGCTAAACGCCATAAAATCATTTTAGTCGGCTATAATTGCATGTCAATTACACTTCGTGTTCTCCAGAATTGCTTATAAAGCTTCGATATTCTTCAGAATTTATCAACCTTTCATTGCGGTGTCGTATTGACAGCACTGTCAGGTGAGCGACAGTTGTTCCCATCAGATCATTTCAAAATTCTAGCAATTTACCGCTTTGTTTCTCTCCGTAAACTATCCTCGCAAGAAGTCGTCGCGAAACGTCACAGAGTTTTGTTTACTGGAGTCTCTTCGCATCAATAATTCAAACGCTCGTTGTCTGGTCTCTGTGGGTGAAGAAACTATTCTGATGTATGTTTTGCTCCCAAATTACACTTTACAAACAAAGGTTCCTTGTGAAGAGCTATTTATAAAATATTGATAACCAATCCACTAGGAATACCAAACCAACAAACGATCGTACAACTGCGTGATAAATTCTCTATCATTAAAGATACAGAAAATGTCAAAGAGTGAAATGGTATTGATTGCATTGTCATTAAGTTGATAGAACAACATTATAATAGGATAAAAATGTATTCAGTTCTACAAAGCTTTATTAGTTGGTTAATTGCTAATTCGACTTCAAAAAAACTGTCCATAGTTCATCGTTGTGACGATGGCGTGAAGCCGAAATAGTTATTAACTATCTAATAAAATTTTGTAGAACTGAATACATTATTATTTTTATCCTATTATATTAAAATCGCATTCATCGCTTTTAATATGATAACTGTTAATTCTTGACGGAAAGGCAATATTTTTTAAAAATTGAATATATATTTTATTCTGTTTTTATTATCTGCATGCAAGAAAATTAAGTGTATTTTAAAATTAGCTAAATAATGCATAACGAGAAACAAAACAACGCAACATAATTAAAAACTCATGCTCACAAATAAACCGACAAAGCAATCGAAAATATAAAAAAAATGCATATTTCAAATTGGGTCATAAGCGAAAAATCTGTAAAAAAAATTTTCGAGACTCCCCGCGCAGGACACGCTTCGTGATTTATTCATTTTATCGGTCAATATTTACTGTCTGTATTAAAGTTTTTTAATGCATTAGAAACTTTTTTAAATCGTTATAATCAGTGTTTTTTCTAATAAAGGATTATAAAATAGTATGTCTGTGAAATTATGTTACATTTATGAGAGATATATCGTCTTTGTTCTGGAAGAAGACACTATCTGAAAAATACTAGTTTTGAGTAATTGAAATTTGAAGTTTGTCAAATGTTTGAAATGTCATACCTTTTTCATGTTTGTTTTTTTGTATAAAACTGTTTTTAAGTAAAAGCATAATTTATAAAAGGGTGTTCTTTTATACGGTAGAGTTTGAAAAAAGAACATTTTAGTACAACTAACTCAATATGTCATTTTTTAAATTTAGTGTTTTCTTCCAGAACAGCGACGATATACTATATAAGTCACTATTTATTAATTAACTAATCCGGTTTGGAAATATTTCTTACAGATAATACAATATTTTATCGCATACAATCCGATAATAGCAACTCAGTTCCATTTATATTCTTTATCGAATGAATTTTATTAAAATGGATGGTTTATATGAATGGAGTATAAGTTATAAAAATAAGTTTATTCTTCCATACGATAGAGTTCTAAATAAGGACAATTTTGTCGCAACTAACTCAATGTGTCATTTTTTCGATTTAGTGTTTGCTTCCGGAACAGCTACAATATGTCATATGACTGTCAATTTGTATGAATTGCAAAAAAATATAACATTTGCATTTCATTAGAATACCAAAACACATCAAATATTCAGATAAACTATCTGTGCTTTACAGAGCAGTACTGTTCCCATACTATTTATTCAAATTTGACATGCAAATTTGCTTTTACCTACATATTATTATCATTGATTAACTGCTTAGCACGGGGACTAGACGTGTAAGCCACAATCTCTGTGTTAGTATCTTACTCGACTTGGTACTGTATTGACTCTACTGCATGCAAATCCAGTACCTCGACTTCACTTAGAGCTGCAGTCTGCTTATTCAGACAAACCACAGTTTGAGAATAATTAATTGATCGAAGTACAGCACAAGTAATTTTTGAGCTTGATCTTAGTGCTAAATATTAACCGTCGTGTTTGCGAAATTGACAGTATCATAATAGACTATTACTTTTCTATTGATATTTTTTGTGTGCGTTAAACGATATTTTTCTCTGAATATTTGTCGACGTCTGTGGTGCAGTTGGTAGCGTTCTGGCTACGGTTACGGACGACTCGGGTTCAATTCCCGGTGCGGGTTGATTTGGATTTCTGTTCATAGTCTGAGTCCTCCCTCCCCCCCATCCCATCCTCACGCGGCGTAATGAGAGCGATTAGCTAACCACTAGTCCTTTCCTAGCCCTGTCCTCTTTCCCTGCTCTCTTCGAAAAAAGAGAGGTTGATTAATTGAGTTAGAAAAATTCTCTTAAGATATCTCCATTAGGAGATCATATTCTCCACACAGGTAGCGGACATGGAAAAAAATATGTATATATATATATATATATATATAACTAACAAAAAATCACAATAATTTGTAGGTCTTATTAATTAAGGATCAGTTTTACTCTGAGGTCTCTGAGGCTTAAGTATTTTCGTTCGACACTTTTGACTAATTTTTTTATCATATTGCTGCTAAATTTCTTAGCGAAATTCAGTTCATCAACAATAACCAGCATTATGAAAAAAAATATAGTAAATAGTTTTAACTTAATAATTATATAGTACGATCAGGACCGATTTTTCTCAGTATTTTCTGTGAGATGGACTGTGTAAAACGTTTCAATGAAAATAAACAGTTATTCCTCGGAGAATTAATAGTATACAAAAATAAAATACATGAATGTCACAATGAGCTTATGTAGAGTATGTTTAGCTTAATTTTGTTAAAAAACACAGTTTTTAATATGGTTGAGTAATTGGTATTTCATTTATTTAAGATGAAATAATTTTACTATGTAGTGGAACAAGCCTTTTTAGCAAAAAGTCTGATTTGTTTCTCCGAAGTGACGTAAATAAATTATTTCGAATTTCCATATTTTATAATTCAACGATCTATATATTTAGTAACACATTAATTTTTATTTTATGCCGTTTCATTTTTATTGTTTAATTTAATGTTTTTTTACTTATTATTAATACATCAAATATTACGTTTCTTTTAAAAAACGGCCATACGGTTTATATATTTTACCTTCATCTATTTTTTTACCATGTCCGCTCCCAATGTGGACCATATTGTCTCCTAATGAATGTATTTCAACAGAAAATTTTATCTATGAGAACTGTTTGTTGCTCAACCTCTCTTTATCGAAGAGAGTAGGAATAGAAGGATAGGGCTAGGACACGACTAGTGGTTAGCTAATCGCTCTAGCTACGCCTCGTGAGGATGGGATGGGTGGGTGAGGAGGGAGTTTTAGACAACACAAACACTCAGATTACGAAGAGAAATCCATAAATCGATTGAAATATCAATTTATGAAAACTGTCCGTACCGGGAATCGAGCCCGAGACATCCATAGTCGTAGGCCCACGACACTACCAACTGTGCCTCGGACGCTGACAATTATTTCCTATTAATTTACGGGCTGATTTGTTTTCCTTCACTAATTTTGTCAATTTTAACTACAAAAAGGAAACATACAAATATCTGCGAATAAATTTGCAATGAATTTATTATAGAGCAATTAAAAAAAATTGAGTTATATTAATAAAGGGTAGTGACAGTTTATTATATAAGTTAAATTTTTATTCAGTAATAAATTTTGCAAAAATATAGCTATATAGCGCAGTTGCTTTTGGTTTTTAGTCTATGGAAATTTAGTTTGTAATATTTACAATCATTAATATGAAATACAATTTTACCAACACAACCGCAGATGGATGCTGCAAAAGTGGAATTTACCTCAATTTCACCAGTCAAAGCCTCTCAGCCAAAGACTAAAGCCGTGCAAGTTTTCTGGGGGCAGGCAGGTTGTGCGTACGATTGCGGGTACCACACGGAAAACTCTATTCTGGAAAATGGGTTGTCGGAAAATGTATAGCAGGAAAATACACATTCCCAAGAGTTCAAAGGTGAGAGGCAACGTAGGCGCTTTAACAAAGCAAGTTTCCTCGTGTTTTACAAAGTGAGCAAGGTAGCGCTAGGGAATAAACACCTGAAGGTATGCTTGTACTTTTTTATTTAATGTGTGAAATCTGTAGTGAACAATCTGCATCTTTCGACGGAATTGATACTAAGCAATGTCTATGATAATTACGTAAATGAGTTTATTATTTTAATAACAATGCCATCAAAAACTAAAAAAATAATAATAGGATAGCATATAAAAGTATTCAGTTGTATAAAGTTTTCTTTGATGGTTGATAGCTATATCCGCTTCATTTCACCGTCAGAATACGACAATAACTTAATACTTTAATATTTTATTATATTATAATGCAATTTTATCAAGCAAATACCAATTTCATCAATAATATAGCCAATCAAATGTAGCTATGAAGTGAAGTCTTCTTGTGTTGGCAATTTATTAATTGTTGAAACTCCCCGTTAAAATGATACGCTGCGTATTTATGTTATTGTCGATTTGGTATGTTTTTTTCTTATTTGGTTTATCTTTAATTTCATACTACGTTCTGGAGCTAATAAGCGAATTATTTTAGGCTCACACACTTATTGCATTGTAAACTTTTTGATAACAGTCATTTTTACGCTTGCATTCAGAGCCTTATTTTATTGCACGTTTAATCGACAAGAAATGATGCCACGTTGTGTGAATGAAATCTTATGGGTTAAGTACATTTTGTTTACTGTTGGCTTTATCATGACAAGTACAATGTCTTTACAGCGACAAACATTTTAGAGGTAATTCTATGTTAGATTTAAAAGCCATTTTATTCATACATTAAAAAAAAAACTTAATACTTATTTATGTTTTGTTAAAACCCTAAAACACAATTTTTTTTGTACTACTTTCACATTTTTATTATGATCAGGGCTAGTTTTTCCATATCGAGCATTATCAACGATGGATTTCGCTCATCGGTAGATAATATTAGCGATGAACGAAATTGGTCGTGGAAGTGGTACAAAATAAATTGTTTAGCTTAAAAACATCCATTTGAATGTTCTCAATCACAAATTAATTCATTATCAACACTTGGCTGTCGCTTTTTGTAATACAATCAAAGTTATGAAGATTCTTTCAGTTTTCTTTTCTTATCTTTATATTATGTAGGTTATGAATAAAAATAGTTGATTGGTAATTAAGAATATATTTCATTCGTTTATTGAGGATACAATTTCTCATACTAACAGTGAAGTCCGATCGTTAAAAATAAGAAATTAATTGAAAGGACTGACAATCTGGATAATTTTATAAGATGCCCAAACACAATAAATTTTAATCATTTGATTGACAATTTTTACTCGAAGATTTTATTATGCTAAAATCGTATATGTAGGTTTACAATTATCTCATGACCTAAGTGTTTGCAGTTGCGATAAAAATAAATGTGACTGAATATTGTCCAAAACAATTTATTTAAAATTCTCCCTCGCTGAGTGAGTGCCGATGCTATTATCAAATTTTTAAATAACTGTAAAACATGTGTTTTATTTATTAAAGATTAGTATTTATTATCCAGCTTCACCTGGGATAGAGGGCGCTATCATTAATATTTTGGCCTCATTTTGGACAGCACCTCATGTGACATTCACACAACATTGTCAATCAGTTAATAATAATGCTAAAAGTTGAATTATAAAAGTATCACCATTGACCTTATGTAACTTCCACGAAATATAGTATATCAATTAATAATCATGTTAAATGTCGAAAATTGGAAATATCATCGTTTACCGTACCTCGTATAACACCCACCAAATATAATACACTAAGTAATAACAATGTTAAAAGTTAAAGGTTGAAAATATCAAGATGGACCCTACCTTATTTAATATTAAAAATGTATGGTACATCATTTAATAATATTTTTAAAAGTTAAAAGTTAAAAATATCACCGATGATCGTACCTCGTGTGACATCCGCCAAATCTAGTGAGTCAATTAATAATAATCCTCAAACAGAATGACATGTGAAAATTTCACATCGCCACTGAACACAATTCGGGAGGAGTTCTTGTGATTATTGACAAACATACACAGACAGATTTGTAGATGAATTTTCTGCTATATATTAAAGTTGGACAATGTGGAGAAGCACACATAGCAATATTATTGCTCATAATTTTGAGTTTCCCTTTTCATAGTATGTGCGTCATTTTTAAATAAGAACTTTTAAAATACCCGACGTACTTAAAAAATAAATAACAATCATCTGGTCTCTAAATGATTTCGTTTGAAAAATGAAATCTTATCTTTCAGTTTTAATTAAATAAATTATATATTAAATTTCTTTGTTCGAAATTTCATAGCGTCGCCAGGGGCTTACGAAGCCTACTTGTAATTCAACCTTTATTTGAATGAGGTGCGGGGGGAGCTACGAAAATTATGTACAAGAGGCGTCAACCCGAAAGACAAAAGCGGATCCCATTCGCTTTGTTAATAGTTAGTACATAGTTGTTGTATGGGGATGTCTTTGACTCAGCTAAATATTTGATGTAACAGTTAACCTTCTCGCAAATTCTACGTACTATTATTTCTAGTTTGCTTTTAGGTATTCAAATGCTTAATTTTGGCCATTTAACTACAGCAAAGGAAATTTTATTGCGTTTAGTAATATTATAACAAAAAGTTTATTTATCCGTGATAGTGTTTGAAAATTAGTTTCAAAACTACCATTGTATCTTCGTGCCGCTACTGTTATAATTAGGGCATCCAATCTCGGACCCCTTTTGTGAACCCGGGATTTCGGTACTCACAATTTTTCAATCCCGGAATTGGTCACTAAGCGTAATTTCATGTTTGAGATTGTAAATTCAAAACTGAATTTGTTATCATTATTACTTCAATAAATATATGATTATATATTTTTTTGGGCGTGGGAACGGTTTGTTACTATTTACTGAGATTCAGACTTTATTTTTTTATTTATTTTTAAATAATAAAAAAAGTGTAAAATATATTCTTTTCAAAATTATCTGTTTCTGTCTACGGCAGTTATGGTATATGAGAAGGAGGTTGACCACGGTACATGTTATGTAGGTGTTATAAAAAAGTAGGTACTTAAACAAACCAATGTACACGTTGTAGTTAATCAGGAAGCTACGAAAGATACGAAAAGGAGGGAGACTACGATAGAGATATGTGTTATTACGTAGGTTTTATAAAAAAACTATATATATAAATACCGAGGTATACGATGTAGCTAATCCGGAAGTACATTTGAAATTTGAATTATTTTTGACATTTACTGTGAATCCCTTGATTGATATTGAGACAATCCCGGAACCCGAAAGCCCTAGCTACAATGTCTAAAGAATGATTTAAATATTACTAGAACTATCAGGTCTAAATAATGACATGTACGAAAACTGAATATGATAATTCTAAAGCAAATTTTGAAAAAAAAATCATTTTACAATTATCTCATTAATAGATTTTAACTGTAACAAAACGTGAAGGTTAATAATATATTTTTATAATTGTTATACGTCATATAATCAACGATTTTAATAAAGTCGAGATCTGTGTACAAAACAGCATTCACTTCACTTATATTGTTTTGTTTAAACGGAAAAATTGTCGATTCTTTCTAGTCTTTGTTATTAACTTGTTATTAAATTTGTAATCTATAAATACAATTATTAAATAGTGTGAAAGGTTTTAATGGTCTTCTTATAAAATATAATTTTAGTTAATACACATTTTTTACAAAACAACGACGATTGGTAGTAATTAGAGGTCTGCACTTGGCCCTCGAGCGTTTACCCGGCCTAGCCCGTGGGCCGAGTTCCGGCGGGTAAAGACAATTCAGATTCGGGCTCGAGCTGGGCTCGGGTAAGGAATTCAAAAATATTTCGTACTATGTTCGGGTGACGAGTCAGCCATGAGGCAATAAATATTCATTTATTAAATAATTTATTTCACATGTGCTATGAATATCGTTGGAAATATGAAAACAATAAAAAAAGTATGAACGAATTACTATATTTAATAGAAATTATGCTATCTTCGGTCTGAGAAACATAAATATGGGCTTTTGGTCAGGTTCGTGTAACAAGTGTGATAGACTCGAGCTCGGACCAGGCCAGGCCTGAATATGACGGGCTCGGACTGGGTAATTTTATGAAATTTCAGCCCGTGCAGACCTCTAATCCAAAAGCACTTCAATAAACAGAATTAAAACACACACCCTTTCTTTCTTTGAGTGACATTGCAACGCATGCCAGGTAATCACTAGTATAACTATAAAATAGTGTGAAAAGTTTTAATAATCTTCTTATAAAATAAAATTTTGGTTGGTACAACTTTTTTACAAAACATCGACGATTAGTAGTAATAGTTTGGTTTGGTGAGTTGTAAAATTCGTTCATAAATTTAAACTGGGGAAGGTTTGGCGCGCATAGATCACCTTACTTTGACACATGTGTGAAACTTTTGTCAATTTCCATTGCAAATCCCTCAGGTGATTTAAAGGTAAACATTTCAATTTTACTTTAGCCTCTCCTGTCATTTTCTCCTATTTCTGAGATGAATTACGCCTGGAAATATGGCCCAAGATTTATTGCTTAGCTGCCTTTTTGTGTTAGCAAGAAATGAAAACTGAATGTTTATTTATGAAGCCCACTAAAACGTTTTTTTCACCAACGCGAAGTTTTTAGGGGAAATTTATTATTATTTTAAGTTTTCTAACGTTCTCAAGATGTCGATTTAACTTTTCGGCTGAATAATAGAGAGTTTGAGTGGCACAAAACTTTTAACAGTTCGCCATTAAATTTTCACATTCTATTATTATAATAAGTCAGATATTTTCCACTGGTGACGAGTTCTTCGCAAAATTTCTTTGGAATATCAGAACTCGTTACCAATTCTATTCACTATATCGTTGATTTTTCGTCATGCCTAAATTATATTTAAAAAAATGCTCGGTATTAAATTAATGTTGTGTAAACAATTTATCTTGTGCTTTAAAAATTCCAACTGGATATATGCAAGACGAAATATTATGTATTTACATATTATCTTTTAGATGATATTTTATTTTAAAAATATACATTTATATAATTCAATATTTTATCTGGTACTAACAAATCTTACAGGACAAAACAATGCAATTATACTACATCGTAAACAGTAATTACGAATATACTAAACGATTTTTTAATTTTAAAATATCGTATTTTTCATTTTCAATTTTTAAAGTAGGGTTAATTTTTTTAAAGTTTTTTATTAATTAAAAATTTGAACAGTGCACCAACATGCCTTTTAAATCATTCTTTTGAGAGGGGGTAAATTATTGAAAATCGATAATTATATTCTAAATGCCACCTTCTTTCGTCATCGAGAATCAACCTCAGATAACATACACGGGAAACACGTCGCTTTCAGTTTCATAACAAATTTTTCAATTTTATTTTATACAGAAATAGAATTTCTGCAAAGTAAATTCTTAACACACGAAACTTTTCATCTCTTCTAGAATTAATATTATTATATTTTTCATTATGTTAATCCATAATAATTAAAGTAGCATTGCTAAATTACTTTTTTTATGTCAAATAAAGCGAGTCGTTGCTACAGAAATATTCAAAATATATCGTACATGGCAAACGTTATTTAGTTCCAGTATGATAGCTTTTTTATTTTATTTAATATGAATTTGATTTCCAATGCTTTTTTAAAATGGTCGTTAGGCATAAAGTAGCCAGATCAAAAACATTCAACAGAATCTTGGTAATAATATAAAAGAGAAAAAAAGACTATTCCGAAACGTAGCCGATGTTTCGATTTGAAAAATAAACGGCAATTTGAAATGAAAAAAATCCAATAACGCTGAGTCGCAGAAAAATAGATACGATCGCCAGACGGAGCTAGAGCTGGTTGGTCTACCGATTTCAATTGGAGGGACGTAGCAATTTCTGTCACCGCCAGGTCTTACGCTGTATGAGATATAATGAGAGGTACGTATGTCTCAGATATTACCGGATTTATAGTATTCGGAAGCTAGGGTTGCCATAATGCTGAAATCTCTTATGGATCAACGATACATTTTTATGAAGGACAAGATTTTCCTAATCACAAATAAATTTAGTAACGAAAATAATTGAAGATTTAAATTGACACATCCAACAGTGTATTATTTTAAGACAAATATATTTGGGTACATAACAGCGTTAAAATCATCATCATCAGTGTTGATCTGCAAACCCAGAGTAGGTCTCAGTTTCCTGCAGGAAAATTGTCCATCAACCTTAGTCCTCCAAGAATGCTCATTATTTAAAATACTTTGCATTCCGATTCTTTGGCCTACTCGTCGTAGTCTTTTGACGTTTATCACTCTATTGGTTCATTTGAACGACGCCAAATACTTCTTTATTGGTACACATCTTTCATTCGCTAACGTCACGCTTCGGTCCATAGATCCTTTACAGTAATTTTCTCTGAAATGCGTCAGGGCGCACTTGTCGTCCATAGTGTGTATTGTTAGACGAGGGAAGGTTTCTTGGTTAATTTTTTTAGTAGCTAAGTAATATTTGTTTATAACATTATAAGTAGCTATTACTTTTATAGGTTAGATAACCTATGTATTTACAAGCATATAACAGGCAAATAAATAGTTTTAATTAGATTATGTGATAATTTTTTCAACCACTTGTAGGTAAACGGTGACTAATAATAATGAAATCACATCTCATTAGAAAATTAATCAATGATTTAATTAAATTTTCATTAAATATTTTACATGGAAAAGTGGCATATTATAATTAAATATAATATCTTCAACCTCCGTTTTACTGTTTTATGAAAAAAAATAGTATTCAATTAATTATATTATTCTATTTTACTTTATTCACGTGAAATGAGATTTTTGTCATAAATAAAATGGTGTTTGTTTCGTATTGTATATGGCAAAATTTATAATTAACTAAAGACATTTGGTGACCCTACCTAAAGCTAGAATGCTCTTAAAACATTTTCATGAGTTTTTTATGTCCACTGTGATCTACCTTTTGTGAGCATCCTTTGCGTTAAAGTTTATAGGTTATGAAATCACTCATATAGAAAGTTCAAAAAGACAGGTCCTTGAATGTCGCAAGGGTGTTACTTTTTTAATAAAGTTCCTTGTTTTATCAGTTTTTTACTTTTATATATACGCATAATATTTTTAATACCAGCTATTTGATAACATGGAACACTGTTTGAAAGGCAAGCAGCCATTGTGTATTTGTATTTCACCTGGAAAAGCTTTTGTATGGTTGTTGGAAACATTCAAAACAAATGATCATGGTACTTTATATTCCTTTCCTTGAGTTTAATTTTCATAACGTATATTATTCGCCATTTATAACGTTATATTATGCCAACACTGCGTTGTATAAGCTGTACACCGGTGGTAAAGATATATTTTTGGCAGGAAAACCATAAATTCATAGTTAATATATCAGTAATAAAAATTACAAAGTACTCGAATGAAACTTTGGAAAGTAAAAGTATTAATAGAATTGGATACAAAAATATCTTTTGATTTTTGTTGAATATTAATTTTATAGGCTTATTTGTCAAATGTTATAATATTTTAAACAAAGTTTGTTATCTTTTATTTTTGTTCTATTTTAGTTAGGAATAATTAACTAAAAAAATCTCAATTATAATATGAATACAATCTTAGAAAAAGCGTTTGTCATCTTTGTCACTTTTAATAAATTTTTCAATCTAATAAAGAAATAAATAAATCTGAAAGCGAATAATATCTTCTGTGACTCTTTCAGTGTATCCATAGAAGTTTTTTCTGTGTTTCCAACGTGTCAATATACTTATCACATAATCGTAACATTACTTTCAAATTAAATTTTTTAATAAGATTGATTAAGTGGCTCAAATTCTCAATCTTTTTTTCATATGAATACATAGAATACAAAAGTTCATTAAGTTAGTAAGAAAACTAACTGATAGCTCTAGAACATCTTAAAATATGGCAGTTATAAATTAATTACCTTTGATATAAATTTAAATACTGAACGCCTGTGGTAATATTTGAGGTGTAATATTTTTGCAAAATATTTCCAAAACATATTTGTTTGTCACGTTTATTTTGACAACAGAATATATTTAAATTCAGGATCCCATGCTCGTAAAAATCTTTAAATAAAAGCTTTAGCTTCTATCAATCAAGATCTTTGTAAATAAATTTATTACAATCGTAAAAATCGGTAATAGGTAACATTGAGGTGAGCTTAAAAGTACTTTGGCTTACTTCACTCAAAAGCTCGCTATCGCGACAATCTAGCAGAAAGAAAGAAGCTTTCACCTACGATCACCTCTCGCCTTTTTAAGACCACTCTGCCCATCAATTGCTTTCATTAAGTCGTACTCACAGTCTAGCTAGTGTATATGAACGTAAAACCTTGATGGAATAACACATATGTATATCTTTTATGCAGGTAACCAAACCTATAGGGCGCATTTATCTATCTACACAGCGTAGATTGTAAATATTATATAACTATCAAATTTTGCAGTATGATTTTTATATAATATTATACTAATAAAACTAATTATATATTACCTGAAGAAGCAAAACTGCATGATTATTGGAGAAAATATCAGAAAATTATTATTTTGGGAATCTCCGTTTATTTGGATAAATAACTACTTTATCACAGTAACGTTTCTTCATTATGTTTTTTGATGGATAAATTTGTAGTCTCAAAATTATTTTAAGTAACACTTGTAACTCAATTGCTCAATATCTCGAAGAGAGTAGGGATATCATTATAGGGCTAGGCCAGGACTAGTGGTTAGCTTATCTTTCACGCTTTTTTATTAATGGAGAGGAGGTGTATTTTAAAGATCACAAATAGTCTTGCCTTCAAACAGAAATTCATAAATCGACCCAATGCCGTTAATCACGCAGAAGATATCATCATTTTTTTTACCATGTCTGCTCCTGGTGTGGAGCATATGACCTTCTAATGGAGGTATCTCAACAGAAGTTTTCTACAAAAACTGCTTGTTACTCAGTTGCTCAATCTCTTTCTTCGAAGAGAGCAGGGATAGAGGGATGGGGCTAGGACAGGACTAGTGGTTAGATAATCGCTCTCGCTTATTCCCTGTTTTAAGGGTCAGATGGGTGAGAGGGAGTATTTTAGACATCACAAACATTCTTGCCTACGAACAGAAATCCGTAAATCGGTTGAAAAATCAGCTCATGAAACTGTCCGCACCGGGACTAGAACCCGAGACATCCTTAACCGTAGCCAACGACGTTAGTCACTGTCTCACGGAGCCAATATCTTCATTTTACCATCAAAATAAATAATTATTGAAGCAAACTATTTTCTTAAGTAGTTTATATACTTCATTCATAAACGTGAATTGTACATTTGCCACTATATTGTAAAAAATAATACTGTATAGTTCTGATATAACTCAGAAGTGTAAAAATGTTCATGTAGTGTTGCGATGCTTTATGGGAAATTGCGTGGCATGCGGGTCTAATGTTTTGGGATTCCCGGCCGTAAAGTAGAGGATTTAAGGCGATGCGACCTCACACCGGATATACGTTGGGATAGAAGTGCCAAACTTATTCTATAACTCTGTCGGTTCTTGCACAAATAAGCTTTCAGTATCATCCACTTTTGAATGCATCCATTGCCTTTGAAATATTATCAAAGCTGTTTTGAACAAATACAGTATCTATAACACGGTTTTGAAATAAATCACTCTGTCTGACACAGGAGCACCAAGTGTATTTCTTATACTGGGTTTATTTATGTTCAGTTTATTTAAATTTATATCAAAGTCTTCCCTGTTAGCCTCATAATTATTTGATTAAAACATTTCATTTCAACTTTTGTTATTAAAACATTATGTTAGTCTACGCAGAAAATGTAAATACCCATGACATGTTCCAGTGCTTTTTTAAATTACGGTCTATCTGGATATCTTTGGCCTAGGGTTTGGTTCTGAGGGTTTTTGTATTTTTATGGTTCGCCATTGCATTTATGTGTGGTACTGTTCTACAAAGAAATTAAATAATGTCTTTAGATGAAATTTAATTAACATAAATAGTTTTATTGTTATAATTAATATATAAATATAGATAAAACAAGGTAGGAAAATTTTTCATCCAAATCGGTTATCTTTGTCCTACGATACAAATAAATACTGTAATTACTATAAATTCCGTGGTTTTAAAGAAATGGAAACCATTATTTATGCTTTCAAATATTCTGTACATAATTGAGATGGGGAAATAATACACGCCATTTGGTTAACAGATTAGTGATACAAATTGAAAATATACCTAATCCAATTTAGTTCAAGAAATGTTTTTAAATTGTGTTTTATCATTCCAAGCTGACAGTTTATAAATTCAACAATAAACCAAATTACGCTGCACATTAATTCATATTTTTACCACCAAGGGCTACTCAACACCTTTGCTTAACTAAAAAATATTCATATGGCATTAGTATTATCATGGTAATATAACAGCATCTTTTCCATGTAGTGGGCCAATCTTAGACGGATGAGTAAAGTCACCCGAATTGATGGTATATTAGACGATATTAAATTAAACTACTACAATACAATACTATAGAATATAAACTATGTAATGGATACCGAAATTATCAAACATTTCAAGCCAATGTTTTCGTTCGTTCAGTTGTTATTTATATGAATTTAAAGACTTACGATTTAATAAAAAGGAAAACAAAAGTACTTTTATCAATATTTAGGTGGTCATCATATTATGCATGTGAGCAGAAGTTTTTTGTATAAAATCACATTCGCAAAAGAAGACACGCAAATAAAAAATATCACCTGAATAAAAACATTTTTTGTAGTAATAAAGTTGTAATGATTTTCTGTTTATTCGAAAGATGTCATATCTGTTTTTAAATAAATACCAAGAAAAACTGCTTTGCATTTTTTATGTTATCAGTCTATTTAAAATAAGACAAGCTATATGAAGTAACTTACATATAAAATGACGTTCGTAATCTGTTAAAAATGGAAATATAGTCTTCAGAAAATTTGAACACCCCTCAATTCGTTCAAAAACAAAATTCATTGCAACACGATATAATTATTTTTAATAAATTATGTCCAAATATCCCATGTATCTGATTTCGTTGCTAATAAAAAAATATATGTGGTTATTTGACACAAATGAGACCCTTATGTGAATTACAGTGGATAAATCTAAAATAATTACGATTGTTCAAAGAATGAACATTGTTTACTTTAAAAGCTTTAACGAAGATCCGTTTTAGAGCTTCTTCGTTTAACTAACAATCTATTTTTAGTTTTCAATTTAACTTTGAAATAGCCGCCATCTGTTTTATTTTGCTCCTCTTATATATTTTGCTCAGTCGCCGCAGCTGATGGTCCAGAAAATTGAGCTTCATTTAGATAAGTCGGTGTGCGTAACTCAAGTAGCGTCACTGGACTTGGTCCATCGTCCTTACGTAGGTATTAACGTCTTATATCTCTCTTATTTGTACTTACAGCAAAACACAAAGGTCGAACTGTTCAGAAAATAAACTGTTAGAGGGAAATTGTTCAATCATGAGCTATGCTTTTATTTAGAATGATTGTTTCAAAAACTATTTATTGTATGACCGAAAAGATTGCTATCATAGGTAGCTTCAGAAGTCTTCTTCTTTTAAGAATTTAATATAACGTAAAACTCGTCACTGACTATTATAATTTGACTGCTTGGTACAGTACTTATTTATTATAATGTAATTAATTATTATTATACACTATTATTTATGAACACGAATACCACACCTTCGTATTGGATAACATATGGATAATCAATGTGGAAATTGGTTAAATGATAAACAAACAAATTTGAATTATTGAGATTTTCTACACTTCCATGTATCGATGTCTTAAATTAGATAAAAAAACAATTTTTTTCAATCGACAATTAAGTTACGTAATGTAGAGCATAATATTACTGTAAACCATGGTTACATAAAAACTTTTATACTTTTACACATTATGACTTGCTTGATAGTATTTGTTTTGTGTAATGTTTGTGTATTTTTATACTACAATTATGTTGTTTTAATCTTTTACTGAGCGTTATATCATAGAGCATTAGAGTGCAAATTCATACAGAAGGCTGACTTCACGCATTATGTATATAGTTTTCCTCACTTTTATTCGTTTTCAAAGTTACTTTTAATTGAAGGAAGAATTGGTTAATTGATCATTCTATCTGCTAACCACTTTATCTACGCTCCTTATCATGATTAAATACTGGGTTGGTTGAAAGAAAAAACCGTTATCTTAAAAAATTATGCATCTATAAAGCGAATAAATAAATAACGCATAACCAACCGAGGATTTAAACCCTTAGCAATGCATCTGAGTGGGACAAAAGGCCTACATCTTTGCTTCTTAACTACAGATCTTATAATATGTGCTGTACTGTTTTAGAGCGAAGCTTTTTTTGTTAATTTTTTATATTAACGTAATGTTCTGTAGAGTCCAATTAAATTAATACTGTATTGTTATTGAATACAGCATGAATTTTTAATCAACGGAGTAAAGAATACGAATTTTAAAAACGTAATTCTTTTACTGTGATATTAAAAAAAAACTGATTTAAAAAATGATTAAATTTTTGTTCTATCCAAAGCAGAAATTTTCAGTGTTTGGTATATTTCACACCAACTTCTGACATGGTTGCAATTCAATGGCGAGAGAGTTTTGTAAATGGCAGGGCACTTTTTGCGGCTAGCACTCTGCGCTTGATTTCAATGGGGTTTTAAATTCTACAGCGTGGCACGATACCAGCGCAAAAAAACAATTAAAATTACACCAAACTTGTACCGCGACCAGCTATATTCGCTTTGCATAGACGATACCCGGTAATTCCATTACTATTTCACATACATGTCGTTAAAAGTATAAACAATTTGTAATTCGGTATACTTTTGTTTTATTTTATAATCATTACTTCAATCGCCATGGTCAGGTGCTAAATTAAGAAACGTTTGCACAAATATCGATTTTTAATTCGATACAAAAACGTTTTTTACTCTGCTAAATACTAAAATTGCCCTCATATATATTGAATGATAACGTTTCCTTATATTTTTACTTAAACATGCGTATCTTCTCTAAAAAATATGCTTTATTATTAATTTAATTGCTTTATTTAGATGCTATCATAAGTATTTTTATTTCTTAGGGTAAGGAAAATATGGTAAGCATCAGCTTCAATCCAAATCATTAACTCATTTTCGTCAATTGAACAATTGAACAAACCACAGTCGATATACATTTTTGAAAAAGCTTACTACTCCAAGGAGACCTGATCAACTTAGTGGGCTGCCTGAAGTCTTCGAACGAAACATTAGATACTGTAGGGTACTTGAATATGTTTAGTCGTTTGTACTTTCCCGTTTTCATGAAATAGTGTTTCCTGACTAAGAATAAATTTATTTATGATATTCTTGACTATTTGGCAGTTGCTCACAATAAAACGTGTGCATATTAATATATGTACATCAACAAGTAAGAATGCATTAAAACATTAAATTCCCCCTTTGACATATGTGGACGTGATTTCGTATTCCCCGAAGCCTTGTGAATATTTTATATGAACCAACATGCCTCTGAATGCGAAGTCAAACAAACATAACATACGGGTGAAGGAGTTTGCTCGAGAATGATACGGCAACTCAAATGAATAGCGATTTTTCTCCAAATTAGTCATGAGGGAAAACTCTTTTGGTTGTTTTCTTTAAATAAAGTTCAAATGTTAGGTGCATTAAATTTCTTTATTTAAATAGCCATCTGATCCACTTAATTTAATTTATTGGTGATTATTTGTGGGTAAACAGAGTAAGAATAAACAATAATAAAAAAATCGATGGATTCGGCGGTAACTTTGTGGAAGTTCATTTTTGATATAAAATTAAAATTGATAACTTAATTAATGCACTAGCTGTGATACTAATTCTACTACGTGTTTCGCTTCTTTGAAGCATCATCAGACAGTCTGAATATGCTTATTGAAGAAACGAAACACGTGGCATAATTAGTATCACAACCAGTGCATTAATTAAGTTATCAATTTTAATTTTATAATAATGAAAAACTTGTTTATCTTACATTTTGGTTTTATAATTGATGTATGAAAAAAACTGTTTATTTTTGGCATAGAAAGTTGGCCGTTGTCGAAATAAAAAAATGATACCACTAACACTAACTACTCATAATGAAAAAAAAAGAAACAAAAGACCAATTTAAAAAACGATTAAAAATCTCAAACTAATTAAAGTCAAAGTGCAGATGTGTGCTTTGTTTTTATTTTAAAAATTTTACCTAGAGGGCGATCTACGTCATCATACTGAACGATAATTTAATTTATTTAACTGTTTTAGTTGAGACAATAACATGATATATTGATGTGCGATGCTTAGCCATAACAACAAAATTGAAATTATTTCTATGAAAATTATATTGACAAAATTAAAGATGTTTGAGAATATTAGAATTTTAATTTGTAAAGTTTTTTTTATAGTACTGTTTCCACAACTGGTGAAAACCTTCGTAAATCACATATTTATTTAGTTTAAGTCAAATTTTATTAAAGGTCTTTTGATTTATCCATCATTTTATTTAAAACCCATTATTTCGGAAATGTTGTGAAAAGGTATTGATTATTATAACTTACGTTTTTTCAAGTGGTTGAAGAAAATTATTTTTTTCAATATTAGTATGTACAAAATATAATTTCAATGAATTTAATGTCAATAACAGTATTTCTTTTTTATAGCAACATTAATTTGGAGCAGCAATATTTACTCTGCATTAAATTCAAACCGTAATGTAAAATGAAATTGCAGCCACTGGCAAGTTTCCAATAGAAACAATTTCTATGAAAATATCGGATTTTTGATTGTGGCAGGCAAACGTAATCGAAGCAAGCGAGACTGACCCACTTTAATGAAAATTCTGCTCGGGAAATGATTTTCTCACGAAGCCTTCGCTGATAATAGCCTTATAAATATTTTTCCATGGGTCATATCAGAAATATGTTGGCCCATTTGAGATAACATAAAAATCTTTATTACGCCATTATGTCTGCTTTAAATTAGCGAGTGTATTCTTTTTGTAGGATAAAGTTTTCCTTTTATAAAACGTATCAGCAAATTCGAATAGACGAAGTCTATGCGCCATATGGGAAGTAGTTTTCCAAATTGCCTCTTCTAAGAACTGCAGTGTAAACTTTTAATATTTTCGTTTTCTATTATATACCACTCCTATAGGAAACAAAGCTAGGCGTATAGCATTTTCATTTAAAATTTGATTTTAAAAAACGAATGATGATTTTAATTTACTTTTAAGAAATATTTCAAACTAAGACAAAATCCAATCTTGTTACCTAATTGTTGTGACACGTTTTGTTTTATGAACATCACAGATCTGATTAGATGTTATCAAAAATTAATCATTATTTTCAAATAAGCAATGTGACCTCTCTTAGATTAATTACTTTAATGTTTTATTATTACATGAAACTTAGCGTAACCCGTTCAGGATATTTGTGATTAAGCTTGTACATTTTATAAACGAATGCGAATAAAAGTTTCCAAAATATTAAATTCACATTACCATTTCTTAATTACGAATGACCCATTTTTCATATTTACCGTATCAGATTTTTCGTTTTGTATAAACAAGGATTAAATTACTGTTAAATTCAACTTGAAATTTATTGACTCATATATTTATTTCACAAAAATGCTGAAAAAGTAAGCGTGTACATGTATCATAAACAACTTTGATAATTTTACGGCGATGTGTGTAAAAATATTTTTCACACATTTTTGCATACGTTAAAAACGTTTGTAGATATTACATTCGCCGTTCGCATAAAGCGTTAGTCATTAAAGAGAGATTTATGAACATTTCGAATCACAAGAAATGTGAAATATATATTAACATTTACTCAACGTATATTTCATATTCTTACTTCTAGTTTATTTCTTCGGGAGAAATATTTATGTTCACAATTAATGCTGAACATTAACATTACTTATGTTTAGTGTATATGATAAAATAGGATTAAGTACAATGTAATTTATAACAATTTTATGTTAATATTAAAAACACTGTCGGGTTTTATTCAACTGGATTAAAAAGGTTTTTATGTGTTTTTACATTACATATTAAGTTTATTTGTTAGATGAAACTGCTGTGAATTTATCTGTATATATTGCCGATGTAGAAATAAATAAATGTTTAATACAATATTGTATGTATCGTTGACTTAGCTGGCAAAATACTCCTTATTTTATAAAAATCTTTCAGACAATTTTTATGAAATTTAAAATAGTTTTTAGCGCATTTTAATCACTCGGCGTATCATATGTACAAATTTGGCAATCACCAAACCCGTGTTTGATTAGTAACAAAGTAATAAAACTGATAATCAAAAATTTCTGCCTTGCAAAGATCAGGTTTGGTCTTGTTTGTGTTTATATTGATGTGTTTGTACAATACCGATTTTGATAGAATAATAAATTTGTATTTTTGAACCAAAAATAACTCACATCCCTGATATACCATTTTTACATGGAGTAAGAGAAATATTTGGAATAACAGCAAAATTTTCGAGAAACGCAATGGTAAATTATACAACTTTTTTGCAAAGAATACAACAGCAAAAATTATTTACTTATTTTTCTGAGCATTTCTGAAAATTTGGTTTGAAAAATAGAGAAGAAATTATTTTGATCAACAATCTTAATAGATTGAAATGAGTAGTAATGAATCATTCCTTTTGGAAAAAATGTACTAAAAGTATTTTTTATACTTACTCGTTAAAATTTACATAAAATAAATTCATTTTTTCAAAAGTATCTAAAATTGATTTTATGAAGCTTGCATACAAATTTTTTGAAATCATCTATGATGATACTTCTTTCCTGGCTATTTTATTCGAATATATTTTATTTTATATTTTATGTATATAAATACTATTACCAATAATTTAAGCTTTTGCTTTCAGTATGCCAAATTGTATTTTTAGTGAAAAGAGAAGAAATAAAATTCAAAAAAATACATTACTTAAATACATACTTGTTTTGAGATATTTGATAGTAAAGATGAGATAATAAAAAATACCAACTCAAATAATTTTTTATTTCTCTTAAAATGTTAATAATTATATATTGTTCAATGATTTTTAAACTTTCTCAAACGATTATAGGCCTTAAGTATTCTAATGCGAATAACTCACAGCATGACTTTATCAAATATGTGGTTATTTGTCAGAATGTCGTCAACGTAATTTAGCATCGACTGCATAACACAAATTCCAAAAATTGGCTTCCCAATCTAACCGCCATACAAATTTCATATTGAATAAAACTGTTCAAGACTGTATTATATTTACATATTTTTTTAATCCATGTCCGCTCCCAATATGAAGCATATGGTCTCCTAATGGAGGTATCTTAACAGAATTTTTCTACGAGAACTGCTTGTTACTCAGTTGCTCAACCTCTCTTTTTTTCGAAGAGAGTAGGGATAGAGAGATAGGACTAGGACAGGACTAGTGGTTAGCTAATCGCTCTCACTACGCCTCGTGAGAATGGGATGGGTGGGAGAGAGGACTCAGACTACGAACAGAAATCCATAAATCGATTGAAAGTTCAATATATGAAAAACGTCCGCACCGGGAATTGAACCCGAGACATCCGTAACCGTAGCCAGCAACGCTACCAACTGCGCCTCGGACGCCGACATTATTATATTTTTGCATTATATATTCTTTACCCGAAATGTTATTGTAGCTGATAAGAGATTTCATTTACCCAATTGGACTGTTTTATTTTATCGTGAAAATTATAATACGAAATATATCTTACAGATTTAATTAGGAAAAAGATAAATTTACTATCCTGTATTATACAGTCGTTGTCTTTGATCAATTCTTTTTACTCGATTTTCATAGCCCTTGATAACCTGTCATCTAAATGGAACGATCATTAACTTGAGACGTGTTTTTGTCATTTCCATTTCTCACACTTTTGCGAGAAAAAATGGAGAAAGAAAAAACAGCTCGGTGAGATTATCGGTTCGGATCTGCGACGTTGATTGGGGTTCTAATTGCCCACCCGATGCTAACCTTTTAATGTTTTATCGATCAGATCAATCTTTGTCTTACCTTTGGCGACCATTTGCGAGAAACCTTTTCAGACTGTAAACTGAAGCATTGAAACCATTAACAAAGGTGAATTCCATATACCTGTCGGAGAGTTAATTATTCTTCTCGTCTTACATAACCTATGAACTGACATGAATGGTTAACTGCGGTTACTCTAGCTGTGCGTTGTGAGGGCATTTAATGTAACGCCCATATATACTTATTTTATATTCGTGAGTTAAGCTTTCCATACTTCTCTGCAATAATTTTGATTTGCTTGTATTTAAAAAAAAATCAGTGTAACTCCAGTAATACGTGAGGTTTTTACGTTTTGACAATTAAAATATATAGACCATGGTTGTTTGCGTAACACTCTCTTTTGACTTTTATATATTTTCAATAGGGCATATGAAGCCGAAAACAAAATCACCCTGTCTTCTTAAAACAAGTTATTTTACGGCAACACCACAAAATTCTTAAAGGCAAAGTTTGAATGCCACATACTCATACAAAATTTATAAGTAGCAGACATTACTAAAACATATTTGTAAGAAGATTGCTTTGTTAAAAAGGCTTTTATTTATATACCTATATGAAAATAATTTAGAATTTTGATTACAGTGAACTGGGTGTTTTCAGTTAGACCAAAAAACATATCGACCGTGGAAAAGCAAAAGGACGTAACCGACACCAAAATTGTATATAACTCACACAAAACATGTAATACATTATATATATATCAGCGGTGTGCGGTGGAGTTATCTCTATCTATATCGCACAACCTCACTTCTATATGAGCAAGTACAATAGTATGCGCCCGTATGCTCTTGTATCTCACTCGCTCTCTTCACTTTACATGTGATTGAGTAAGAAAGAGAGAACAGCACGGTACGCGCTTGCCGTTCATAATTGACTCTAGAAAGGCAAAAGGACGTATCCCTCCGTCTTTTCAAAACATTTTTTTGTTAATCACAATGTATGCAATTTAATACAGGTTTTTAGTGGGTTATACGCATTTTATGTGTTTGTGTGGGTTGCGGCCTTTTGCCTTTCCACAGTCGATATTTTATATAAATTATGACAATTTTGATTGATAGATTAATTTATAAGCAATTTATTGATAATAATCGGCAGTTTAGCAAAAGATAAAACATATTTTTTTAGTTGTTAAATAAAAAATAGAAATATTGCCAATAAATTTTCCTAATAAAAAAAATGAGTTGTATCTAAGATTCGAGTTTGTCAGTGTTGTTGATGATCGAGATAATCAAAATTAACGTGTTCCATACAAAATCGTAAAAAATATATTGCTATTTTACTGCCAGAGATACCTACATATTCCTTCGCTTTTCTCTTAACGATGTAAGGAAAACAGCCTTTTTACAGCTCGATTACCTAAATTTACATAAATAATATATACCTACGTGCCTTATCAAGGATCGTCTAATATTAATCTTTACGATTCCTTATAGTTGCCCATCTTTTATTGAGACAAAATAATTAAGAAGGATTGAATGGGCTTAAATATTTTTGTAAGGATATTTTACAACTAAGAACATCATAGAATTCGAGACCTATGCTACCTAGACATGCTACATCGCAATCTATTCATTCGTATAATAATGTGCATGCAATGTTTGGAAATGTATATTTTAAATTTAATAACAAAAAAACTCAATCTTTCAAAAAATGGTTCGATAATATCGACGGTATTTTAGCCAATTGATATAACTCTCAAAAAATACGAAAAATGATTGATTAATGATTGGACTCATTTTACCACCTAAATCCGAATTAATCGCATGTAACAAATCAAGATCCCAAAAAACGTTGCTACGATTAAAATATACGACAACATTTTGTGTTGGATATACGTTGCTGAATAATTAATGAGTTACTCTTGAAATATTAAGAGCTCTTATTTTGCCAGAATTTTAAATATAATATAAAGCAGATTTTTAGGTTTCAAATATACTTAAAAAATAAACAGTTTTAGGTGTGAAACAAGAACTACATCTGTCCATAAGATACGAGCATACTATGATATTTCAAATATTAAAAAAAGTACTTGTATATTCAAAACATGATATTATTTTTGGTGTAGGGATTTGAAATTAATAAAGTCTGCTCGTAAGTCAAAAGCATACTTAATATTACGTATAAACTATAAAAAAGAAAACTTGGATGGATTGAAACTATTAAAGTTCAATATCGAAAGTTCAATATCCTCAAAAAATACTAAAATGAGTTAATGATTGGATTTCATTTTAAACACAGCAGAGCAGGTCTCGGCCAAATGATGTAAATTAGAAAAATAAATTGACCACTTTTTGGAAGAGAAACATCATTTTAAATTAGTTTTAGGTTTAAAAGTTCTGACCCAGCTAGTTGATATAAGCCACTTTTATATCGATAACCCTTACGTATAATCAAATATCTGCAAACATGGAATTTACAGAAGTGCATTTCAAAGATTCATAACCCAACACACCATATAATTTTTTCGATAAAAACAGCTTTTACTCTCTCGTGAACAATTTCAATTTTGAGGGTTACATCAATTGGCCAAAACATCGTCGATATTTAGATTAATCTATTTATATAAAGAACGTTTTAGTTATGGAAATTATGAAGAAAATAAATGTGTATTCACTTAATTTATTTTCTTACAACTCATGACATCTCATTGCATGTACCTAACAAAAAGCAATGAAAGAATGTTTGAACTGTCAACCCAATGGGTTGCTGAATATTTTTTCTCAATGAAATATTATTTGTTTTTTACCAGTATGTGTATCTATTAAGTTAAATTAATATTATTCTTGTTTATAATATTTATAGTATTATCATTTACATTTATATTAAGCTTTTTTATCCCTTACAGCCCGAGCCGTTTTCGCACGAATTTATTTTCAGTCAACTGATCTGTTAAAACGCTCACTATGGCTAAAAATAGATTAACTTCAACAGTAAAAAATGGAAAATTATGTGAAATATACATTAGATATCTTCAATACACCAAGAAAAAACTCGTCGAATTCTCGCTTAAATAAATCGAATAAAATGAAAAAGCGGAAAAATATTTAATTTTCGACTTTGCGAGCAAAATGGCTGTGACCAGTATTCATATACACTGCCAACACACACAAAAGGAATTGCGTAGCCGCATAAGTATGTGTAACACATAGGACTGACGATTAATGCAGTGTATCGGCTGTTCAAACCTGAAATTTGAATGACTGAATATCGAGAACTCTTTTCAAAAATATATTTCCTTGTGTTCTACTTGAAATATTCATTATCTGTTGCCTAATTTTGCTACCTAAAGGTTCGAACTATTTTTTAAAGCATTTATTTATAAGTGTTTCTTTCTTGTTTGACCGGAAATACGTGATAAAGTCTTGAAAATGTAAACATGTCCAGCGCATTCATCGGGTTAATATAGTAAAAACATCTTTTTCAGCGATTCATTCCATCGATAGTTTTAATATGGTGTGATACTGAAATTTACTATCAACAATACTATGATATTTGTTGATATCTACTATCACAACGCTTGTGAAAAGATTTATCTATACCATCGCTATAAGTAACCAAATTGGTAAACATATTGTAGTATCACTACTAAGTTACAATTTTAAAATGTACCTATGGTATGTTTATTCTATGACATTATTGATAGATATCGTTACTTAATATTCATAGCGGACTGCAGTACTTTTCCATGAACATCTTAAAAAACACACAATAGTTTGTATCTTTGCTACACATATGTATTTATATTTCCATTCTCGAAAAAAATATTCGGCATTTGACTTCAGTGTTTTATTCCGTACCGAATTGATTATATTGCCCAATAATAGAAATTTAAGAATTTTAAAATTAAACTATTATAGAAGGAGTTTGTGTGAATTCCGTATAATTAATGGTTTACAAGTCAAGTTCGTTTATACGCGCAGCTCTGATAACTGTATCGTTCCCAAATGAAAATTCGTTAATTTGTTGAAGAAATTATCATTTTCCAGGTTTCCAGAAGAGAGAAGGGATAGAAGGATAGGGCTAGGATAGGATTAGTGGTTAGCTAATCGTGAGGATCGGATGGGTGGGTGAGGAGGGAGTTTTAGACAACACAGTTTCTCCGAGTAACGTAATTAAATTATTTTGAATTTCCATATTTTATAATTCAACTATCTATATATTTGGTAAAACATTAATTTTTATTTTATGCCTTTTCATTTTTATTGTTTTATTTAATGTTTTTTTATTTATTATTAATACATCGAAAATTAGGTTTCTTTTAAAAAACGGCCATACGGTTTATATATTTTACCTTCATCTATTTTTTTACCATGTCCGCTTCCAATGTGGATCATATTGTCTCCTAATGAATGTATTTCAACAGAATTTTATCTATGAGAACTGTTTGTTGCTCAACCTCACTTTATCGAAGAGAGTAGGGATAGAAGGATAGGGCTAGGACAGGACTAGTGGTTAGCTAATCGCTCTCGCTACGCCCCGTGAGGATGGGATGGGTGGGTGAGGAGGGAGTTTTAGACAACACAGACACTCAGACTACGAACAGAAATTCATAAATCGATTGAAATAGCAATCTATGAAAACTGTCCGCACCGGGAATTGAATCCGAGACATCCGTAGCCGTAGCCCACGACGCTACCAACTGCGCCACAGATGCCAACATATATATACATTGTAAAATAAAAACTCCTTATTATTATGAAGAAGGTAACGAAATTAAAAATTTGTTTATATCAATAAAAAAATAAAATAAAGGAAAAAATCTTGCATTATAGTTTTAGTCAGCTTTTCGTATTTATCAAAAATACTGGTTTAGTGCTTCTAAATGTAAAATTCCTACAACTCTCCTTTTCTCCTTTCGCTTCTCGGTTGTTAACCGTAATAGAGATTTAATAGACACTTTCCTACTTCCCGCTTGAGATCGGTATTTGTGTTTCCTCAGGCTAATCGCTGTCTCGATCTGACAGGAAGGACCTATCAAAGGGATTAAAATTCAACAAAATAACATTGCGGAATTATGAAAAGCGGAGGATTTGTTCAAAACGTTTATTCTAATAGTTTCATTTTATGCATATTTCGTACATTTATTTAAATTTGTATTTGTGTTGTGTTTGAAAACTATTTATCGCATACATTATACTACAATTATTTAAACTAAAATTACTAAGTTCTGTTAAACATAAATTTAAAGATGAAAATATTTTATGTAACTTTTCAAAGTGGAATTATTACTATACGAATTCAAAAAATGTACATTTTATTTATTAAAAGGACAATATACTATACTCTTTACAGTAAGTATTTTATGGAAGGATGTTATATAATTTAAATAGATACTCATATTAGTTTAATGTTAAGCTTTCTAAGTACGCATAAATGTATGTTAAAAATCTTTTCACTCCATATTTATTATGTGATGTGACCCTTAGTTATCGGATAATTTTATCAATTTCATTTTCAATCATTTTTCTTAGTTTCTTATGTAAATTATATATCCTGTTTTTCTGGTGACATAATACAGTTCATACCCCATGAATAATTTTGAAAAAGAAAAATGCTTTCAAATATATGAGACTTCCTACAAATCATCAATGGCTTATATATTATGTTACTCGGCTGTGAAAATGAAAAACAAATTCAATATTTTCAAATCAAGATACAAACCTCATGACTGTTTGCTTTATATTTATTATACACACATAGCATGAGAGGGTTCTACTCGATGGGAAGGTGGAGCGTCAACACACTTTGACTGCCCCAGGTCCGGCGTGCTGCTAAGGATGATTCACAGGTTCCTTAGTTTTCTATTAAAATTCGCTCGTTAGTTAACTTTTTCTTCATTTGCAGTTAGTTTATAAAGATACATTCCTCGAAGGCAGTAACAGATACAAAAACACAGTTTAAAATACACGATTTGAATTAAAAAACGCGGCAAGCGGTTTTGCGGTCGCAACAACGTTCGGCACCTCGGACCCACCGATTACGAAGTGACCATTTCTCTAGACGTCGGATGCTTTTTGTTTATGACTAACGGTAATCAAACAAATTTGACAAATTATTTTTGAACGGTAAAAATACTAGGGTACATACATATTTGCGAAAAGATGTGAATTATGTATTTTATTATTAATAATAATGAACGTAATGCACAATAATGAACTTACTTATTGCCTTAGCAGAGACATTACATATTAAATTTGCATTAGTAGGAAGATTCTGTAGACGAGTCTTGAATCGCTGGAGCAACCTTGTCCGTCACGTAAGTACGGGGGCGGTGTCAAGCGATAATGATAATAAGTAGAAAATATCTTCTTTTGAGTGAGCAATATAACAGTAATGTTTTTAAAACGTTTAGAAACTCAAATTGTATAACAGTATGAAATAGAAAATAATGGATTGCTAAAATTCACATATACAATGCATTCAAAATATTTTGTATGTTTTAGGGATAAAATAAAATTACTTTTAACAATACCTTAATAGAGTAATATTTCAATTCTTAAGGTCTCGGAAATTAATATAGCTATTAATCTTTTGCATGGCATCAGACAGTTTTGACATGATTTTCTCCACCGGCTTTGACCCACAGGTCTTATGCGGGGCCATCAGAACGACAGCCTCTCCGCTTGTCAATTTCACTTTTTGCGACGCCACTTTATCGCCTAGGACATAAGTGGAATATTCTGTTGCAATAATTACTGTTGATTCTTCGGATATTTCTCGTAAAACTGACAAATCTGCCGTCTGCGTATGTGGACCAAAATTCATCACAACGAGAAATGTTTCAAACTCTTCAACGTATCTTGTAAAAGTTAGTATATTATCTGATAAAATTTTCAACGTAATATCACCTTCTTTTAAAGTGTGCGACTGTCTCAAACTTCCCAACATTCTGTAGAGGTTGTATCTACTTGTTACTTTCTTCTTTTGTTTCATTAGATTAATACTTTTGTAATTGTTAGCTACAGGAATCCATGTTGTGTCACTGTTTCCAAAACCAGAGTTGATAGTGTCATCCCATTGAAACGGAGATTTGGGCGATGTTTTAGGAAATCCTTCAGAATATTCAAAGAAATGATCACATGTTTCTTTATTTAAATCATCCTTAGAGTGTATTTCGACGTCTGTCATACCAATTTCGTCACCTTGGTTAATAATAATGTTTCCCGGCAAAATAAATGCCATCATGGCGATCAATTCAGCGTGAGATTGGCCGTTGCGAGATGATAATCGTGAGGTATGAAAATTTCCAATCTAAATACAATTTCAATTAGTTAATTAACTATAAAGCTAAATTCACAAGTACGTATTATAAGTTTTACAGAGTTAGTGCCACTTCAAATAACTAAGTAATTTTATGAAATTTAGATATCGTAAAAATATCCAGTTTTACTGATTGAATTATGAATGTTTTCAGTTACATATTCAAATACATTTTATAAATAAACAATCGATATCTGACGTTTCTTGATAATTCTGTTATTTTATTATAAATCATAAAACCAAAATGTTATTTATAGTTTTATATGAGTTTGAATACACGACATTGTATGACTCAACAGTAAGAAAGTAATTCATTTGATTTGCTCTTTGTGTCGACTCTGATTCAAATTCAATTATAATCAGCGATATTACAATAAACTAGAATGATTAGTCATTCTATCTCAAAACTCCACAATCTGCTGTCACTAGTAGTTTTATACAACATGTGGCAGCGTCACCTGTCAACATTCTCTCAATATTAATTAGCTAATCGTACACGCTACGCCCCGTTTTTGAGGATCGGATGGATGGATGGAAGGAAGTTTTAGACATCACAAACACTCAGACTACGCACATAAATCCCATAAATCGATTGAAAGATTAATTTATGAAACTGTCCGCACCGGGAATTGAATCCGACACATCCGTAACCGTAGCCAACGACGTTACCAACTGCACCACGGAGCCGACGTAGAGATATATTATTATTTCACAAGTAACATTATACAAGATGTGACAGTACTACATAACAATATTCACGCAGACAGAGAAGGAGAGTTGCGTCTTACATTGCAGATAGGCAGATAAATAAAGACAAAATATATTATATATAGCTAAGCGTTATCAATCCTGCCCATGAAATTAATTATTATAGATCAATACATTTGTAAGTGATCTCGTATCATTTTATGAAGGCATTCAATCGATTTATAATTGGTTACGCGTTTTAATATTGAGTAAAAGAAAATGCTACAACAAAAAGGATTGATTGAAAACAACAATTTAAATATTACCATGACATTCAGATACTAACGACAATTGTGATGCTGATGCGACAGTAATAATCACATGTATTGTGTACACTTACCATCCAATTAGGTTTGTTGTCGTCAATATCGTATGTCATGGACTTTTCCACGATAAACTTTGCGTCACGAGCCCCAGACTGCTTATTAAAACCTGATACAAAACTATCAACAAAATTGACGTGAAAACTGTCCTCCATGAAGTATTGGTTTCTTTCGTATGTATATTTAGCATCCTTTTCCGATTGTCCAATTAATATTCTATAAAAAAAAATGTAATCATTTTAACAGCGATAACTGTAAATTAGCGATTGAAAGTTAATAATTATAAATTGAAATTATTCAATACAGTTTTTTTGTCGATATCGTAATACGGAAATAGTTAGAAACAATAGTTTATAATTGTTATTGCGAGACCTAACACACTGTTTTTAACCTTATTAAATCAAATCGTATCTATTAAAGTAAAACATAGTTCGGATAGCTAGCTAATTCCACATTGTTGATTTTTCTAAAATTTCTATATATTTTGTAAAAATGCAGTTCTCTCTAATAACGGAATTCATGATTTCAATAGTGTTAGATTTTTTCCATGTCAGCTCCCAACGTGGAGCATATGGCTTACTAATGGAGGTATCTCAACAGAACTTTTGTATGACAACTGCTTGTTACTCTGTTGCTCAACCTGTCTTTTTTGGAAGAGAGTATGGATAGAAGGATAGGGTTAGGACAGGACTAGTGGTTAGCTTATTGCTCTTGCTTCGCTCCCGTTTTTAACGTGGGACGGAGAAGTTTTAGACATCACAAACACTCAGACCGCGAACAGAAATCCATAAATCGATTGAAAGATCAATTTATGAAACTGTCCCCACCGGGAATTGAATCCGAAACATCCGTAGCCGTTAGATGGTAGTGTTCGATATTGGCTAGTTTATAATTGTAATATAATATTGGTAAGAAAAATTTATTACTTAATACTTCGTGAATATTTTTTCAGTTTGTTCATTTGGACTGCTGTTATATGTAATTTCTCTATTATATATACGGCAATACTCATTACTATGTACGCTGTGTTATTAATAATTAAAACGAATAGTGGTATTATTTGTAGAAACAATGAGCCTTCTACAAAATTTTACTTTATATATTATAACGATTGAAATATAAAATAATAATAACCTTGGAGGGCCACTGTTCTCTCTTGAATACTTATCTATAAAGCTTCTCAAATGGTGAATCATATAGGAAAAATCATTATCGTATTCATTTGACACAGATGTAGCTTCAAATCTAAATCCAAAGACGCCTCTGTCTAGCCAGTATTTCAATATGTTTTTGATTTCAGTTATTAAATTAAATTCCTTAAAGTTCAGTAAAGGATATTTATGTCTATTTTCGGATATATGTTCTTGTTTTCTGATTTCATTCCATAATAATTGATAGTTGTAGACAGACTCAGGACAAATCTAAAATGAATGATTTACTTCAAAGGATATTAGACAGAAAGCAATATTCAATAATTGTTTTAGTAAAAATAACTATTAAATAATTTACAACATGATGGTACAAATAGATGATTAATTAAATAATAAATACATTCAATTTTTAATAATCGTTTGTACGTATATTTTATGGAGTATATTTTAAATGAAGTTACAATATCTTTTTGTATAATAATAAAATAAAAACTCGGATGCATTTTTTACCACACTACTATTTGCAGTCGATTTTAAATGGTCTTCTAGTTTCGAATCCGTATCAATCCATTTGAAATAATTTTCGTATCCTGGTATTCTATTAGATGAGTAGTTAAACCAATATGAATGTGGACTAATTTATGGTGTAATGGTAGATCAAGGACTATTTTTAGGCCTGGAATGAAATGGATATTTTGTTTATTTTGTCTCATTGAATTTTTAATACGTTATAGGTATATTTATATTTATAATAATTGTACAACAAGAAAGTAATGCACATAGCTCTATTGTTAATATAAAAATTAATATACTACACATTCTGAAAAAAATGATTTCAAAAATGGATTTGGAATTATTTTTCAGTAATATAATACCATATTATATAATTTAATGTAGTTAAAATTGTTAATCCTTTTTCATTAAAATTAATACATTTTATTAAATAACTAAACCAAGTATAGGTATTTCGCGAATAAATATCGATTATTTTTTTACTGAAAATTTATAATTCGCAACGTCGTGCTTATATTTGATAATCATTAAAAGCCGTTAGTGTCAGGTTTAGGGCTTCAAATCCGGTAATTACGGGATTAATATTTAGACAATCCCGGGATTTTGAGATTCACCATAAATGCAAAAAATAGTTTATATTTTAAATTAAATACTTGGTTAACGACAACGTGAACCTCGGTTTGTTCATGTACATATTTTTTTATAATACTTATATAATCAATATAAATGTATTGTGGTTCCTCTCATTCTCATATTCCATATCAATCGTTTTTACCCAATTTGAAATGGAGGACCTGTTTTTATGTGAAATTGAAAGACATGTCCTCATTTTGGATACCATCTGGTAATAATGCAAAAAGCAAAATTACTTAACTTAAATTTTTTAATTTATTTTTGCTCTTTTTTTGTATATGACTGTCCGATTTCCGATCAATAAAGAAAGCCATTCTAATGACCTAAAAAATATCAAATCATATGTACATTCCAATTGAAGTAATAATGGACAAAAAATGAACAATTTAACACATAAAATTACAATAAATGACCAATCCCGGGATCCTGTGATTGGAAAATTCTGAATCCCGAAATCCCGGCATCATAAAAAAAGGGCCAGGATTGGATGCCCTAGTCGGGTTACATCTCGTATGAAATACTGGGTACCATAATTGCTATAACATTAAACTCGTACTATTGTCTCGAATTCTTGTCGAGTTCCCGATAAAGATTCTTTATAAATAGATCTACTCCCAATTTGGAGTATATGGACTCCTAACGAAATATCTCAACAGATTGATTCAATCAATCAACCTGTCTTTTGGAAAAAAATTCATCGGGTGAGAAAAAACATAAACGTCACAGGCTTCCCAACTTTTTAACACACATCGATATATCTATAAATGTAGCATAAATAGACACAACTTTTAAACCGTTTTTTTTTTATCTAAGTCTCGTTTTGTCAAAGCAATAGTTTTATAATTAAAATTATAAGTGTGCCCGTGAATAAAAACTATAATTCGTTAGGTGAATAACGCTTTTGAACAACAATAATATGATCATTTGTTTAGTAAATCTTTTTTAAAGTATTGAAATATGTTTTCCTACCCAATGTTTATAGTGTATGTTCTGTGTCTTATTACTAGGGAGACATTTATGATGTAGTTAACAAACTTTCTGATATCAGATTTAGATCTAATCGCGGTAAGAAAACGACAACTATATCCATTAATGAAAAGCACTTTATTCTTCTAAGATTAATTTTATTATTACAAGAATTTTTATGCTTGCGTGCTGTGCCGTCTGTATTGTAATAATATATTACGAGTTGTATAATTGAGTGAATTACACGGTTTACTACTTACCGTTGCATTTTCATATACAATTACGCTAGTTGCATTAAGTCGTCATTCGTTGTACAAACCGCTCTATTGTTATTGTCTTTAAGCAGTTTTGCAAGAAAATTAAGTGTTTTGAAGTCATTATTTACGATAAAAACATCATTTAAAGAATAATTTAAAAAACATGCAATTGTGGAAATTAAAAGAAAATTTTTCAAAGAAGTATAATTTAAATACAATATCTGCTGGGTTTTCCACACACATTCATAACTATGTTATATAATATATATATAGAAAATCCCTACTACGTAAAATCACAAGCATCAAATATGTAATTATTATGTATTTTCCATTTTCGTCGTCTAAGCACTCAGTTTTGTAGGTAGGCATCAAAAAACAAGCAAAACTAGATTTAAAATAATAGCACTGACGAAATTTTGAAGAATATACATGCAGTCGTCTCTTTGGAATTGCGTTATGAATCTCTGAAATGCTCTCATGTAAAGTTTTGTGTTTACAGATATCGGGATTATACGTAGGAATCGTCGATATGATGGAAGGAATTATGAGAATATGTCCAAGTACAAATTTATAGCAGTGCCACAATTAATGTGAAAAATTTTTAGTCAAATTTAGTGATTACCTAAATATATAGCATAGAAGATATATTATGAAACCAAGATAGATATTGAGATTTATTTATCGAAAATTTGATTGTTGAAATTTTGTACACTTCCATATTAGTATTAATACTTTTCCGTTATGAAATATTTTAAAAGGTAAATTATTTGTGTACCACATTTGCAGCTTTACTGATTAAACTTAATTCACGTAACTTAAAATATCAAAAAAGGAGTTATACTTATAAGTCCTCCCATCCCAAATTATTTTTTATCGTTATTATAACATGTATTTTTTATGACGTACTAAAAATCTCCTAAGTACAAATAATTATTAATCCATGAATTATAAGTTATTCTCTTACCAGCTTTGTTTGATTTGACGACGAGCTCATCAAAGTGTTCAATGCTACCGTAATCGGGATCAATTTTTTGAAAATTATTTATACCATAATTATCACAATCGTGTATTGTTTCAAATATTGGTGATAAAATTATCGAATTAACTCCAAGAGATTCAAAATGCGACAGACCACTTATGACACCTTGAAATAAATTGAAATAGTTTCCATTACCATCGATTTGGGTAGGTTTTCTCACCGGTCTAAGATTGGCCGACTACATGGAAAAAGGTGCTGTTAGAATACCAATACTAATGCCATATGAATATTTACTAGTTAAGCAAAGGTATTGAGTAGCCCCTGGTGGTAAAAGTATGAATTAATGTGCAACATAATTTGTTTAACTGTTGAATTTCTAAGCCGTCAGCTTGGAATGATAAAACACAATTTAAATACTTATCTTGAAATAAATTGGATTCGACATATTTTCAATTTGTATTACTAATCTGTAAACCAAATGCTGTATATTTTTCCCCCATCTCAGCAATGTACAGAATTCATGAAAGCATAAAGAAAAGTTGCTAATACTTTATAATTACTGAATTTATAGTAATTACAATGAAAATTTTGCCCACCTTGATTTATCTATATTTATATATCAATTATAACAATAGATTTATTTACGTTAATTAAAATTCCATCTTATCATATTAGTAAATGTTTATGTATAACAATACCACACATAAATGCAATGACAAACCATAAAGATACAAAAACCCTCAGAACTGGGCCAAAGTTACCCAGATTGATCGTATATAACATGTTGCAAAATGATATCTTATGTATGTTAAATCAACTCGTCAACTGAATTATAATTAGTAATTTCATTAGAAATGTTTCTTAAAGCAATACCAATCAGAACCGAAATTATTGAAAAATATATAGGAAATAAAAATTATCAATTTATTTAAGAAAATCTTTTACCAAATAGAATTAATAAAGCACAGCAATTTCCTTTTGAAAAATATCGTGTTCTCGCTGAAC
The DNA here is from genome assembly GCA_022494535.1 of Himalopsyche phryganea. NCBI lineage: Eukaryota > Metazoa > Arthropoda > Insecta > Trichoptera > Rhyacophilidae > Himalopsyche > Himalopsyche phryganea. The sequence goes on along the minus strand of JAGVSL010000154.1, from coordinate 498,707 downwards.
AAGTTGTGAAAAAAACCTATTCAATTTTCCCCCAAAGCAACATTAATTTAGAGAGAATTAGATTTAATTTTCCGTTATTATCATTATTGAAACTGTTATTTGCTTCAGCCACAATTTATATTGTCACCTGCATTCTATGATTTTACTTCCTCTATGTAGATAAACTAATTGAGTTATAATTATTTAAACATCGAATATAATAAAATTATAATTTCTCACGTGCTGTAAATTGTTTTGTTTGTTATTATCCATTCTATAAAATATAGACTCAGATTTTTATAATAATAATGCCAATACGATATCTAGGGTCGCACAATAAAATATTTATTTATTATGCTACTAGTTGATATTCTTTAATACACATTTTTGTTGATGAAAATACTATTATAGTTTCACAAAAAATATTCATATGAATTGTTAAATTGAGACTGTTAACTGTTACAGAATTTATAAACTTATTAAGTCATTAACTTTTTTATCGAGGGTATATTTCTTGGATATACTTTTTAAACATATAAATTAACTGGTAGTATATTTCAAATAATGTATAAATATGATATTAACCTTTAATATCCCCAATTCCATCGCCATTTGAGTCTTTGAAAGATCTTACAAAGGCCTGATAAAAATATTGATAATTCCACCAACTTCCATTATTGTTTTGATCTGGTACACCGATAGACAAATCACACGATGTCAACAAAATAACGAACCAACAGATCATCCTATTGATTTTAAACTGAAAGGAAAATAAAAAAATCATCGTTTATATAGAGATGTTATAAGATAATCATACAGTTATTTAATAACCATACTCAATAAGAAGTTGGATTAATAGATACATGAAACTGAATTTTTCTTTATGACTTGAATCTATTATAAAGCATTTACTAGTGATGACAGAATTACACTGCTGTTCTGTATTATTATAGCCTCAAAAAGTTTTTCACGTAAATGAATATTTTATAAACCACTTATTACACGACAGCATTGAATTATTACGTCATCGATGCCTAAAACTTGGTCTGAAATAAACAGTTTTAGCCCCTCTTTTCAAAATATATTTACACTGATGAAATACACAGATTTTTCGTAAATTTAACGTGGTCTCAGATTTATTTGCAGTCACTTTGAAAGTAAAACTCAACCAGTTTAAGACCAGTTCCTGTGTCATCAATCCCTTTTCTTGGATACGAACAATATTAACCGAAACAAAAACTTTTCTTTTGGCATATTATTCGTTATAACATCAAAAAACGGTGAGTTTATAACCATTCACAGTAATAACAACCATAACTGTAATTATCAACTTCTTTTAAGTTGTTGTATTCATAAGAACAGATTTTTTATCTCTCTTATTCATAAAGTTTGGACGCGTATTGAAACGTATAGCGTTATAGATCATGCTTTATATATAATACGGAATATGGGAGAAAACGCAGTATTATTTCTTTAACTAAACCCCGAATATATATAATATTCGAATTCACTGACATATTTTGTAATCATATTTTCATATGACTTTTTGTTCGGCAGAGTAAATTAAAGAACTATGAAGCAGTTTATTCTTGCTACTATATTAAAAAGTTGAATGGATCCTCCGCCATAATTAAGTACCAATCCAAAGCAGAGGTATCGGTGGAATAAGCGAGCTATACAGCAAAAAGGTTGAGAAGACCAACAATATTACCGGAAGATCTTAAAAAATATTGTGAAGGGTGAGACGTGGGATCAGGTGGTGTATAGGGAACGACGACATGTTTATGCTTTGCAGTGGGACTGCAATGATGGATTTAGAAAACAATTCATAAATATTTTTATTCAACTTCAATTTTAATAAAATAACAATAGACATATAAAGATTTGTATCAATTAATAATTAACTCTAAGCTTTGTTTGTAGCTAAAGAAAAATACAAATAACATTGCATTCAGTAGCATTTACCCTTGAAATATGAATAAATTAATGTTGCATTTGGTTTCAAAATAATCAAATTAATGACAACATTTATTTAGTTCCATTTTTGAAATTGTATTCTCTCTGAAAAACAAATGCTTTATTTTGACACTTTAAATTTGATAAGCGAACGATTACACAAATAATGAAAATGTTTTACTGTACATTTTACAAATCTATAAGATTCGAAAAGATTGAAGCAACATTTTATGTCCTGCTAATACAATATTTTTATAATGACTAAGTCACGGTGGGTTACCTTTTATATATTCTATTAGTACACCGTCTATTCATGCGGAAGATTAGCATTGCTTGTATCGATTTTAACATGACTCCTTTGGAGGCGAATTGTATAAAACTGCTTCTCCCTTTGTCAGTGAAATGAAATTGGTTTTTTCAGTATCCCTGAAATCAAATAAAAATAACATTTTTCCATACAATAGAATAAAGTTGATTACACCAAACTTTTCGATGATATCAAAGGAAAAGAGTGTATTTTTCATGGCAGTAACATCATCTTCGTACAAGGTTTACTTTCATACAAGTAAATTCATTAATTTGAGTTTTTAAACATTTGTACACTTCCTTAAACTGGATCTTCATGCATTCAAATACGCGAACGAATTTGAGTTTATGGAAATGTGGGAAAAGAATAAATTCGATTAGAACATAGAAGAGCTGCCAATACTGGAGAAAGCAGAGACCAACAGAACGCGTGATATCATACACTGAGACGGATGATGGACAGAATGCGATCAAACGTCATAGAAGCCGGACTACCTCACGCAATGAAGTAGGCCACAATAATTCCTCACTAGCCGTCGACCGCAAGATTGGCGGCAGATCAATTCCAAAATGTTAAAATTATACAAGTCAAATAAAAGTTTCCTTAAGAAGGGTACGAAATTTTAGTGATTCAAATTTGATATTGAAGTTTCAAAAAAAACTCTCGTTCGATATCTTATATCAATTTGATAATTTATTTATTTTTGAAACAACATACATTTTTAAGTAAGTAATCTCTTACTCAAATTTATTTCCATCATGTTATTGTATTATAAAATTAAATAAATTTAGTACTGTATTAAATAGCTGCTTCTGATCAAATAAAACAATATTTGACAGTTCTCTACAAATAAATGTCATTTACCTACCTGTTGTAACCGTTTTAAATGTGTTTGGCGACATTTTTGTCTGGAAAAATAGAATTACCATGATATTGTGCTGTTACTCAAAAAAGAAATGCGAAAAGAGTTTAATCTCCCTGAGCATACTCAAAAAAGAGAAGAAACATAAAATTTTGACAAACAAATTTTAGTATTGCCGGCATTATTTCTAATCACATTATTATTCAATAAGGTAATAATTGCATTATTTTACTTTACCTAGGAGATCTGTAAGAATTTGCACTTGCAGCATAAACCGTGAGGGTTTCTGGAAGCTCTTGGAAAGCAGACAAGTCAGCGATTATATTATCTGGACCCATGTTAACAATAAGGGTGAAGGTTTGATAATTTTCCAACGTTCTGAAACATATTTTGACGTGTATTTTACAGAATAGATACATTATTATATATTTGCATATACATATATGTATTTTTAAATTTTAGTTTATTTTTATCATGTCAAATTGAAATAATCGATATTTGAATATATAAACTTCCGATCGCCAGCTGGAGCTATTAGTTCTAGCCTAAGAGTGCAATAAAATATAAATTCTTCATGTAACATATGTCATTATAAATAAACACAACTTGTTCAACTGAATAACTTCTGTCGCGATATTAGTAGGCCATATGTTCCACATTGTGAGCGGACATGGTAAAAGAAAGAAGAAGAAGAATAAATGAACTCGGCTATTTATAGTGTTTTAAATTTACACTACGGTGTTAATTGTAGTCTGTGTAGTATTTTATACATACATAGTGATGTTTATTAATTTTATCATTACATCGAATTATGATCTTGCTCTATGATAGACTTTCGTTGAGTCCAACCGTATTTTTTGTTTCTCCATTTAAAGTCATGAATCAATTTTAGCCTTCAACAAATCCAGTAACGAAAAATTGTATTTATTATTTGTACATTTAAAAACATATGTTTCAGGTCAGTGCTCAATGATTCTGAATGACATAGAAAGTGACATGGTGATTGTTATTTTTACCGATCAAAATAAACAAATAAATTATTGACCTTAATACCATTGCACAGAAAATGATGCATTTTTTTCCGGTCCCGGCCTTCATAATTCAGAACTGTACAAAAATCTTTTTCACCGTTTTATTTCAAAACAGAAATATTATATGGTAAAATTTAGAGCTTACATTTTAATATTGTAAATTATACGTCTTATTTGAATTATTTTACGGTAAGCAAGCTTCTGTGATATAACCAGCATAACTTTGAATATGTTGTACACACTCGTAATGTGATTGTGAGTATAATTGTACTTATACTCACAAATTAAATGACTGTATAAGTATAACTTGTACACACACTTCTTACTCAAAGTTTAATCTTTTACCTATTTGTGTACACCGTCCGTTTCCAAGATTTTGCTGTTTTTTTTACTAAGTCATCGCATCATACATTTTTAATTCTGACCATAACATATTACGTATACTTTTGTACCTCATAGTACTCATAAAATAAATATTCTACCACACCTTATCAAAGCAAAATGTTGATCCGAAAGCGCCTTCAACTTCCAGTCTCCATTTTGTATTGTGGGATATTTTCTCGCTTGTGTCATTGCTTGGTAAACTTTATAGTGGCTCTTATCTGCTTGTTTCTGTTGGGCGAGATTGAGGGTTTTATAATTTTCCGCTACTGGAAGCCAAGTTTTATTTGCAGTAGAAAAGCCGGCGTTCACAGAGTCATCCCACTGATAAGGAGTTCGCTCGGGGTCCCTGCAATGATATGACAATATTAACTGCTATGTTTATCACAATAAATTAAAACAATAATAGCTTTTTTATATTCATTTAATAAATCAGAGTAGTCTAGACTTCTTGATATAACGGTCAACGCACTTAATATTTAAAAATATATGTATTAAGATAAGCTTAAGTATATAATAATAAAAAAAAAAACGATGCCTCATCCAGTAGCATAACTAAATAATTCATAAGCGCATGATGTGAAAGGGGAATCGACAGCTTGTGGGTGACTCCGGGATTAGCAAAACCATTATCTATTTTCTGTTTTTTGTGATGGAAAACAATGTATTTACAATAATTAATATGTTTAATAATAAAAACATCAATTCATATTCAAATCATTTTTATAGTACAGAACTAAAATTACTTTCACACTTAGCAAGCATTTTTTTCTTTATTGATTTCGTTTCATTTGAAAACATACACTTTAAGTATCTTTATGTGAAGAAATTTTGTAATCCACACCTTGAAAACTCTCTGTAATGTTGTTCACCGGCACTGCAACCTGACACATCGATGGTGTCTTCCCAGCTGACGTACCCATCCTCCATGCCGATTTCGTCTCCTTGATACGTGATAGCCACTCCTGGGAGCAATAGATCTAACATGTTCAAAGCGTCAACCATATGGGACCCGAAGCGGGTAGCCATTCTACTGTTGTCGTGGTTTCCAAACTGAAATATTATTTAGTAAAGTAATTAATTATATTACATTTAGAACTATAGCAAATTGGCGATTGATTTGTTTAATCTCATTTGTAACTACTGAAGATAATATAGACTCCTGATTGAGCATCTCAATAAAAGATATAGAATGTTGTCTGAGGGTTTTGTTTAAAATTCAACACTAAATTCGAATCGTTCAAATTTTGTACACCGTTATAAATTTTGTCACTAACGACTTGGGCTTTGTCTTTTAACATCTGTCAGCTTAAGTCCATCGGTGTACTTGAATCCCTGGAAGAACACAAAACTTTAATTATTCACCACTTCGATTCGTAGTTCTCTATCTTCAGAGAGGGTAAGAAAAAAGGATGCTATGAGGAAAGCGCTATTAGTTAGGTATTCGCTTTCGCAGCACCCTCTATACTTTCAGGATCGGATAAGAGAGAGTAGAAAAAAAACGTCATATTATAGATACTTATAGTTTTGGCAGTAAATAAATTCAAGAAGAGATTTTTTAAAAATTCGTTATAAATAAACATATTCCACCAGGAATTTAAGCCCCTCACCACCATACTGAGTAGGACGCATGCTCAAGGTAAACGGGACTGGAAATTGATTACAGAATAATACACCTATAAGCAGTGACGTTACTATGTTATGGTATTATATTTATCCTTTCAAGGATCCAACTCTCAGTTCGGAAAACAATATCTTTAAACGTTTCCACTCGGTAACATCAATAAAAACACTTATTCATGTGACATGTGTAATGTTGAATCACTAATGTTTTTTAAAAGGAAATATTCATTCACAACAGTTGTATTCATTGAGGTATACCTGTTTGCTTCTTAAAAAAATTACAATTTATTTAATTTAAGACATCGACTGAGGGTGCTTGATGGAATTTCAATATCAAATTTGAGTTATTTAGATTTTGTACACTTCCATGTAATTTGTCACCAACGACCCGGGTTTCGCCTTTCGGCATCTTCAGGCATTCAAGCGCACGAATGGACTCGAACTGACAGACAGTAAACAGTGTCTAACGTTTATATAGAAGATACAAATACGACAAATATTATTTACGAGATAAATCTCGGATCCACACTGATACCTGAGTTAAAATTTCGAGAATCGCCTTAATCCTTATTTTGTAAACTTTAGCCAGGAAACTAGGAGCCTGCTTCGCGGACTCCGCATAATAGTTTTAGTAAGGAAAGTAAAGGTAGAAAAAAAAAATTTCTGTTTCTCAGTTCGAGTTCATTCGTGCGCTCGAATGCCTGAAGATGCCGAAAGGCGAAACCTGAGTCGTTGGTGACAAAATACATGGAAGTGTACAAAATTTCAATAACTCAAATTAAAAATTTATTTATTTAAACGCACACATACCATAATATTTTTTTTCTTCGATAACAATAGACGATCTTTTCTTAATGTCATATAATATTAAATAAAATTTCCGTAAAAATTCAAATTCAAAAACAAAAAAAGAAGGTTCCGACGATTTTTGCAATGTTTATCCTTGTTCAAATTAACCTTTCTTCATATTTTTTATCTTTTATATTAAAAGTCTTTTCCGCTTATCGATAAATAATGTATAAATAGGAATAGTTAGTAGCTGGTCAAGACTATTTGTGGAAACAGTTTTTTTAAATACACATTAGCATAAAAAAGTAAGCCCGCTGCAGATACCTCATATATTTTAGGCGCACAAAATTAAATAATATTTTTTTATATAAGTATACAATCCAAGTAGACATGTGTTTAATGAAAGATATATTAATAATCTTCTTCTCTACAATGCGCGTATATTTCATTTTTCACTTTGCGCACTTGTCTTTTGAGCATCTGTATTTTCTGCTATCTCCATGTATACATTTGTCTTATGAGCATATATCATGTAAGCACTTGTAACTTACCACCCAGTTAGGAGTTTTTCCGACAGGCATAAACGTAAGCCACCTGGTGGCAATATAGACAATATCCCTTGCGGTTGACTTCGCGCTGAGTTCAGTTATGAAGTCAAAGTTAAAGGGCACGTTGCTTCCGTTGGTTGTGTCATTTCCATAATACTTCATCGTCATCGACACGTTAGCGTATCCTTCAGTCATCATTACCCTGGTTGTCATAAAACAAACAAATTAAAATCTGACTATCAATAATCTTATCAAACAACAATTAACGTTTTCAATGGAAAATGCAATTATAACGTTGATTTTTTCATATGACTGTAAACGTTTTTAATAGCAGACAATCATTATCAGCTTATATGTAAATAAATCATATACATTTTCAACTTTCCGCTGAATATGGTCAAAAATATAGAGTAAATTTGTTAATTCACTTTTAGATTTGATATTGAACGTACTAGAAATGAAATGGAGGGTTTTCACGCTTGATCGGGCTTGGAGGAACTAAGGAACCAATTAATAATTACTACAAACGGAAGTTGTGAGGTAATCGCATATAATGGCGGAAGGGAGCAACCCGTTTCATTTAATACATTATTTAAACATACATTTACTGCTTTTAAAGTTCTTATTGATTACAAATAATTCTGATATTTTTGTTTGAATAAGAATCAACAAAAATCGTTAGTTAACTACAGTGCCAACTATTAAAATCCCAATCGAATACTCTTTAAGTCAGTCTAGTAAATGTATTTTTCACTCTTACCTTGGTTGTCCATCCTTTTTACCATATTCAGTTAGGAGATTTCTCCAGTCGTAAACGATGTTATAAAGTTCGTTCAAATCTTTGGTGTTGTATGGGAACGTATATCCAAGATCGTTAGGTCCAATTCCTGGTTTTCCTGTCAGGGGGTCATCGGGATATATTCCGCCACTTTGTTTCTTGTCAGCCTCTATCAAGTACGGAAGGGCATCAATTCTGAAGCCATCGGCACCTTTATCCAGCCAGAAAGTCAATACACTTCTCATTTCTTGAACGACTGCAGGGTTCCTATAGTTGAGATCAGGTTGTTGGACAGAGAATTGTCGAAGGTAGAATTGTTTTCGTTGGTCGTTCCACTGCCAAGCACTGCCTTGAAACTGACTGACCTGTACATAATAAATACACAAGTTTCAGGAATATTTTATGTGCCTACTCTATTTGCTATATTTACTTCGTCAGACGCAATTATCGTGGAATTAAAAAAATACAAAATGTTGCAGTTTTACTTGCGTGTCCATTACATAGCACATTAAACATTACTTGCTATTTGAATAGCGAAATAACCAATAATTTTTCAATTATAATTCTTTGTTTAATAATCTTACCAGGTATCACAGTTTTCATGACATACGTATCATACAATATATATAAGCTAGAATATGTTCCTTGCAAATCACTTGTGTTGTTACTATTGTTACAGATAGTATAAAAACTACATCTGTATAAAAATGCAGTCATATTTGTATAATACCAGCTGTAACATTAAATCTCTTAAGAACAACTTTTAATGAGGTCTACTCATGATACAAAAATATAATGCGATCTAGTGCAAACTGAAAACGTTTCGAGAATTGTTGATTAATTCTCTAAAACTATAAAACAACAATTGAACATTATTCATATTATACATCGCATACATTACGTACATATTAAACGGCGTAATAATTTAATTTATTTCCTTTCAATAAAATTTGAGTATAAAAATATGGGATCACGATTGCATGCTCATAATGTTTAAAATAAATTATTGATAACCGTCTGCATTCGATCAAATGTTTATCCTTACATTCATTTAATTTTTTATTTGTACAAAAATACGCATAAATTATTTTGTCATTTATTTATCTTTTACCTCCTTTTAAAATTCAATGATGAAATTATACATAACAAGATTTATTTTTAGAAAAGATGAGTATTTACATCCTTCTTTTTCAATACGTATGCTTGTGCATTAATTACCTCATAATTCATGATGTTTTAAAAGCAATTTAAATTATTTATAGCATACAACATGCAGAATTTTACAAATAAACATATTATTGAGCGTAGATTCTAGGTATTATTACATGGTTGGATATTGTGGTTGCATAAAACTGACCTGAAATCCGCAAAATTTATCGAATCGGCTAGTTATAGCTACACTTCAATAGTCAGCATTGAAGATTTTACTTGCAACTTTTATGAGAAACAAGATGACTGTTTTGAACAAAAAAAACCTTTTTTAAAAATTATTACCCAGTTGCTGGGAGGCAACCTCCTGCTGCTGTTTTTAGGATCTACAAGTCCATCGTCCCAAATGAAGAAATCTTCGTAACCTTTGGTTTTATTAACCGATAGTTTGAAATAATCTGATTGGTCGCTGGCGTGGTTTGGCACAAAATCCAGAATCAGTTTTAATCCTAGATATAAGACAAACTGTTGTTAAATGGGTATAAGAGTTTAAAAACTTTTATTAAACGAATCGACACTTCATCAATAATAATTTTGTGCGTATCAAAATTATAAATGTATTTTTTACTACAATTTTTTTGCCATTCACATCAAAGCAATTGAATAAAATTGTCCGCTAGTTGGGTAAAAAATCAATAAACATTCATTCAATATTGCACTTATTTTGGTTTGTATGTATGATGCATTTTAATGTATTTTCTAAAAAATATTTGATATTACTGTGGAAGACAAAACTTATATCATTTAACACTGGGTACAGATGCGTACTAATTACATTTAAAACTTCATGATTTTCTCGGAATGACGCCAACTTATCAACAAAATCAGTTTTACGGAATAAAATTGAATTGTAAAATAAATGTTTGGATCCCCAGCTTGAGAGTGAAAAAATCGCTTTATATTTTGAATGACGAAAGGTGGTATTATTAATTTTACTTAATATTTACCAAGTTTCTTAGCCTTTGCAGTGAGCGTTTCGAAGTCTTCCATCGTTCCATACTCGGAGTGAATTGCTCTAAAATCACTAACATCGTAACCAAAGTCCACCATCGGGGACTTAAAGATTGGTGAAAGCCAAATAGCTTCAACACCAGCATCCACAAAGTGTTCTAAGTTTTGAGTTATACCTTAGAAAAAAACAATAAATATAGCGAGTAATGGAATATCAAAAAGTGTCGATAATCATCCAAAGTTGTTGTATACATTATTTTTACGTGCAAACCTATATACTGCTTTGCTTTAAATATGTTGATATATTAAAAGCAAGATTGTTTTGTGGAATAACTTTATAAATATGCGTAAAGGTTTGAACATCATCATTTTCAGCCAGGGTCGATCCACTGCTGGATGAAGGCCTCTCCCAGCTACATCCACTCTTCTCGGTTCCTAGCTTGACGCTGCCACATACTTACACTGAGTCTGACAAGTTTGGAACGCCCTTGAGGCCGCTTAGTGCCTCTCGGGTACCACCGTATGACTACATTTGACCAGCGGTTATCTGTTCGCCGTGCGCCATGTCCGGCCCACCGCCATTTCATCAATTTGGTGACCTCTATCACATCTCTCACTTTTTAATATAATAAATATAAATCTATAGTATGTTAATACCATGTATAAATTTCATTAATTTATACATTAATAGTATTTTTTAATATTTTAACATTCCCGAAATCATTTCGATTTTTGATACATAATATATTATAATCTTAAATGTAAAGGAAATTTACAGAGCATATCAGATTCGTGTTGAAGAAAAATTACTATATTTGTTTTACATTAAATTTGTAGAAATAAGAGCTTAATGATAATAACATACATTCATTATTAAGCCCTCCTTATTAAATTTTATTTCACTTTCTGAAATCTGAAAATGTTATGTATCCTGGTTATTCCGGAAGAAGACATTAACTGAAAAATACTTGTTTTGAATAATTGGACTTTAAAGTTTGTCAAATGTTTGAAATGCTATACGTCTTTCATTTTGTCTGTTTGTACAAAACTGTTTTAAGTAAAAAAATAATTTATAAAAATGAGTGTGTGCTATACGGTAGAGTTTGAATTAAGGAATATTTTGGTATAACTAACTCAATATGTATTTTTTTCGATTACTTTCAGAACAGCGATGATATTATATATTAATTGACATCCAATAAATGTGTCACAAAGTAAAAGTTTAACATCTTCAATAGGTTTTGTTAAATAAATAACTACTTTATAAAGATGCATGCTCACTGAGTGTCATAAAATAAAATAGGCTAAAGCGGTAAATAAATAAAATACGGTGAATTGATGCCATTTACCACCTATCATTAAAACATACCTTTTAGGTCACCAATACCATCCCCATCACTGTCTTTAAAAGACCTAGGATAGATCTGATAAAACACCGCCGTTTGCCACCACTCTTTTTCAGCCTTCACGTTTCTATAAACTTTGGTATCTGCCAATGTTTGAGTAGTTAATAAACCGAAGCACAAGCAAACCAAATATAAAACCACCTTCATATTGGACTTAAAATATTGTAATTCGCAAAATTGTATCCGGAAAACTGGCGTAAGTTTTTCACTGTGTGTTTACGTGTGTCAGTTACTCGAACATGACAATTTGCAGTTAATGATCTCTAGGTTTATTTATCGAGATGACATCGAAAAGATTCCCACTCTTGAAAAATTTGCAGTAAGGAGTGTTTCCAAAGTTTTTAAAAATTTTAGTAAAAATTCTTATTTTATTTTTACGAAATATGCAGTATGTATATTTTTTCCGATCTAGTTTAAATACAATAAAATATTGATATGGCTTTTAAATTTACAGTTTAATAAATTGATTTTTCAATCGATTTATGGATTCATGGTTTGTCCGCATGGGTGTTTGTGATGTCTGGAATTCCCTCTCACCCATCAGATCTTAAAAAAGACTGGTAGCTAGAACGATCAGCTTACCACTAGTCGTGTCCTCACCCCATCCTTCTATCCCTACTTTGTTCAAAAAAGAGAAGTTGAGCAAGTGAATAACATGCAGTTGTCGTAGACTGCTGCTAATATTCCTTCGTTAGGCGGCCATGTGCTCCATACTGGAAGCGGACATGTTTACATACCAATAATTAACAGTCAACACGTTAAAAGTGATTATGGAATATATTTTAATGAGAATACTAGTTACGCACATGTCAAATTTTCTGTCTCTGCAATACGTTTAGAATGGCAGCAATAATTACTTGAAACGCAATTTTTCGCTGATATCATCTTATACACATAAACATAGATATTAATTTGTATATATATTATTTGAATAATTTATATAGATATATATATATATATGCTATAATTTGGACTGGATTTTAATGCCATTGTGAACCTTTTCCTCATCTTTTATTTATAAAAAAGATACAAAAGGAATTGATATCAATAAAGTGTAAATTAACGTATCGGCAATATTAATTAGTTATTAAGTCCAGTGTGCACTCTCATTTTATTCAGTTACTTAAAAATATATCTGTGGTAATTACTCCATTGACTATACGAATTTTCATTTTATTTTATATGATTGGACTATTTGTTTCAAAGTTCTTACAATAATTGTCGTGATATTTTTTATTCATTGAATTATGTAATAAATATGTGATAGAATTGTTATTCAAATTAACATTACTTATCGTGTAACCCTCAGCATAAAAACGGTGCAATAAAAATTGCGGACGCTGTCATTCATAGCAAATAAAGTGGCGGCAGGTGTATGATTATTTTAATTCATAATTTCACAAATAATATTATAAAATTGTCGATTTCCTAAATAACCTTTTTACAATTTAAAAACGTCACTCATTACAGATTTACTATTATAGATAGATCATAAAATAAAAATAAATAAAGCATTTTTCTAATATTTTCCCACGCACGATTTAAGAGTGGTCGGTCACACGTCACACCTATATAAATTTATTTCATAAGCACATCATCATCATTTTTCAATCCACTGCAAGATGAAAGTTTACTTAGACTTCAATTAAGTGGATACACGTATCGTACTAAATAAGTGTTTCTCAACTAGACCATCAAGGCAGGAATAAAGAATATTATTTATACAGTAGGAGCTGGTTTCTGTCGGCGTCCGTGGCGCAGTTGGTAGCGTCGCTGGCTACGGTTACGGATGTCTCGGGTTCAATTCCCGGTGCGGACGGTTTTCACAGATTGATCTTTCAATCGATTTGTGGATTTCTGTTCGTAGTCTGAGTCCTCCCTCCCACCAATCCCACCCTCACGGGGCGTAACGAGAGCGATTAGCTAACTACTAGTCCTGTCATAGCCCTATCCTTCTATCCCTACTCTCTTCGAAAAAAAGAGAGGTTGAGCAACTGAGTGACAATCAGTTCTCGTAGAAAAAAATCTGTCAAGATACCTCCATTAGGAGACCATATGCTCCACTTCAGGAGCGGACATGGGAGAAAAAAAAAGGAGCTGGTTTACTCGGATGGGTAACAGTTAGAAATTGAAAAAGATTTTTTCATATTCAAAATGAAAAAAATTGATTTTTATTTACTTTTTTTTCAATATTACAGTATAAAAGATCATTTCAAAATATTTAGTCAGTTACAGAAATACGTTTGAACAAAAAAAACACTTTCAACTGCTCGGGTTTTAAATGATGATTTTTACTTAGGAAATTTGTACAGGCATTTTAAAATGTGCGCTAACTGTTTGCGGACTGCAGAAATTTTATGCAAACCACCGGTTGAGAAACACTGTACAAGATAATCCAAACGATCAAATCTCTATTATGAACTAAAGTCACTTTTTTACATATCTGGGAATATTAAAACCATTTGACTGGTATTGTCAATCCTATTCGAAAAAATGACTTGCGACAAACAATCAAGATCTATAAAAAATCGATTAGCCTTTTCTCCCGCTTTTACAGTATTTTCAATAGCAAACAGAATTTGGAATTAAATTAATTTATCTTTTAATAAGATTTTTGAGTGAATACATCAAATGAATCGTCAAAGGAAATCGACTAGAAATCTTCCTGTCCCGATTATTTGATCCATTTCTCTTATATATTCTATGCGTGATTCAAAATAGTTCATGTCATTCAACAAACTAAGAATTGTCTTTATTATTTTATCATAAAGATATGGACAGTGTCTGGATATAATATAAAAATACTGTATAGACTAACAAACTAATTAAGTTATAATTTAAGACATCGACTGAGGGTGTTTGATGGAATTTCAATATCAAATTTGGATTATTGAGATTTTGTACACTTCCATGTATTTTGTCACTAACGACCCGGGTTTCGCCTTTCGGCGATTCGAGCGCACGAATGGACTCGAACTGACAGACAGTAAACAGTGTCTATCGTTTATATAGAAGATACAAATACGACAAATATTATTTACGAGATAAAATATCATACGTCTAGGATCCACACTGATACCTGAGTTAACATTTCGAGAATCGCCTTAAATGTTATTTTGTAAACAACACATTAACAGAGTGGCGAATTGCCGCTTTCCAACTACTATTAGATTACCAGTGACTTTACAATTATAATAGCATTGTGGGTTTCGACGGGATGTAATTCGACGAAAGGATACATATATACAATCATTCCACGTTCAGTGACATCTGCGATCAACGTATAGGATACAGCAGCGGGGAGTTTGGAAGGTTCAGCTGTTCGTTCAGAATTGGCAAGGAATTTAGCTGGGCTCTATTGATTTCCAAAATTTCTTGATAAAATAATTAATGATCCCCCATGTTTTGATGTATTAAATTATTTTATAAATTATTTTATCAAGAACTTGAACACGGCATAAGAATAATCTATTTATAACAAAATATAATAAAAATACGCACACACAAGTTGTATTTTTTAAACGATTTTAATATAGACTTTTTCTTTGTTATTCCTGATAGCTGCTATTCAACTATCAATCTTATAGTCCCTTAAATATATTGACAGAGAGCTCCGCATCACATTTTGTTTTTAAGAATACACTTGATTGATTATCTGGAAGCTCTTACAAAAAAAATTGAGTATATAATAAAATTGTATGTACATATAGTGACAAAATTTAAGACAGCATATAAAATACGTTATGAGAATGTAAGCATAGGTTTATTAAATATTTGCAAAGTTAAACAGACTTTGAATCCAGATGACGCGGGAATAAACTGTTTTAAAATATGATTATCAAATTGTGAACACCCAAGATAGTCGACCATTAAGATCAGCAATTATTTTTAGATAATAATTGTAATGTTATATTTATTCATACAGAGTGTGCTTTCTTATTAATAGTAATAGGCTTGAATATCATTTATTTTTACATTCACGTCTCTAAGGACATTTAAAAATTTGGCCAAGACCTGGTCTGTCGTCTTTAAAATGGGATCCAATCATTAACTAATTTTCTTATCTTTTGAGAGTTACATCAATTGGACAAAGCACCGTCGAATTATTGTGTACTTTCACATACTTGTTCTTTGTATGTTAATCATTATTTTTACGTTACTCTGTATATTATTGTTGTGTCTTGCCTCTTAATTTTACTATTTTATTTATATATTTTGGATTCAGTTGAAAATAGTCACTTGCTGAACGGCATTGGTGGTATTTTATATGTGTAAAACCAGCAGTCGCCAACATTTCTGACCTCACTGATCACTAAACTCACAATTTTGAAAGCCGCAGCCTACTATCATGTTTTTTTCTAAAACGCCACAAAAATAAGTAGGTATATATTTTAAAAGTTATATTTTTTATTATGAAATGGAAATAACGCTGGTTTAATTATAATAAAAATATTAATAAGTGGGATATTTGCTGGAGTATGTTTGAAATAAGTTTTTGGATTATTAGCTCCAATGACGTTTCTGCCGTTACTCCGCTGACCATCAAAATTTTTTCACTATCGTTGGCAACCGCTGTTTGAAATGATATGTAGTTTCTGCATTACATTTTGCTGATGAGGATTAAGCTTAAACAATATTAAATTATTTTTTAATACAAAGGAGACGCCCTTAAAGAGCTGAAATACCCTTGGCATCGAGTTAATATTATTGTTTCAAATCTAATACAAAACAATAATAGATAACAATATCCACAAAAACATATTTGAAAGGATCACAGCAATGGTTATTTTATTCTGTTACAAAAAATATAATTTTACTAGACACAATATCTTTTTTTCGTATGCATATTTAAATATTTTCTATTAAAAAACAGAACATTATGCCTGATACAAAAGTGATTATTATGCAAAACTCGACTTTAGACCTTGTGTCATGTTAATCACATATTTATATGTTATAAGTAAAACAAATCTTTACTAACGTTTCAATTATTTTACACCTAATTGTTCTAATAGAGTAGTATTAACAGAATAATTACTTAAAGCAGTGTTTCCCAACCTTTTTACACCTGCGGACCACTAAAAATAGAAGAAATATTTTGCACACCACCAATGCAGGAATAAAAAAAATGGACCCGGCGTTACTCGGAAAAAGACATGTACATGGAACTTATCCACGTATAAAAAGAGGATTGAGTGTATATACCAAAAAAAAAACGACATTATGTTGATTTTGCCATGCGAAATCTTAAATCTATTTTAACAACAAAAATTCAGCACTTACAGTTGCTCGGGTTTTGCATGACTACTATTGCTAGAAAGTTGTGTATATGTACATTAAATGAGCGGTTGCTATTTGGGGAATGCAGAAAATTTCTGCGGATCACCGATTGAGATACACTGAAAAAAACATACTGGCGAGTATTTAATTTACCGTTACATTTGTATAGCGTTTACTTGTTATTATTATAATTACATATCTTGCTGAAGGTCTTCTTTACTCAAATTCGTAGAATTTGACTCGTCTTATCGATCTAAAAGCCTTTTTTAATTATAGTTTGTAACGTGAAGTGTAAGTTTAAAAAGTTCAGATTCTGAGAAAGTGACGACTTTTAATGAGAATGATACTTAAAGATATTGTTTAGAAACATTCATGTTTTTGATTTTTTTGATAGCATGACACGTGAAAAGGTAAAAAAAAGTATATGTTTTTTTACCAAAACGAAGCGATATATAATTAAAAATAATTACTATTCTAATCTATAGTAAAACTGTGAAAGATTCATTTAATTTAAGACATCGATTGAGGGTGCTTGATGGAATTTCAATATCAAATTTGGATTATTGAGATTTTGTACACTTCCATGTATTTTGTCACTAATGACCCGGGTTTCGCCTTTTGGCATCTTCAGGCATTCGAGCACACAGAATGGACTCGAACTGACAGACAGTAAACAGTGTCTAACGTTTATATAGAAGATACAAATTCGACAAATATTCTTCTATATAAACGTTAGGCACTGTTTACTGTCTGTCAGTTCGAGTCCATTCGTGTGCTCGAATGCCTGAAGATGCCGAAAGGCGAAACCCGGGTCGTTAGTGACAAAATACATGGAAGTGTACAAAATCTCAATAATCCAAATGTGAAAGATTCGTTTTATCACAATACCAGTCAATTCTAATTATTGTCTCACAAAATGATTTTTAACCCGATGAACGCTCTGAACATATTTAAATGTCCTAGTCTTTATCTCGTATTTTCAGCCAAACTAGAAGGAAACAGTTGTGAATATATGCTTTAAAAAACCCTTAAGTAGAGAAATTTGACAACAAATCATGAAAATGTCAAGTAGATCACAAGGGAATATATTTTTGAAAAAAACTCTCGATATTCAGTCATTCGAATTTCAGCTTTAAACTGCCGATACGCAGCATCAGTCGTCAGCCCTATGTATTACACATACTTATGCGACTACGCGCTTGCTTTTGTGCGTGTTGGTGGTGTATATGAAGACTGGCTACAGCCATTTTGCAAAGTCTTAGATTAAATATTTTTCAGCTTCTTCATCTTCTTCGATTTATTTTACCAAGAATGCGACGAGTTTAGTTTAACTTTTGATGTATTTGGGATAACGAAAATATATTTCAAATAATTCTTCATTTTTTACTGTTGAAATTAGATTTATTTTTAGCCATATTGAGCGTTTTAACAGATCAATTGACTGAAAATAAATTCATACGAAAACAGCTAGGGTTAAAAGCAATTCACTCCAACAAATTCAACATAAAAATAATAGTTAATATTCTCTGCAGTTTTGATAACAAAGATGTTGAATGTACAAAATTAAATTTATGTGATTTATAAGCTTACATATTTAGGCATGGGTTTTATCAAACTGGCCAGACAATATTAGTTCAATTTATACAATAGCTTTCCCCTTTTCTTAGCGCTCTCAATTATATTCGTAATAATAAAATCAATACCCGATTCGGGGCATTAATGTAGTTTAAAGAACTCGTTTCCGGGGGTGATTTAAAAGAGCAGGGGGTAGGAGAAGGCAACTAAGGCCAAATCTATGGATCCATTTTTTGTTTGCTTCTCATTATGGATCGAAAAGACGGGAGGTGGTGGATGCTGACACTTCTGGAGCGATTAATCACTGGGAGCGAGGGCGGCGCCCTCCGCCCCTCTGATACTCCCGCCCACACTGACGGCGTGGGCGGCAAAGGGTAGACACACAAAGTTCTGCGTTATTAATTTACACCACAGCCGCCTATAAGCTGTATAGTTTTGCTGCGCGTCCTCATATAATATTATAGAACTATTGTTTTGAAATCGCAATTGAAATAACAACCGCACTGTAGTTAATAATTGTTTCTAATAAAATGACGCCCTTAGGTTATTATGAGTTGCAACCACTCACCCCAATATGGTATTATCGTAAAGGAGATATCCGTGTCTTATTTTAGCACTATGATGTCATGCTATTTTTGATAATAGATCAACACTCCTTACGTATAATCCCGTATCTGTAAATATGACATTTTATAGGAGAGCGTCTCAAAGATTCAAAACACAGTTGCATAGTAACGGCTATATCTATCTTCTTTATAATTGGGACAATGCTATTATTTTAAATTTAACTTCTTATTTTACATAAAGTTTTGCTCAAAATTTTACAGTTTTTGAGCAACGCAAAATACATATAATCACGTACATGGCACTTACGTGATTATACGTAGAAAGTGTCGAGATAAAGTCAGCTCCATAAGATTTCAACCAAACGTTCTGTTCTTCATTCAACTACTATTATCGTATTTTTTTTTATCAAAATCGTACTAATCATAAATTTGTGTAACACAAGAAATTGAAAGAGTTGTATTATAATATTCGAGACAAGCTATCGAAGTCTTCAAAAATAAATGTTTGCAACAGCATGCACAATACACTATAAATGAATTTAATTGAAATCGTCGTAAATGTGTATAATAAATGAACAATATGAATGCATACTTCGGGGCCTGAATGAAACGTAACGTAATGCGAATTGGTAGAAAATCAGTCTTTCGAAGAAAATACATATGTTTATTTATATAAATATCTTCTGTAACTCAGTCATGAACAATATTTTGTTAATTTTAATGATGTAAATCACGATGATAAATAATATATTATATTGATTATTTTTTGTCTACAGAAACGGAAAAATATTTTTTTTTCTCAATAGTCTTTCATGTGTATTTTTGTATCAATGCCTTTATGACAAGATCACCCCAATTTACTCTATGTATGTCATGACCAATACACAGTATTTTAAAAGGTTACGGTAATACATAAGTTTTGCGTCAACGTATCGATGACGCATCAATGTTATACGTAGTCACTTCCTTATGTATAGGGTATAAGCTACCTAATTTCTTTGAGGCGTTACCTTTTGGCCTCATTTTTTCATTGGAGCCTTCAACATACTTGTCACGTAGAAAATAGGTTCCCGTGATAGATTTTGCTGTCTCCTCCTTGTCGCCGAAAATTTCGACTCCTGCCGCAAAGGGTTATTGTAGACCCTTTCACGCCTGTCCACTTCTTAGGTAACATTAATAGACCCGTAACGCTTATTATACGTGATGGATTATGTTAAATCTTAAATTTTATATCGAGATTATTCTGACAGAATGCATTAATAAAACAAGCCCTGAGATAATCGCAATTAAATCATTATTTTTTTAATTATTCTTCAAAGTACAATTGTTTGTGAACCAAAAAGATTTTTTGTACTTTATAAAGAATAATCTTTTTCACATACATATCAAAATTTTTGGTATCGATGAGTTATTAATAGTTATATCATGCTTTGCGCCATACTAAAAAAACAATATGACTTAATAGTGTTTTTTTTTTCAACACCATCATATTCTATGAGTTCATGCATTCTACCTGTAGAGGTCGTAAAGCGTTAAATTACATAAATTTTGACATTTAAAAGAAAACCTTAATGCGTTCTATCAGTATATCCTCGATACACACAATCCAAACTATTCTGATGGGTGATACCGAAATATATATATTAAAATTGCATAATTTTTTTGTAACTAAATACTTTGCATTTGAACCAAAACATATTTTTTGTTTCAGTTTTATATATTATATTATCGTTGGCATAACAGGCATAAGGAAATAAGTCGAAGATAGGCTGTTTTGTGTTATAAATGCAGTACGATAGATTTTAGGACAGTCTGTCGTCTGAAAAAACAAACTCAGTCATATTCCATGAATATTTTTTTTTGTAATTTGAAAAAATCAATATGAATTAAAACAATTTCGGTTGCAGTTTTTAGTGGCAAAAAGCTCTAATTAATAATATTATAAAAAAATAATAATTAGTTCGAATTCGTATGTGATATAAGAATCTCATGAAGCGGTTAGTCAGAAAGACTTAAATTTTATGATTATCTTAAAACAAGGTTTTAAGACTTAACGCCTTCTTCTACTTTACCGTTGACATATTTCCAGTACCTGGAACATTTATAACAAAATATCGTTCTTTATTTATCTAAATTTGCTATATTTATGCATGGGTAAATGAAGTTATACCGATTATCTATTCTACGTTAGCAACATAATTGAGTAAAAATCCATATGGACGTCGCACGATGGCGTGATGGAACAAAAAACTACCGACAAATATCAGAAAGTTGTTTTTGTTAATCCTATAGTCATGTTAACAAAAATTCCTTTTTCGTTCGTGTCTCGTAAAGTTTCTTGAAAAACAAGACATCGAACGAACAGTTTCAATTTGTATAACATTATAAAGTATTATTTTATTCGTCTAAAATAATTTAGTGTCCCCGTTTTGCAGAACAGCAATTTTAAACAGAGTTTCAGTTTATTAATTCTTTATACACCGACCTGTATTTTAGTTATAAGAAAAAATTTCATATCGGAATCAAAAATTTTAGGTCTAAAATTGCAGAATTGTAAAAATTCCCCCGAGGTTATTCGCTTAATACGAGATACATCGCTGTATCTATGGGGTGATTATTTTGTTTCCCACATTAAAAGACTTTAAATGCCATTTGTGAGGGACTCACCCTTTTGGGAAATGCCCTCACACGTGGACTGTGAATTGCACGTGTCATTTAGCGATTGTTCAACATTCGTGGTGCATGATTTTCAGTTGGTGAAGGTCATAAATCAGAAGGGTAATTTTGAAATATATTTTTTCAGTAAACATTTTGATTTATACAGTAGGTATATAACGTTTTCGCGGCTTAATCTGAACAATGATTTATTGAATGAATCACAATTTATATTTATTTCTCCAGGTTTTATGCGTATCATAGATTTAGTTGTATTTCTATATTTTTTAATAACTGCATAACGACGTTGACGTAAAGTGCTATAATTTTATATATATATCTTTAGGTACCTTTTTATACAGATTATCGAGCATGCATTGCTTTATTAGGGTGAACATAAAGAATTTAAACGTATTTTGATTAGTGTAATTAAATACACAGAGAGCTAATATGCCATTTGGATTCACAGTCAAAAAAAAATTAGCATTATAATCTATCTATATATATAAAAAATGAATGTTTGTTTGTCCCGTATACGTTCCTATACTATTGATCCTATTAATATGAAACTTTGGCGAGTTGTTGTGCGCAGACCCGCAAAGGTTCTGAAAATCTAAAATTCAAAAAGTATATAATAAAAAAGAATGAAATAGATACAAACAGCAACATTTTAGTTCGTGTGTGACATGACAAGTGGTGTTAATTGTTAAATTCCGATTGTCGGTCTTAAATGGAAAATTTAAAGGAGAAGATGTACTGTTGTCACGCATCCCAATGATTCAGAAAGATATGCCAGCTGAATTCAAACGTCTGCAGTTTTCGATGCGACTCGCATTTGCAATGACTATCAACAAAGCACAGGGACAATCGCTACAAGTGTGTGGACTTAATTTGGAAAATCCATTCTTCTCACATGGACAGCTGTTGTGGCCTGTTCACATGTGACATATCTCGAATTTCGATTCTTGCGTCTTTCAATAATTTCGCAGAGTTTCGCATGTATTTCATAAAATAATGCGTAATGCAATAAATGCGTAAAATAATTACTTAATATTGCATAAAACCATATTTCACTTCATAAATGTGTTTATATGATAAAACCAACACGGCAACGAAATGTGACTGCATGAGATCCGAAAGTATTTTTTTAGCATGAAAACGGGTAGGTTAATTCCAATGATTGTTTTCACAAATGAATAAAATATTCTAATTACTCACTTGTTTGTTTTTTAAACGTCATTTTAAAATTATCACATGATTGACATAATATATATATGTATATATTGCGTTGGCATGTAATTGCAGGGAGAATATTTAATTAAAATTAATCGTTGTCAATCATGTGAAATTTGACTGCGGAAATTTGTGTAATAATACCTAATATAATGTATGAAAGTCGCGACGCAGCCCGGCTTGTACGAACACTAATTTAAAATGTCATTAGCAAAGGGGTCGATGCCCTCGTTCACCCTTCATTCTTTCCTCAGTTATCCGAAGGGTTACTACGCAGTCCTTTTCGGGTAACCCTTGCTCAGGACTATTTAAGCTCAGCCCATCGCTTCTCAATTCTATTCTCATACTCAATTGTTCGATCTCGATTAGAATTAACGATCTTTGAAAACCTTATCTTATAAATCAGTGATTCTAAAGTTGCGTCTATATAGATAGCACTATAAAAACGGCCTCGTGTAACAGTTGAGTAGAAAATTATTGTGAAATACAGTTCATAATAATCGCATAAACATGTCCGTAAACACACAGTTTACTATTTTATTAAGAATAAAGAAAATTATCATAAAAAATAACTTAAATAGAATACCATCATTTCATAACAAGCTAAAAATAAAATTCGATCTAAATTAAGTTTCATATGTATTGAATTTGAAAAAAAATGTATAATATACTTTCTAAATGTTGGTATAAGGTAAGGGTGGGAAAAAATACAAATGAAGTGTAAAAAACGTTTTTTTTTTAGACGCATTTATTTTAAAGACTGGCAGTTAGTTGTCTTGCACAGGAAATAAGATGATTTTTTATGACGCGTTACCAACATATGGTTTACATCATACCAAGGGAATAAGCACTGACAGGAAAAACTGATTTATCATTTTATACTACTCTACTTTTTTTTATATATATATTACTTTTATTTATTGACAAAGTGATAATAACTCAGTCAAAATAAAGCTTTTCTGATAATTAATAACACTGTTTTTGAAGCACTGATCTTTAGTAAACTTTCCGAAATTGAGCTTTCGATTCAATAGTTACCTTAACCAGAGATTACTTACCAACAAACTTATATTACATAAGAGTACTTCAAAAATATATTTAATCAATACTTAACCTATCTCATTGAAAACGTACTCATATAGTAAATCATCCTATCATAGTAAACAAGCAGAATAATAGAAATATTTGATTGAGTATTTGGAAATTATCTATTAACTATATTTCATAGTAATTTCTCATGCCAAACAAAGTCCTCCAGCAGAAATAATAGGGGTTTTTAATACTGGTTTTCAGCCATAAATCAATAGGTAGATGGTCTATTGTTCTGGTAATAGACCATTCATTAGATTGGTAATTAATTTATAACAATATTATATCGTCATGCACGGTCTTAAAGCTCGTAAATCCCAGAATATATTTTTTATATACCTTAGAATTTGTGAAAATCTATTTTACCAGATATGTGTTTACCATTTGTGATAGACCAGCCTATCAAAAACGGTTAAGAAAAATGATATTTATCCAAAAATGGGACGACCACAGGGGTTGTTTTGCCTGGTTTTGCCCCGAGCTGATAGCGCATAAAACGTTTTTAACGATGAAAAAGTTTCCTTCTTACAAAATATTACTACATTTGAATTATCTATTTAAAACACAAACAATTAAAATATAATGGTTAGTTATTGGAAGATTATTACATCGTTACTATATTTTCACAGAAACTATAAAATTATTGTTTATGTTATGAGAAGATTTGCCAGTATGACGATATGTTTATATTTTCTTTTCATCAAACCGTGTCTTCCCAGGGATCCAGTAGTACTACGAAGTCAAAACATTTTTTTTGTCCGATATAAACGTTAAGATAAACACTACACAAAACAAAAACATAATATTGTTTATTGTAGCTCGGTAGAATAAAATTATAAGAATAATAAAAAGTTAAATAAGTATTGTAGATCATAATAAAAATTGTCAAATCATCAATGCTAGATGGCTTAACAAAATTAACATAAAAGGTTGTATTGTAAATTTATTTTTGATATATAATATGTATTTAAATGCAATATTATTTCATGTCTTATTTTACGATAATTTAAGCAGATAAAACTAGGAAATATCTGATATTGTGGATTTCTAAATGGTCTCAGTCTCTTTGATACAATATCGAATTTTGAAAACTTCTTACTATCAGTTGAAATTTAATAAACCATTGCATAAATCTAATGAAAATGGACAAAAGATTTATCATTCTGCTGCGTTGAATAAAACGACGAATGGAACGTTATCACAGCTCACCTTAATAAAATATTGTATCATAATATAAGTTGTAAAATTTTGACATGCGTACTAAAATCCATAAACAGTATTTATCAAATCTATATAAAAATGAATTTTTGTCTGTTTGTTTGTTGGTCTTCTATGCGTTCCTTTACCATTCATCCAATTTTGATGAAACTATGGTGAGTTGTTGTGCGCATACCGATGAAGGTTTCTAAAGAAAAAAAAATTCAATCTATAAAAAAGAATCAAATATTTTCAAACAGCGACATCTCGGAAAAATCTTCTGATTTATTAGTGTACCCACCAGACGGCAACAAGAAATATTGTGTATCCAAAAACACTTCAATAAAAAGAATTAAAATAAAAACCTTTTTTTTCTTTGAGTCGCATTACAATGCATGCCGGGTAGTCATTAGTAATCCATATTATGACTCCATATCATACTAAATATTGGAAATATACAAGACAGAAAAACTTGGTTGATTGAATAATTAATCTATCAAACGGTCCATACTGGGTTTAGAGCCTGGAAAAACTATAACCGAAGCCAACGACGTTGATCACGATGTTCTTTCTCATTTCTAAATGTTTCTTTCTCAATCTTTTTGACAATACAGCACATACAAACTTCAACTTTCAAAAGATATTTTGACAACTGATCACATATATGATAATATTACGGTTAACTCCATACTGTTTTATGTTTCCATAACTACCAGACGACATCTTCATCACTAGGAGGCTCTGAGTAAAGGACTATTAGATAAACACGTCCCTTGAGAATTTGTGGCGAGAAATCAAATCATTTCTACCAACCCAAAAAAATCTGGAAATGGATATAAGGCTTTTTCCTGTACGTTTCATATTTTTTTATTTATATTTAAACTGATCCAATTAGATCGAAGAAAATAGCTTTATTGGAAGTCTGCCAGGTAATTCTCTAGAGCTATATGCGACCAATTCACTATATCGCATGTTTTTCTTTCATTTAATTTCGTTGTGAAAATACACGTGTCAAAATACAGAATAACAAAAAAATATGAAAGTGAAAAATAATAAATACTTTTTCTTACTCTAAATTACATTATTTTTATTAAATATATACATTCACTGCTCAACGCGTATTATTTTACCGACATTTAAACAATAGGTTTTTCTATTTGTATATGATAGAGTACACCATAAGAAATACATTTTTAAACCACTTCCGCTCCCAACTTGTAGCACGTGGTATCCTAATGGAGCTTTTCTCAACGGATTTTTTCAATGAGAATTTACTGTTAGTCAGCTGCTAAGCCTCTATTTTTCGAAGATAGTAAAGATAGAAGAACAGAGTTAGGGCCGGACTACAGCAGTAAGCTATTCACTGCCGCTAAGCTTCGTTTTTAGAATCTAATGAGTGGGAGAGAATGTATTGATTATGTTTCCGAACACAGAACTATTAACCGATAGAAAGTCAATTTATGAAACTGTCCGTACTGAGATTCAAATCCGTGAGTACCGTAACCAAATCGAACGACGTTGACTACCTGGCTAAAGTCCTAACTGTTTTATGTTAAATAATAATAAACTTTAAAAAAATCTATTCAGTGTGTTTTACTGGAAAAAATAACAATAATATGATAATAAAATTTGGATTATTGAGATTTTGTACACTTCCATGTATTTTGTCACTAACGACCCGGGTTTCGCCATTATATCCGCCCGCTATTATATCCGATACGTTGAAACACCTGACAGATGTCACTAAATGTGGAATGATTGTATATATTTACCCATTCGTCGAATTACATCCCGTCAAAACCCACAATACTATTATAATTGTAAAATCACTGGTATTTCTAAAAGAAGTTGAAAAGCGGCAATTCGCCACTCTGTTAATATGGTGTTTACAAAATAAGGATTAGGGAGATTCCCGAAATTTTAACTCAGGTATCAGTGTGGCTCTCAGACGTATAATATCTTACCTCGTAAATAATATTTGTCGCATTTGTATCTTCTATATAAACGTTAGACACTGTTTACTGTCTCTCAGTTCGAGTCCATTCGTGTGCTCGAATGCCTGAAGATGCCGAAAGGCGAAACCCGGGTCGTTAGTCACAAAATACATGGAAGTGTACAAAATCTCAATAATCCAAATTTGATATTGAAATTCCATCAAGCACCCTCAGTCGATGTCTTAAATAATATGATAATATCTTGACTTTATTAGATAATTTTAAGACTGATTTTTCTCTTTCGTAACAACAATTTTTTAATGAATTTTCCCCGTAAATATCCTATGGAATGATTTTCCATAGCGAAAGAACGTCACCTTTTTAATATTATTCGTCTTAAAAATAAAGGGTAACATTTAAATTGAATAAAAAAAATTGATATGCTTTTTTGTCCACGAAGAAGATCAAGGGCGCAGGTTTGTTGAGTAAAAGTTTTCTTTTCAGGTCGTGAAAGCTTTCCAAAATGATTTGTTTGCACCATATTTAGAGCTTTCATGAATTATTAATTTTATTAAAAGGAAACAACAAAAACATTTTACTCCGCAAGAATTTTTGATCACAAAACAAATCTTATTAATAATATTTCTAATGCTTTCTTTGTTAATTTTAAACTGAATTTTTATATGAAAAAGTAATGGTTTTTAAGAAAACTTTTTTTATTTATTATATTTGTAAAAAATAGTTGATAATAAATATTCTTTTTCTCAGAAAAAGAACCAATTATTCAATTTCATCGATTTTATGCTGATTAGAGTTATAATTAAAATGTAAATTCGATTGAATTTTATATAAGATAATATTAAATATTGACTAAGTACTTCCTTCTAATGACTAGAGTTTTTGGAACACCAAATTGAATAACGCATAAATGTAAATATTGTTATTTTTTTCAAAATCGTTTAATTTCACTATAAACACGAAATACGTATTTAGAATTGTTTTACATACATTTAAAAAATAAGTAAAATACGCTTTGTGATGCAGTTATAAATACATATTTATAAAATTAAACAATTAAATAATTGGTTTAAAAAATAAACCAGGTCTGAGTGTGATTGAATTTGCTGAATATCAATGATATTGAACGTTTTATCACTAGATAAAACTATTCTAGATTTATAAAATATTTATTTTCGTAACAATTTTATTCAATCTTTACCATTTTTAAAAGAGAAGGTAAACCGAACGACTTCTCCGTTTAGATTTCTTAATATCAACTGTGTTTTAACCAATTGATGTAACCCTCAGAATTGAAATTTTTCAGGAGAGAGTAAAAACTGTTTTTATCGAAAACATTATAAATTGAGTTGCGTTATCAATCTTTGAAATGCACTCCTTTGAATTCTCATATTTGCATATACGGGACTATACGTAGGGAGTGTCGATATAATAGTGGCTAACATCAGGTTGCCTGGTCAGAATATTTAAACGTAAAACTTATGTATAATTATGTTTCCCTTCCAAAAATGGTGATTTTTTAATTTATATCATTTGACCGACACCTACTCTGTTGTCTATTAAATGAGATCCAATCATTAACTCATTTTCGTATTTTCCGAGGGTTACATCAATTGGCCAAAACACAGTCGAATGCTCGATACATATTTTAAGCGTGGCTTGTATATCTATTGTAGTTTTTAGATTCAATCTTCCTCTCAATAGAGGAAGATTGAATCTGCAATCTGAGAAAATTAATATTAACGAACAAAACTGTAACACAAAATTGAATAGAGTTTTAACCTAATACGATAATACTTATCGTATCCTTTCTCACCTGTCATAAAGTGTATATATTTTTCATGTCATTACCATTTATGAGGATATTGTCTCGCGGGCCATTTCAGCTCCAGGTTAAGTACAATCTCATACATCATCTGTGCTATAATGCGCAATCTTTCTTTTTTACAACCTTCTCGTAGCCTGTGAGATAAGGCTTACCTCAACCGTAAAGACGGGCCTAACGACTATGCTATTGGACCTTTTCGCTATTCTACGTCTCACCCCCGAAAGGATAAATCCTAAAATGAATACGCTGTATGGATTCCTTTTCGAGGCTCAATAAAACTCCAATATATTGAATATTTCATATGCACTTAACGTTTATGAAGAAAATATATGGTCCTCGTTTGCTATTGAAAATTTAAATATACGTATATACGTTTGTTAGTGATATTTAATACAATTTGACACTTCTTTCGTAGGATATATTTTAATTCTATTTAATTCACAAGATCTTTCATGATAATGCATTTTTTTCATATTGTAGAAAAATAGTCTATAATATTTATAAATTTTATAGTATTGACACTTGTTTCAAAAAAATAGGAAACGAACGATTGTTAGTTTGTCACGACGTTTTCCATTTTACTGATTTTTAAAAAATCAACAACCAAGTTATAAGGATATAATAATCGGACAACATATATACAGGTAGAGATTTATACTTTTATATCTTCGTAAAAATTGTAGTAACTTCAACTTGCAGAATATTGTGGAATAAGTACTGAATTTTGTTTATTATATTTATTAATATAACAGATATCCATCACAAATGGTCAGTCACCAGCGTTTTTAAAATATTCACAAAAGGAAGAAAATTTTATGAATCATTTCAATTAAAAAATCTGTATAAAGACTATTAAAGTCAGTCATTGAAGACGTGACGTAAAATCATTTTAAAGCAAATTACGAACAACTGTACAAGTCCACTTTATTTAATTAAAACCATGTTTAATTATAAATAATGGTTATTGAGAATGATTTTTATCGTTTTTTCTTTAAAATATCTTAAAGATAAACCTGACTGTTTATATGTGCACTTACGGAGAGATACTGAAAATTATTTTATTGATTAAGTAGAGTGGATATTTCTTCATTAAATACATTCCACTTGGAAAAAACTAGACATTTTTGTGATCTCAAGATCGTCATCAGCGATAATGCTGGCCATATTCAGTCGCTATATAGCTGCCTCACCCACTTCTCATTATCGTCCCCCCTCGTGTACTCCTCGTTCCAACACATCAGTTTACAGGGAGCGTAAATCACCCCCATAATGGGAGGCACGCTCGGCAACCATCGTCGACTCTCTTGTCTACAGCCTGACATTGCACCTACTGCCACCATGCCGTTTTATTTCTCGAATTAAAGATGATTCTCATTTTAAATAAAACTAAGTTAACCAAGTTGCTTGTAATAGCTTTTCTTTTTTATATTTTATTCAGGTTTGAAAAAAACATATGTATATTATATAGAATAGAAAATTGAACTCTCCGAAACAAGAAACTGACGAGTATTGATAATTGCGAAATATAGCCATACGGAAGTATACCAAAAATATCTACCTATTGAACCCTTAATAAATTTAAAAATAACATGTTCACTCTTCTCTATTAGGTCATCATAAAAATCATACTTTTTCATTACACGGATTACACCTACTTCTTTAAAAATAAAACACTTTCACATGTTTATCATCAGTTGATAATGCTCGCGATGAGAAAAGCCGGTATTTATAAACATGTGGAAGTAGTACAAAACAAATTCTGTGTCATTTGTAAAATATAAGACCTTTTCCACCAAGAATTGATTGTTAACACCTTAAAAGTTATTCATGGTTATAATTTAAAAAAAACGTCTTAAATAAATGGTTGCAACATTTCCAACAAGAACCGTTCATTTGAAGCTATTGATTGAATACCAAAACGGGAAGAATCGCAGTCATTCTTATCATCAATTGATTGAATCTAACTAAATCATTTTTTCAATAGCAGAACAACAAAGTTAAAATAGTCGTAACCTTAAATCAACCCGGAAAAATTATCGCTTATTGTATTACAAAATGCAAATACTCGGACCTCCTTTAAATCCGGAAATCGTTTCTTTTTCCATTCTTAATACATGTTCATGAAGCAGAGCAGTATATTTTGAAATATACTATATCTAGTGTATTTTTGGTTTTATCGAAGTATTTTCTGACCTCACTACGCTATTATAAGTTATAAAATAAACGGATTGTAAAGGAACTGATTGTTGATCTAAATCAAAAGATACGATTTATTGGTAGGCTTCAAAATATTTTTATCCAAAATATGGCGCAGATTAAGCTCACAGTATTTCCAACATTACCAGACCCTTACTAAAACGATATGAGATAACTTCCTTAATAAGTATCCGTTCTGTTTTCTTTACTGCAAGCGTATTATCTGTAGAAACAGAGGAGAACTAAAGTACCAACAATTATTGCCAATTACCTCATTCTACATTTATTTTTACACAAATTTATACATCAAATAACATCTTCTCAAGACGGCATATTGGTGATCTCAGTTTTCGTTTGGGCGTTTGTTTAAACCACTTTGCATCCGAAAACCTTTTCTCGGCGTCACCATGCCAACGGAGTCTCTCGGCCTATTATCATCATTGATAATAAAAACCTCTCTCCCAGGCAAAATTGTTTTTCCTTTAGACATTTTCGCAGGAAATAAATTATCACGCCCGCTTACTTGTACACTTATTTCATATTATGACGTTTTTAAAAGATTACAGCAGCCCTAACTTAAGTTTTCATGTTTCTTAATTGATCCATTTGTTTTGTTTTATGATACAGTAAGATCATTTTGTATGCTTTACATAAAAAAATCTAATTTTACAAAAACTCATTCATTTAATATGCACGCCGTGCCAAGGTATTTTTTTTATGTTAAAACATTTCACATCATTTTAACAAAATATCTATATTATAGAAAGATATATCACTACCTTAGTTCCATACTGTAAGAAGTCAAAAAAAAAATTTTGAGTTAAATATGAGGAAATGCTTAAAATATCGATATCTACCAGTTCTAAGATGTAACAAGTGGTAATCAGTGGTTATTTTAGATTGACAATGGTTATGCTAATTTTGATTCAAACTTTTACAACTACGAAAATCATGTGAAAACTTCTAAAAAAATATAAGATTGTATTTATAATATCACAAATATAAATACATTTTTAAATTATCCTGGAATTTTATTAAAATATACGAAATTAGATGTGGGTAAAATAATAAAATATTAAGCCGTCCAAAATCTTGTTTGCTTATTATATCAGAACTATGCTTTTTGCGTTGTTACACGATGGGACTGAGGTATCGATATCTTTCGTTATAATAAAGTGAATATAGATATTCCCCATCTCGAAAAACTTATTAATTGTTTTTTTTTAAATTATGGGTTTCAAAGACTTTGATGACCGTGATGTTGAACCACATTCCCTGCCACTGCCCACATATCCAAGCCAAATATTAGTATTCTCTTAACCTTGCTCTTATATATGTATGTTCGCCAAAATAATAGATATCGAACGACTGAATGAGAACCGATTCTCTTTAAATAAATAACTTACATTGGAAAAAAACAAATTCGTTGAATGTCGAATTTCCGTTAATATGATTTAATCCAAAAATGTATTCACTTATATAAATCATCAAAGTTAACCAATGCTGAAATTAGTTTCAACGAAAAATCTATTGCCAATTTATTTTCGTATATTTACAGCTAACAATTTTGCGTACCTATTCATTATTTTTTCAGCGCAAAATATTTTTTTAAAATTCAGCATACAGAATAAAAACTGTTTGACTGAAAAATGTCCCCCGTTATAAAATGGAAATTCGCAATTGTCATGCTAAGTGAACGCGTGGCCGTTTCCGGAACACGGCTGAAATTTGAATTCGGAACGCAATATGCAGGTATTTCCGTTCGCCGTTATGTCACCGCTCCAAAATGCAGGCGCCATAACAGCCTAACGATATCCGGGGACGTATCCCCCGCTTTAAACACTGCATTTGATTAAACAAAAGCTCTGTAAAATTTGTGTACTGAATAATTAGAAAACGTCGAACTGCAATTGTTTATTTTCAATGTGTGATGTTTATTTTTATTGTCGTTTTTTTGCAACGCTTTTTGTAAACTTTTTTTTGAATATTTTTTTAACTGTGACGTATTTTAAGCGATCATGTGATAATCAATTAAAAATTTCAATTGTTACGATTAATACAGAATAAATATTTTATATACTACATACTACAACAACACTATTTGACTCTTCTTTCACAAGTAAAAACTTTATTGGCATATTTATTACAACGTATTTCCAGCAAATAAATTCTCATCACTTAACCAAAATTAAAATGTTTTAACGTTTCTTTTACTAAGAAAATACAAAATCGTCACATAAAGAAATACTACTTTGGTATGACAGATTTGATTTTCAAACTGTAGTCAACGTCGTTAACTCCAGATTTTGGAACTCACGGGTTCGAATCCCATTACGGAAAGTTTTTTTTAATTGGTTCTTCAATCGATTAAGAGATTTCTGTTCGAATGTTTATAACGTCTGGAAAATTTTTCCCACCCATTCGATTCTAAAAACGGGGCTTAGAAAGAACGATTAGCCAACCAACTCTTCTGCCCTAGCTCTATCTTTCTATCCCTACAGTCTTCTAAAAAACGAGAGGTTGAGCAACTGAGTAATAAGTGTTTATCGTAAAAAAAGTCCTGACCTCTCCTGGATACCTCCACATTGATAACGGATATGGTTAAAAAAACACCTGACATTAAAAGTTGTTACAGATTTAATTCAGCACACTTTAAGCTACAATTCAGCATAGTGTCATCCCGAAATAATATTTATTATTATTTATAAAAGCACTGTGAAAGCTTCAACACTTTGAATTGGTTATCGTATTAGACTAAATTAATGAAGCAGATTCAATCGCGGTGGCCACGGGTATGAATCCCCAGACGGTTTTTTTTTGTAAAAATTGATATTTCAATCGATTGATTCCCACCCACTCATCTGATCATGAAAAACGGGACTTAGGGAGAACCAATAGCTAACTAAGAGTAATTCAAAAGCTAGAATAACAATCGGTTCTTATAAAACAGCTTATCATTGCTTCCATTGCAAAATTTCATATCTACAAAATCTCAATTTTTCAATTTCAATAACTTTATCGAATTAAAGCAATAATGAAAACACGTAATAAATATTAAATATATATGAATATACTAACTACAAGTTTTTTTATTATTTTTTTTAATTCGATAAAGATATTTTTTAAACTCCAGATATACAATTTTGCAGTGGAAACGACGTTTTATTGAATTGCTGCATTAGGACTAGAAAAGATATATTTTTTTATAATTAATTTAAATCGTAGATCCATCAACTATATTCAGACTCTTGCGCTGGTTGATATTATTGAGCTAAGTAAGTTTTTATTATACGAAACTGTGGCAATAATGTGGTTTCTCTAGAAACTGTCACACATTCTTCCCCTTTATCTAGAATTGGTAAAGCTTTACGATTCGTATTCAGAATGCTTCAGTGAAGCAAAAAGTAACAATCTTGAATAGTATTCAAATACCAGTTACATACTAGTAGGGTGACAGAGTCTGGTTATCAGGTTGTATAAGAAACTCGTATGAACGACCGAGTATTTTCTGCATTTCGCAATATCCGCTCATTGATTTTCATGCGCTGTTTTCTTTGCACACTATGTCGACTCTATCTCCAATACCTTTCATAAAGAGTTTCCTTTCGAGATTTTAAAGGTTTTATAAAAAGAAAACCAAGCGCAATATCATGGTTCAATTATTTAACAAGAATTTTGGAAGAGAGATCCTCAGATCATAACACAATAGTAAGCACAATAGTTTATTTTTTCTGCTAAAAACTTCTATCCATGCTTATGGAATATGTAAAGATTTTAAACAAATATTCTTTTCTCTGTCTTCGATTTAGTATAATAAAATAATTTTCTTTATATAAAATTATATTTTACTACACGTCTGATAATGAATTACACAAGTAAGTTAGTTTAAAAAATATAGAAGCTTCTAATTTTTAAAATTTTTAGGAATATTATTCTAATGTTCAATGCGTGATGCGATTAACTGTAATGAAGGATTATGATGTTGACGATAATGCAGTTCAGATGAGATGTTTCACGCTCGGCAAGTGGCAACAAAATGATGGTACATTTTCTTTATTCTTCACCCGTGTCCTCTTTTCTTATTTCACCTTAGTCGTCAAATTTTGTTTTCCAAATTAATATAGTATTTGGACAGACGGTGCTCTCTTATAATCACATATTTATTTTCACTTTTAAGGTGTTAACTGTCAATTCTTGGTGGAAAGACATTATATTTATAAAAAAATAAAACACAATTCATTTGCACTACTTCAGTTGTAACTGATTCAGTGATAATGCTCGTGATGAGCGAAACCGGTTCTGATCATTATAAATATGTGGAAGTAGTACAAATGAATCGTGTTTTATTTTTTTAAATATGTTTATTTATTTTTGTTCTAAGGAATATCACGTTTCGTCACTGCTGACACGGCGTAATGTTCTGGGACAAAACAAACCTTTTCCTAGAATATCACACTTCCTAAAACTGCTGCGTCATGTGTCACTACAGATATACTATTTCCTGTGTAAAACAGTTAATTGACAGCATTTTGAAATAAATCAAAAAAACATCTAAATTCAAGTTGTGTTGCAATAAAAAATGAACAGGGATTCCATAGGATTCGATTTTGTGAAATGCCATTTTTCCTCACCGTTGCTATTCCTCAAATTCATTAAATATAAACAGACGCCTGGCATCACCATTGTTTGTATTAAATCAGTTAAAGATTAGCATCTTCATTTTTGTTTATAATTTAACATAACTACCCGCATTTAGATTAATGCATTATCAGTAAACTAATAACTCTCAAATAATTTTTTTTTTTTTTCCATGTCCGCTCCCAATGTGGAGCATATGGTCTCCTAATGGAGGTATCTTGACAGAATTTTTTCTACGAGAACTGCTTGTCACTCAGTTGCTCAACCTCTCTTTTCTTTTTCGAAGAGAGTAGAGATAGAAGGATAAGGGCTATGACAGGACTAGTGGTTAGCTAATCGCTCTCGTCACGCCCCGTGAGGATGGGATTGATGGGAGGGAGGACTCAGACTACGAACAGAAATCCATAAATCGATTGAAAGATCAATCTATGAAGACCGTCCGCACCGGGAATTGAACCCGAGACATCCGTAACCGTAGCCAGCGACGAAACCAACTGCGCCACGGACGCCGACAAATTTTTAATACACTATGCAATATTTTCAATACACTATGCTAAATATTAATATTATTATTTGATACAATGGTAAATTATTTAATTTGTCAATAGAAAGAGAATGTTTGGTAAAATCAAAATTCGTTGAAAACTTTAATTCACTTTATTCGTAACTTACTAATAAAAAATTCAAGAACATTTGTCTCTTAATTTATAGTGATCGTGCAGGAATATTTTACAAAAAAGTTTTTTACAAAATAACATTTTTTATAAAATGATAAATTCAGTTTAAAAAATTATTGAACAAGTGAAACATAATATAATTTTAATTTTAGTATTTCAAGTGATACTAAAAGATCACAAGATATATCAGTTATTTCTTTTCCAAATTGACAACTTAAATAATTAAACGAAATTATTACAAAGAGAAAACAAATGACAAGTTTTATTATAATAACTCATTGAAGATTATAAAATATCTTGCTTTATTTTTTCAGGCTGTTTTATATGACTTGGTTTAAAATACAACATCAAAGAAACATTTTTTCTTATTTTGTAAGTAGCTTTATGTTAAATGTCAGCTTAACAAATAATGCGAAAACAAGATGACCAGTCACAATATTGTCTTTAGTACTTACATAATGATTTATATTATTAAAATTTATTTTCTTCAAAAAAAATGTTTTGTTTTATTAATAAAATTAGCTTCTGTCTTTAAGGAGTATTTTATGTAAGGTATAGCCTATAATAGACCTAAAATCTCAACAAAAAATGTGAACTAATAACGATTTTATTGACTGGTTGATGTTATCAATTTTTTTATATAAATCAAACATACTTGATTATAAATTTTCAAAAAAACTATTACTTCTTAATTCACTGCGAAGTGAAGCACTTCCTCAGTCTCACAGAAACATCTTAAATGTTTGTTCCTTTCACAATCTTCCGCATGAACACTTATGTTTTTTTTAAGACATCGACTGAGGGTGCTTGATGGAATTTCAATATCAAATTTGGATTATTGAGATTTTGTACACTTCCATGTATTTTGTCACTAACGACCCGGGTTTCGCCTTTCGGCATCTTCAGGCATTCGAGAACACGAATGGACTCGAACTGACGTCGTTCGTCAGTTCGTCAGTTCGAGTCCATTCGTGTGCTCGAATGCCTGAAGATGCCGAAAGGCGAAACCCGGGTCTTTAGTGACAAAATACATGGAAGTGTACAAAATCTCAATAATCCAAACTTATGTTTTTATTAATAAGCATGAATTATGGTAAAAAATGAATAATAAACTGACTGCTACC
Organism: Himalopsyche phryganea; assembly: GCA_022494535.1. Taxonomy (NCBI): domain Eukaryota; kingdom Metazoa; phylum Arthropoda; class Insecta; order Trichoptera; family Rhyacophilidae; genus Himalopsyche; species Himalopsyche phryganea. Next base: position 460,877 of record JAGVSL010000154.1, on the reverse strand, counting down.
TCGATGGTTTAGCTCATTCCATTTGACAGTATCTTAAACGCAAAATACATTAATCATTTTGCCAAAACTATGCGTATAGTCTACGAAACAAAATTGAAGATAATACTGGCTTTATATTGTCATTAAAGATTAAAATAAATGCTTATTTTGTAGTTAACCTTAGTGCTGCATTATATAATTATCAAATTCGTTTATATACATAAAATAATAAATAAAACTACGTTATGTTATAAGTTATAATTTCTAACTCTAGAAACAATATTGATGTTGATCTGTATTGAGTGTAATGCGGATTCGATAGTAATGATTTTAAAATCTGTAGGTGTTTGTAATAACACGTGACCGTAAGATTCAATTATCATTAAAAATTAATTGGTAAAGTTACTCTAATATATAAATACAGCTTTCAAGTGTTTTTATTGATATGATAAATTTCCAACAACGTATTTTTGTATGAATATTTGAAAATTAAATTGATATTGGAGAAATTTATAATTATTCTATGATTCCTGTGGCGATCATATCTCACGTAAAGGATTCAATAATGAAAAAAACATACGTATGTGCTCATTGTGTCGGAAAATAAATACTTTTAGCCAAATATTTTACCGCTTCCAAAAGTGTTCGCTTCGTTGCATCGACTTCTTATGCATCGCTATTTGCAGTGTGTGTTTCTTTGCAGATACGCGGCTGCACCTCAAATCATATTACGTTTTATTCGCTGCCCATATTTTCCGTTGTTGCACATTCAGCCAGCTTCAGACCGGAAATAATGTTTGATATATACTCGAAACAACGCGAGAATGTGCTGTAATATTTGCTGTTTTCTTTGTACGCTGAATATTCTGTTCAACAAACGGCTATCTTTGCATTCACCTCGATGACTTGGATCTGAAATATTCTACTTTGAATTTATAGTAAGAAACCATTTTTGTGAACAACGATTATTTAATAAAGCTATCCTATACACAGTGTTATTTAAATAAAAGTATTACATTGTTACTACAGTTATATTATTCTGCTTGATTATATTTGTTTTAAATGACTACAAAATTGTTTTACTAAAAAATCGTATAATACAACTAGTCATTATGTAAAATTTAATTTAATATTATACATATGTACTTAATTAAATTATATAAGCACTAACTAGGGCTGTATAAATTCATTGGATAATATGGAGTCGCTGGGCACTAACGAGTATTCAAAATATACATTTTGATAAGTGGTTGGTTACACGAGACATTTCCGGCGTAAAATTCGTAAATACGTTTTAAAATTTACAATATTCTGGATACTTTACATTGACAAAACGGCGTAAATCTGCGTAGTCGAACAAAGAGAGAAAAACCGCTAAACCAGGTTCAATCCAATTGTAAATGTTTACAGCGCACTTCAGCCCCTGTACATTTCTCGCGCGGTGTAAGCGTTTTTTCTATCCTAAAGTAATCCTCTTTTGTATAAAGTGTTTGTAATATAGAGCCATTGTAGAGACGAGACCAAAGTAAAGATTTTATACCCTCCCTTGTATCGACTATTTGTTGTTTTATGTCCAGCAACAGAGATAGCGTTACTATGGAGAATGACGCAGGATTATTCTACCATATTGAAATAACATAGTTGTAATATAAAACACAAAATGTTGCATACGTAAACAGTATACTCATTATAGAGATTTATCCGTCATTTTGAACGATCCAGTTTCTGATCGGAGATGGTAATTTTACGTCAAAATTGGTCAAACTCGTAGAGTCAATTAATATACCAGACAATTGATTGCAATTTCAGGTATTTTTACATTTTTTTAATACCGAAATTCGGTTTTTAAAATTATGCAAATACCTGTATTTAGGTATTGAAAATTAAGCAAAAATGAAATTAAAAATTCATTGCTGAATCAGCTTTTTTAATTTCATTAGTTTAACTCACAGCCTCAATAAATTGAAGGGCTTCAAAATATGTTTAGTGCAAGTAGTTCTGATCACTTTTACACTAGTCCAATCCCTTTGTACCTATTTAAATTGACGCCACGGCTGGCCAGTCTCGCCCACAATACGTCAGACCAGATGCCCACTCTCATCCGATCTAATCTGACCTTATTCACTTTAAAAAAAGTCTCAATTTCATTAAAGAAAGGTCTTGAATATTATGCTTCTTACCAAAATAAACTTTTCATATTAAACTTTCACAAAAATCCAAATTAAAGAAAATGCGTTTTCGTTTTCAAAGAACAACGGAAACGGAACAAAAGGAGAAGTAATCAAAAATAGATATTTTTTTTACATTTACTAGCAATGTTCTGCTATATATATAATATATATGCTGCTAAAACATGATACGTTGTTCTGAAAGAAGACTAACTGAAATATACTAATTTTTAATAAATGTACTTTGCAGTTTGTCAAATGTTTGAAATGCCATACATTTTTAATTTTGTTTGTACAAATCATAAAATTCTTCTATACGATAAAGTTCGAAATAAGAAACATTTTGGTATAACTAACTCAATATGTCATTTTTTCGACTTTGTGTTTTCTTTCAGAACAACGGCGATATATTATTATATTATATAACTATTTTTTCCAAGCTACATACAGTATTTAAAGAATAAATTAGACTTTAATTGAATATTCAATTAATATCTTAGTAACCGAGCAATTTATTTTTTACGTTATTATAATGCCTGCGGCTAGAGCATATTTGTATTCATGATGCCATACACTTTGTATCCAATGGCACTGGAGCAAGAATTTTCAAAATTGATTTTATACAGTAATTGATCGATTCAGAGTTAGTTCTCATCTTATATATAATAGCCCAGACCACTCTGTAAACGTTTTATTCTTATCACATGTAGTTATGAAATTTTCTCATGACGTAAGGGTTCACGGTGTTAACAATGCACACACAGTTCCAACGTACTAGCTACTTTAGACATTCTGTATTTCGATTTCAATTCCGTCATCTATGTCGGGTGCGGTTAAACTAATATTACATAATAATATATTATCGATACTTCAAAAGTCGTAAATTCCATAAAAAAGCATTCAATAAAATTTTAAAACATTGTACAATCAAAATTAACTAGTTAAATAAATATAATAGATACATCCGACATCTGATACATACACAATTTGTAGGCAAAAATAAGATCTAGCGAGATTAAAGTCGTTTCTTTCGACCAAGAGTGCGGTGTCCTTTGCGAAGGGTCCGCCGACGGATGATATCCTGCGGGCTTAGCGGGTCGGCACTTCCGTTTCGACGCCTCGTCGGGCGGAGCAGCCTCCCGGCGGCGGGAGCACTTTGCGAGTTACAGATGGACGCTACGTGTCTGATGAAGGGATGATACTCTGTCTTCGTTTGGCGTCGGCCCGAGCCCCGTCGATTGTCTCGAGGAAACGGAGTCGGCTCGCCGCAAACGCGCCTGCCGAATAATAGGGGTTGCGAAATTGTATCTTGTTAGCCTTTTCACTACTCAAAAACAAAAATACATATTTCAGTAGCATAAAACGGTATTGCGACTTGTGTTTTATTGTTATGTAAAGTAGAGAGCTAGAAAGTTTACTTTTTATTAAACATAAAAAAAACACTGTTATATTCACATTCGTGAAAAATATTACAGCCACAAGTTTTTTATTATTTTTCTTTACCATTTGTCAAGGTAAAATACATATATTGATATATTTTATTGGTACACTCATCGTCATATAAGTTATTAAAAATATACATATTTACTACAAAGTAATGAAATTGTTTCATAAAAAATAGCAGAAGGCATATATTTTTTAATAAATTATTACCTTTTTTTTAAATAAAGCACAATTTTTTCTATGAATTCGGCGGTAACTTTGTGGAAGTTCATTTTTAATATAAAATTAAAATTGATATCTTAGTTATTCTACTTGGTCCACAACCAAGTAGTATAACTAAGTTATCAATTGTAATTTTATATTAAAATACAATTTATCTGTACTACTTCCACAAGTTTAGCGTGTAAAACATGTGGAAGTAGTACAAACAGATTGTGTTTCATTTTTAAAATATAATGCCATTCCATCAAGAATTGACAGTTTGCATCTTAAAAGTGATGAATTATTACCCATAATTTTCTATATATAACTAATATTTGGCGCGTAACAAAACAAACTGATCGATAAAATGGTCAAAAAATCAATAATTTGCTTGTGCAAAATATTTAAGATTTTTATACGAACAAACTTTACAAAAAGATTATATAGTGACTCACACGTTGTATGATGGTGTACAGTTTATGAAACGTGGTTTAAATCATTATTTTGAAAAAAATATGAATCATTTCTTTGAATTAATTACAAATGTCGAAAGAAACATGACACAGTTCATGGAATCCTACGAATAGCGAGTAAATCTCAACACTTAAAAACTATTCAATTATCTATATACTCTTTTAGTTTTTGCACACTATAGTTCTATAGAGCACGCAACTAAGTCATTCCTGGCAAAAAATTACGCTGCAGAAGACGTCCCGCAAAGAGGGCATGAGACCGTAGTGGATGATGGTGGTGTACCCACAAGGTGCCATGAGTGATCTGGGAATCGAGTAAATATTTAAAAAGTGTAATCTTCGAGCTAATATCAACAGTTTATCTCATAATTTAAGATATCGACTGAGGTGCTTGATGGAATTACAATATGAAATTTGAATTGTTGAGATTTTATACATCTCTATGTATTTCATCACTAACGACCCGGGTTTTGTCTTTCGGCATATTCAGGCATTTGAGCACATGAATGAACTCGAACTGACAGACAGTAACTAGTCTGCCTCGACAGTTCTCGAACTCGAGTTCATTCGTATGCTCGAATGCCTGAAACTCGGGTCGTTAGTGAAGAAATACATGTAAATGTACAAAATCTCTACAATTCAAATTTGATATTGAAATTCCATCAAGCACCCTCAGTCGATGTCTTAAATTATATAGATGAAATGATAATTTGTCATTATTTATACAAACTCTATTTTCAAAATTGCGCATGGTTGGCAGCCCATGCAAACGATATATTATATATGTTTGCGGTCGCCTAACATATATTTGCAAAAAGATTTATAGTTGACACTGGGATAAACCAAAACAATATATTGCAAAACTAATTCAATAAAATATTTTCATTCCTATTGACAGCTAGAATCTTATATTAAATTCGGAACATCGACACTTAATAAATGTGCGATCATTATTTAAATATTGCACCTAATATAAGTATATTTTACAATAAAAATACTCACGCTCTGAATAAAAACATGTTAATTTTTTTAATAACTAGTGAGTACCCGGCATGCGTTGCAATGCCACTAAAAGAGAGAAAGGATTTGTGTTTTAATTCTGTTTATTGATGTGCTTTTGGATTAGAGATCTGCACGGGCCGAAATTTCAAAAAATTACCCGGCCCGAGCCCGAGTCTCAATATCACGCTTGTTACCCGAACCCGAACCGAAGCCCAGATTTATTTATTCAGCCCGAAAAAAGTCCGATTTTTTTCAATATTTATTTATATTCATTTATACCTTTCAATACTTTGATTCATTTTTTAGATGTAAGAATTTATTTTTTTCAGAAACCTTCACTGGTGTGCGCACAACAACTCATAAAGTTTGATCGAAATCGGATGAATGGTAAAGGAATGCACAGAGGACAAAAAACCAAACATATCTTCATTTTCATATATATAGATAGATAATATAATCTTAGACGCGAAGCTTGCAAACTCAAACTTATTTTACATGGAGACTTTATTTCATTATAATTTTGGTGAAATCAAAATCGGAAAATAATATTCTTATGTGAGTCGGACGGTGGGCTATCAATCGTAATCTTCAGTGCTAATTATTGTCCCTCATCTAGTGCAGGCCTGGGTAAACTATAAATCAGTTCGTATTTTTGTGCGGCCAATAGTCATGCGTAAAAAAAATTGTAAAATTCTTTTTCAAAATAATAAAAAATGTATTTGTACATAAAAACAGTCTATTTTTTGGAGCCAACCGTTCATTTTGAAGTTTCAATGAGATCCTTCAGAGAAAAAAATTTCCCAGGCCTGATCTAGAGCAAGTATTTCGTGTATTTATTTAATGATATGATTATTAATGACTAATTTATCAAATGTCTTTTTTTTCAGGTAAGTAATCTATGACACTCTCACATTATTTTGAATTGAAAGGGCTACACACAGTGAGTAAGTGAAAATATTTAAAATATAATATAAATGACATATTTAGTGTACCTAGAACTAAAAAAAATAAAGCACATCTTAGTTGTTATCTTTCCGGGCATGTTTAACGATCTAGCGGAATTTTTGTTTTTTTCTTTTTAAAAATTGAGAAATGGAGTATACGCCGAGCAATTTTCATAGCTAATGGTGGCTTAATTGAGTGGCTATGCACGTCACGTAAGATGGAAGCCTTAAAACTCGTGCCCATCTTTTGAAGCTCAACTAGGCTCGATCGATTACAAACTTTTCATCTCGAACGCAAATATTTTGCTGATTCAGAGTGATGGACAAACATACCTAATTTGTTTTCAAAAATTTTTGCCGCAAAATATTTATATTTAACATCTATCTCTAAGTTTACTGTAATAACACTACATTTATTACTTTCGCATATTAATTAAGTAGAAATAGAGTGGAGCAGCGTTGAAGAATTCAATTTCTAAAAAATTAATCAAATATTATATTTTGTTGGAATACGAAACTTGTACATAGGATAACAGAAGGATTATAAATAATTTCACTTTGTGTTAGATAATATTCACTTGGTACACTTGAACTTATGTTTCGATGGCTTGCACTTTGGATTAGATAGTATTAACTTAGTACACTCAAACTTTGATTTTAATAGTTTCCACTTAGTCACAGATAGTTGTAGTTGTTTAGAAAGTTTTAGTAGGTTATGTTAGGGTAGATCTGGTTTGGTTTGTGTAATGTATTCTAATACGTGGAGCAAAGACAATATAAGCGGCCTAATATAAGCTAGAAGAATAAGTGACATTTCATTACAGCTTCGTGTAACTATCGATTTCAAAGTTTGAGTATTTATATCTATGTGAAGATATTTTTTCGTAAGTGTATTATATTTCTTCAATCATATAATATATTTTATTAGGTGGGATCATTTTATTTTAGTGAAAGAATTAGATTTTTGTGGAATGTATTTGTTATAAGTGAAAACAATTTTTATAAAAGTGAATATTATCTAAGCAAAAGTGCATTTAATTGTAAGCCATAACAAAATAGTTGACAGTCAAATTTTAATTTAGAAGATATTTATAATTTTATATAAATATATTAAATATAAACACTAGGAAGCAGAAACGCTAATTTCGTTTAAATTAAATAACATATTAAATTATTTTGCCATAAAGAAGCCATTAAAAAGCAAGACTGACTCAATTTCCCCGGAACAACATAATATAAAATTGCTGAAGCTTTTTTCCTCTCCGAACAAAAGCTCCTTCCCTCTGATTGTGGCTTACCATGACGTATGTGATCGGAATATCAGCTTTATATCTCGCGTCTATCAAAACGAGCGGGGACGCAGCTGGCTTCTTAATTTCCCTCCCAATATGAAAAATATAATGTCCTATTTATATTTTGACAACGACAATACAACAAAGCACCGATCAATTTGACGGCTATTCTTTATTGCTTATCCCAATAACGTATATTATACGCAATGAATTATGAAAACGTTTTGTATTCGTATAACTTAAATAAAACCTATTTTTAATATTGCTGTTTTGCCATGTACGTTCTTAATGCTTTTATTCAATTGCTCAACCTGTCTCTTCATAGGTGGTAAAGTGATAAGGAATTATTAAAGGCGTAGTAGGAAATATATTACTGGATCTACTCCCAGTCAATCAGAATATGATAAAGTAGTAAAGAAAATATGTCAGACACATATTCCTTATTGATACAATCCCGACGTCTTTTCTTAAACAAGATTTCGAATATCCCAATTATCATATGGATTGTTTGATTTTAAATTTAATGTTTGGTAGTTTTTTTCTTGTCGCTACACATATATCCTAGAATTGCAGCGAATAGCGAGTGACGTGGTCAAATAATAATGAATACACTGCTTTTTTGCAATCGCCGTGGTTCAATGGTATCGTTCTAAGCATTCCGTCCGTATTAGTTTCGAATCTCTTACGGGATATCTAATAGTTTATCCCTCCAAATTTCACTTGTCTATTCTAACATTCCCTGAAAGAAGACTGAACGTAAAACTGTTACCAAAAAATATTTACCGGTGAGTCTTCGTCTTTATGCACCACCATATATATCTATTTAAACATTTGACTATTTTGCCATACATATAGTTCTTATTTTTTTATTGAGACAATTAATGATTCGCATCTTTGTGTATTATGAATTGAAAAGTGGGTATTTTAATGAAGAATGTTTGTGTTACAATCACTCAATTTTCTTCATCAAAAAACGCAATTATTGTCGGATAAGGTTTATGAGGACCGCTGGTCAGTTAATCATTCTACGCTTTCTACCATTTTCAATGGTGAGAACGGTAGAAACGTTGAAAACATAACACACATCTATAATACCTTGGGATACCATTTTTTAAATTGATAATTAAGTATAAAAGAATTGATATTTGTATAATCAAGCTTTGTATATTTTAACGGAAGCAAGTGGTGCTACCACTTCGCTACGGCAATTGAAGAAGTCTAATAATCGAATAAATAAATAATTAATAGTTCGTAATAAATAACAATAGTTTTTTAGAATAAATCGAAACAATGTGTTTGCGGACATTGTCATCAAATTAATATACCTACTTACTTAAAAGCAATGTTCATATTTAAAAAAATCAAACTTAGAATTCAATATTACTTCAGTTTTATTAAAAGTAAAATAAAAATAATTTTCAGTACAGTAATTTACATGATCCCAACATATTCAAATTAAATTTACATAACTGCAACGTTTTACAAAATACCATTATAACTTTATTATATTCAGGATTAAAATGAATATGATGCTATCAATTTAAATTAAAATCTCACAACAAATTTCAATATTGAAAACCATTTATGTTTTAATGTGCATACGTAATAAATTTCACTAAATATTTCATTCATTTCATGAATTTAAAGCAGTGATCGACAACCTGGTTCGTACCATTGGTTTACATGCTGGGCGGTGGGTAATTTCCCGAATTATCATCTATAACACCTTAAGATCTCAAAAGGTTTAGTTGCCACATTACAAATTTAAATTTGATATGAAAAAACGATTCCAAGATATTTTGAATTTGAAGATATATGATTGGATGATAAATACTTTTACTGCAAATTTGGATAAGTTTGATGTAACTTACCAAGAAGAACTACTGGAACTTAAATATGACAAAGAGAGTAAAAATAAATTCAACAAATCTTGAACCCAAAAACTATGGTAAAATAGAAAAATGTCTGCTTTAAATCAAAAAGAATGGAGAATGATATATTTTCTTTCCTAGTAGAGTCAAGCTTCAGTGCGGTTAATATTATTATGATCAAGCAAGGAATTTGTTTAAACATCACCCATAGAGGATACCTTTGTATGTTCCTAATGAAAATTGAACCAGATATTAAATATTTAGCCTCACAGCATCAGGCTCAAGGTTCTCCTTAACAGTTAAATATAAATTTGAAAAATGATAATTATAAAGTTCTAGTTTTTCAATTCACACTATTTCTTTTAAATGTCAATATACTTTTTCTACACTATAAATAAAAAGTTAGATTTTAAATCTTTAATCTTCTAGAATTGATTGCATCCTTACACTGGATGAACTGGAGGTTGGTGGGCGGTAAGGAAATTGTGTTATAAAAATTATGCAAAAATGGGCGGTAGGTATAAAAAGGTTGATGACCACTGATTTAAAGGATTCATATTTTTTAACCATGTACGCTCCCAACGCTGGCCATGTGAATCCCAGATGGAGCATTACAACATAATATCATTAACAACGACTGTTACTATGTCTGTTAGCCATATTCAACTTTATGTGGTCTATGACATGCAGCTGTTCACGATTAAAACTAAATACCATTCGTTCAATGTATTTATAAAAAAAATATGAAGAAACCTGTAAAAAGTTAATAATATTCAAAACATGGCTTTTCTCAAAAAAATGTGTTTAATAAAACAATGAAAAAACAAGTCAAAAACAGACAGAAAAAATCTGCAAAATCAATTCACAGCACAGTGGGTAAGGAAATATTCCGTGTAACAACGGTTTACAATAGTTGAAATAACTGGTTTAATTAAATGATTTTAAATTTAAATTTGTATTAATAATTTTCTTATTTTTTTTTTCATTTTTACGTACCTACCAAATTTGAAGTTTTTACAACTTTGTTTTTATGTAATTTAGGCGTTACTTCATCTCCGAGTTGTAGTTCAATAAACATATTTTTTATTATGGTTATCATTCTCCCGTTCTGTCAGAATTAATATCAGAGGAAATAATATATCACTTCGGTAAAATTTATTCCCAAAAAACATTTTTTGCCTCTCGAACATAATCATCGCACTTTATCTTAAGCCCGCCATTTCTCACAAAAAGTATACATTTTCGCAGGGACCGCGCGTTTTTGTCATGTAAATTTGAGTACACTTTTAATCTCTTGCGTGCTTAAAAAATGTACCCCCAAGCATCGAAATGAATAGTAGCAATTTTTCATGAAATTCGCTTAGAATTGTTCACGAAATTATTTTTACATAATTTCGTGAACAATCTGTCAAAATATTAAACGTGTTATGTTTTACAAACGTTTCAAAACTGCCTTAATATCTTATCTTAGAGTCTAAGAGAGTCTAAGACCCTTTACAGATAAAGCCTATGGAATCGGCTACAAATGATTCCTTTTGAAAATTTTACCAATCGGTGAGTGTACCAATTTTGTACTGATTAATTTCTCTATAGCGAGCGAAAATAATAGTAAAGTAAATAATGTTTTTTTTTTTAGTTGCAATGTTAACTTGATTTTTGTGACACAATACCTCGCTTATTATTAAATAGCTGAGTGATGAATATTTGTACATTATTCTGTCGGTATATTGACAAAAACGATATGTCGAAAATCGGGTGTTTTGAGTTAAAAATGCAGTAAAATAGATTTTAGAAGAGTCTATCGTTTGAAAACACAAGCTCAGCCATATAACAAGTATCTCTTTACGTAATTTGAAGAGAACAGTATAAATGTAGTCAATTTCATTAGTAGAGGCTAAATTTATCATATAAAGACAATTATCTCAAAACAAGGTTTTTAGACGTAAAGCCTTCTGCCACTATACTTTGATATATTTGTTGTAAAATTTTGGCTCAAGTTTTTTTCTCCAAAAGGTTGAAGATGAAAGGATGGAGCTAGAAAATATCTAGTTGTTTCTCTATTTGCTTGTTTTTGGAGTTGGGAAGTTATGATAATTATCACAGATATCGAAAGCGACAAATATAATTTCTTAATCGATAAATATGTCATGTCCTGGCCTGTAGCCGATCTCAGTTCTCAATATCATTGGTTTTAGGTTGCAGTGTTCACGGGCTCGAATTCCATTACGGACAGTTTCAAAAAATTGATTTTTCAATCGATATATGGATTTGCGCTCGAAGTTATGAATGTCTGCGATACCCTCCCACCCGCTTTATCCAACAAACGGGGCGTAGCGAGAGCGATTAGCTAACCACTAGCTATGCCATAACCATATCGTTCTATCCTAACTCTCTCAGAGAAGATCCAAAATGTAATACAATTAGGAAAATGAATATAAACGTAAGCCATTCAGATCCATTAACGCACGTCCACCACTATGACAATACTGGAAATACACTAATTCCACGTACAAATCTGAGGCAATGAAGTTACATCATTTGCATTAACAATTCTACATATAATTTTTCATAATTTGCAACATAGATATATATGAACACATTTATCTAGATTCAACGACGATATTCGTTTTGTGCCTACATAATTGCTATGTCATTAATATTTTTAAGCATAAAAGCATAAGTCTACTGTGTTACATAAATTGTATACATTTTTGTTCATTCAAATGTTTTCTATAAATTTGTCATCGCTTTGTTACACTCTTTAAAATTGGAACCGTCGTAAAATAGAGCGGGAAACGAATGAGATATTAAATTTAATAAAACGAAGCAACTGTGAAACGTTCTGAAATTTAGTTTTGATAAGATTGTTACGACATCTGGCGGGAAGCGGACAAAATAAAGCGATATGGCTTACTCTTGCTTTGATGCAAAGAAAATCGTGTCTTTTAAATGGTGAAACGTATCGGGATTTTATCAGAGATGCTGTAAAAACATCACGAAACGGTTTGTTTATGGTAAAGATTATGTTTTACTTGCAGACGTTGAAAGGGACTAGGATAAATATTATATTTTAACTGTGAATGGAAATGTATTTCGATCTAAAAATAATGTTATCATTTGAATTGATTGAAAAGATCGTCAATAACTAAAGGAAACAGTTCGTAACCGCAGAAAATAAAATATTACAGAACACACCTCATCATTGTATTTTTGTTTTTGGGTAATTACTTCGAAATTTTATTAAGCTTAGTAATTTCGTGAGAGAAGACAAAACGAATATCACAAATAAATATAAAATTAAAATTGATAAATTTGTTATTTTACTGCTTGTGTTACTAATTGTGACACGTGATTCGCCTCTCTAAGAATCATCTTCGGACAGATAACATCTATTCTCAAAATTATACCGTTACCAGATTTTGACTAATTTTAGTTGGGTACTAGGGCTTCCAATCCCGGGAACCTAACGGGAACAGTATAAATATCAATTTTGGGATTTCGAGATTCACTGTAAATGATAAAAAAAATCATATTTGAAATTCAATATTTTTCGATTAACTATAACGTGTACCTCGGTTTGTTTATGTACATACTTTTTTATAATACCTACATAATTAATATTTATAATATATTATATTATGTATTGTCATCTCCCTCCTTCTCATATTTCATAACTTCTGTGGACAGGAACAGATAATTTTGACAGTAATATGTTTTATAGTTTATTTTGCATTTTTTTCATGAAAAAAACAATTTCATCCATAAATCAAATTTTCTCAATAAATAAAAAATCCATTGCCATGCCTAAAAAAATACTAAATCATATATACATTCAAATCGAAGCACTAATGGACACAGATTTCATTTTAAATTTACAATTTCTAAACATGAAATTACGCTTTATGACCAGTCCCGAGATTGAAAAATTGTGAATCCCGGGATCATAAAAACGGTTCAGGATTGCATGTCCTGATGAGTACTAAAGGGAATGAATATTATTAAAGTTTTTCATATCAGCTGTAAGGTTCTTACTCTGAAATTTTGTTTCCCACGATTTAAAGAATAATTCAACAATACTACCGGTATTCAATTTTAAAATGGATGTGTGATTATAAAAATTGATATATCTTAGCGGGAATAAACTGGAATATCGTATTGTGTATATTTTATAAGAGAAATGTGCTGATTGTTATGTGGTTTAAAGTGGTGAGCAAAGCACTTAGTGCTGATCAGATAATATTTTCCATTCAGGGCGGACATAGTTATAAAAAAGTATTCCAGTATTATAATACCGCTTTATTATTGCTTTTACATGACGGCGTTATTAATACTCATTTAAGGACCTTATTTGAAATATTAACTTTTCAGCGCGAAGGCGTATAAAATAGAAATAAATCTCAAGTATGCGGAGGGTAGTAAGGAAACAAAAGATTTATGCTGTGAAAATGTGGATCACGGCCGCTGGCGCATGTAGCGTTTTTCATCTCGCGAACAATCTCATTTTTCACGATACAAAATGAATATATTTTGATACAGAGTGCAGCGTAATATTTTCAAAGCGGTTCACTGGAAGGCCATACGGAGTGGAGCAGATGCTCTTGGTTAAATAAAAATTGCGCAGTTCACATAGTGCACTGTGATAAAGGAAAGCTTGCCAAAGAATGCTACAGTATATTTATCGTAAAACGGCAATCTTTCCTCAGTATTTGTTTAAAGTTACCAGACACCGACTAAATGTAATATTAATATGAACATATTTTAAAAATGTGGTAATTCATCACCAGCATAAACATAAATTGAGTTACCATTCACTTGATAGACCTCCATTAAAATAAGCTTAAAATAGTTAAATATTATATATTATTTACTAAAAGAAGAAATCAGACAAAATCGATGGTTATTTCTTTTTTGTGTTGGTATAAACTAAGTTGACCAACTATTTTAATACAATTTTCATGGAACTTAATACTTTGCTATTCTTTACTTTATTAAAAATGTTTTTTAAATACTAATGTTTATATAAAATGATTGGCATGTGTTCTCCTGTTGTGAAAAATAAATTTTAACTTAATCATATACTGATGAGATAAGTTTTATCTATTCGATTTCCATTTTCTTCATTTGCTAACTTTATAGCCATAATTGTTTTAGAGTGAACAGATATAGTTTTACTCTGTTCATTTACAATACTTAATAATATCATTTGATGAGAAGGTATATCAAATTTCATATACATAATTGATACTATGAAAAAGTCTTGTATTTTTTATTTACTAAAATTTGTTGTTTTTAAAGTTAACAGAGCGATCCTTCAAAGTAAACATCAATAGATGGAAGAACTATATACAAAAAATGATTGTTTATATTATTGCCAATAAAGTCGTTTCGAATATTTTCTTACGTTTTATAGTTATATATTAAAGCAAAATAAAATACATTGAACATAAATTATCACATGTTTTAATTTTTTGACCACAAAAGAACCCTGCCTAATTCATTCAATTCTATGGCTATTTTTACAAAAATTAGGTATATTAAAGGAAAACAAAACCTGTATTCAAATGATTTGAAAATTATAACAATGTCGCACAAAGAAATAGTAAATTTTATTTTTTATCTAAAAGATGTTTATTCGAAATAACATATTGTCCAAACGATGGTATTATAAATTATAAAGACACCGTGTTTTTTTTTATCTCAGTACAATATGTAGTTAATAACATAATATAGACCAAAAGAACTTCGGTTGCCTTCAAACTCTTCTCTTCCCTTATCAACGAAATAATATCCACATCATATGAAAATATCTCAAGACCATTTGCCTTCTATATCTTTCTCGATATCAACAATTACTCACAATACATACCGTTGTAGTTGATTCTGTAACCAGACATCTTTGTGTACTTTGTTAGGGCACGTCTGGTGCGGACGCGACGCGTGCCATGGGCTAGAAAACCCCCTGGGAAACGTGATTGCGGATATGAGATAAATTTTGTACATATACGATAGATACAACGTACAACATATTTTATGTTTTACAATACATATCTTAGATATTAAATATATGAGATAGTGGTGTTTCAGTTGTAGTCGAGTGTTTGTTTACGCCGCAACCTACAGTTCAGAATTAGATTTCCCATCTAAAAATTTGAAGTGCATAATTTTGTCAAAGTTTTTTCCCTTACATATTCCTTGAAAACGACATCTAGTGCAATAAGATTTACTACTGTAAAGTAGTTGAATAATACCCTATGATACTTTAAATCGAAGTATCTTTACAAAAAAAATGGAAGATATACATTACATTAAAACTGATAACTTTGCTATTCCACTGGTTATGTTACTGATTGTGACACGTTTCATCTTTTTGAGAATCATTTTCAGTCTCTCAATGCGAAAGATATCATCTAACCATGCTTTTGGTTATTAGATTATTTTATGAAAATGTCTGCATGTAATGGCGAATTCAATATGAAGTACCTGTGAAGATTCTTCCAAAATCTTTAAAAACACTGTTTATTTAATTTAAAAAAAAAATGTTTTTGGACTACTTCCACAATTTTTATGACATGATCAGGACGAGCTTAGCTCATCACGAACTTTCACAGGTTACGGTAAATACTTCGTTTAATGTCGTTGTACGTCAAATGTAATGGTAAAGCTTTTATGCGGTTTGAATATTTGATTATAATAGTTTTTCATTACATACATCAAACTCTTTAATATAATAATTGTAAAAAATACTTTTATCTGCGTTTATGCCTGCTCCCAAATAGCCTATGGCCACGATCTGGCGCTTCAGAGAATCCCTGTTGTATAACAGTCTTCTCGCTTTTTCCTGTGCCATTCCAGTATATTTGAACACTATTTGGATGGTATGAGGCAGACTTCCAGGACGTTGAAACCCAATCGGCTTAAAAGGGAGAGTCCTTGTCCAGATTCACTTGAGGCATATTAGCAGCAAATTGTGAAGCTAGATCCAACGTCGTTTCATGGCGACTATTAGAATAAGCTTGTCAAATTAACGTGTTGTTTATTTTGTTATTACATTTATGATATTTCTCCATTCTAATACGTTTACAATTGTAATTCATAAAATACGTATTACTATATATTAACAATATTTATTCCCGTCTGATTTTTGATAACATATAATGCATAAATACAAACTACATTCTAATTGGGTATGTACGTAATGATATTAGTAAAATGAAATAAAATGATTAATGAAACGAGTGAAATTTACGTAAAATAACTACAAATGCAGAAATTACCACAATTGCCGCAGATGTGGGTGCGGTGATAGGTCGGTCGAAATGATAATATAGCCGGGTTGAATATTGGGTGTTCATTTTTAGAGAATCGTTTATGAAATACAATTTAAATTTTAAATAAATGACTTTCGATAAATAAAATAAGTATATCTACACATAATTTCCGTTTCTTTCCACCCAAGCCTTTCCTGGGAATATTTGTTAAAGCGATGGCGTGTCATAGATTGTACTTACGAGCTTGCCCAGTTCAATGGGGCTGCCCTGATATGAATTCGACTGAACGAGCAGAACAAAACCGTTGCATCCTCACACGGATTCAATAGGATGCGTTGACTTGTTGCAGCCAAGGCTAACTTCATGACATTTAATAAAATGTTAATATAACTGGGAACCGTCATTACTTCAATTCATCACGAGTCACTAAGCTCTCTACAACGACGGGCTCTAGTATACGGACTATATGCAGAATATATGATTTAAGTAGCTGACCTATTAGTTACACTGTTTTATTTTCTATTTTTTTCACATATATTATTGCATTGTTATAAACATCATGCAGTTCAGCCCGTGAAACGAACTTTCCTTTTTCAACAGAGTTCTGGAAGGTGGTCATGAAATATCGGCTGCATAAACACAATGGGTGATGGTGGGAGAACAAAATCAAATTATTCTTCATTTCTTTCTATTAAAAGGACACATCAGTGATTGAATATAGAACGGATTTAAAATCAGCAGCTTTCAATAAATAGTTTTGCAACTAACAAATGTTAGTACGCCAGATATGTTGATTCTTTTAAATCATTCGAGATCAACTCGAGTAGGAAAGATATCAAGAACACAAATACAAAAAATCGCAAATGTTTAATTGAAAGACTCTAAATTTGATATTGAAATTTCTGGGACTTGAATCACTTGACCCTTAGGGTAAAGGTCTTCCAACTAGACCATAGACTTATTTATCTGGATTTTAGACACAGTAACGATTCATTATATACTTATTTGATTCGCCGAATCGAGTTAAAAATCCTGATGAAATTAAATAATAATATAAATCTCTATTATTGTTTTGTCCGCTGGGCAACACTGTCGAACCGCGCAATATTGCAAATCAAAACGTTGTTTACCGACAGACGCACGTTTTCAATTTATTGTTCCCGATTGAAATATTACGACCATAATGAAGTCGACCGATGTGCCGGCTTTCTGTGTGGTACCGCATCCTGTCATTGTCGAATCCAGATATTTGGACGCCCTCGCCATTATTCGACCATTGTTGATTGGTAGAACAACGATATGTATTTCAAAACTATTAAAATAAACTTAATGTGTCGGCATAAAAAAATGCCATTGACTCCTTTTAAATATTAATAAATTTCATTAAAATGACAACATTATGTATATTAATCATCACGTTTTGTAATCAAATTATAGTGTTGAAAATAATTCTTAAAAATCTAAATATAAATGGCAAAAATGATATTGAAACACCAAAATAAAATACAAAATCTCCTCAGTTTTATAAATTTTATATACAACGATTCACGTTCGGTGCTGGATTTATTTAAACATAAATTTAACAGAACGAATAAAATTAATCATCGTTGTGGATCATGGAAGCATAATACCATACGCCGAGCATTTGAGTACGTGCGATAATTTCAATATTCATACGAAGTACCATTCGTTCCATACGCATCGTTCTGCTGTTTAAAAAAACCCTAAAATAATGTGTTAAAAGTTTTTTTTTTAATATCAGCTAGTTTAATTTTGCGGATACAGAAAAAGAACTTTATAATTAAACCGTTTAAAACAATTTAACCATCGTGAAAAAATTGCGGTAGACTTAAGCTTACCATAAATACGAAACTTTAAACCGAGACAGGAGCGGCAGTTAGGGATAAAAAACTACCAAAAATTGTTTATTAAAAGTACCCATAAATCTCTAAGTTACAGCAGAAGTTTAAATTATTTTATTTATTGTACCAGTCATACTTCACGCTGGAGTGAATTTTTTCATTAGTTTATCATTTTTTTTTAAATTTTTCATATAAGTCGTTTCATTATGGAGAAAACACACTCCGAAGATGCGGACGTTCTTCTCATCGTGACGAGAAACAAAAACCGGGACAAAATACCAAACCGGCCGGGTCGCGGGACCAATGTATGAAACCGCCATGTATGGTAAACCTAGGTAGACCGGTTTGCAAATTACATAGTCGATATAGCCAGCGTTACGGTTGAATAATAATTTCGAAGATATAACTGACAGGTGGTTTAAAAAAAATATCACATTAACCCGATAGACGCGCTGGACATTTTTACACGTCCAAGACTGTATCTTTTATTTCCGGCCAAACTAGATGAAAACACTTATAGACAAATGCTTTAAAAATAGTTCAAACCTTTACGTAGAGAAATTAAGCAAAATATCATGAAAATGTCAGGTAAGACAATAAAAACACAAGGCAATACATTTTTGAAAAGAGCTCTCGATATTCAGTCTTTCAAATTACAGCTATGACCTACCGAAACGCAGCACCAATCGTCAGCCCTATGTATTACACATAGTTACGCGACTACGCGCAAGCCTGTGTGCGTGTTGGCAGTGTATATGAAGACTGGCTTTGCTTGCAAGCACCACTTTCCTTGCAAAGTAGTAGATTAAATATTTTTCAGCTTCTTCATGTTCTTAGATTCATTTTAGCGAGAATGCAACGAGTTTAGTTTACTTCTTGATGTATTTGGAATAGTTAATATATATTTCACATAATTCTACATTTTTTACAGTTAAAATTGATTTATTTTTAGCCATAGTGAGCGTTTTAACAGATCAATTGACCGAAAATAAATTAGGCTCGCGCTGTATTGGTTGAAATATTTTTTTTATTATAGTGGTGTTAGGTAAAACTCATTTGTGTTCTACTGATTCAGCAATTTTATCAAAAAATCAGGACCGACGCTATGGTGAACATTTTTAACTGATTCAACTAAAGTTGACATTACAATTTATTGATATAAGACAGCTCGTGAGGCCACCTAAAAGTAAGACCCATGCAGCTAGCACTTCTGTGAACAATAATAATAATGAAAAAATAAAGTCAATTTTTATATTTAATATTTCATGTTTACAAAATGTTGGTACTTATAATTCTTGTTGACAATTATATCATAATAAATCATTCTAAGAAATGATGGATCTTTGAAATATTACATGAATTCAACCTCATTCCACTTATAGAATAATTATTATTGCTTTCGCAAATACCTGTTATTGAGTTATATAGAATTTACAAAGACATTATCTGGGATCTGGATGGTTGTTCCCACCATTATGTTATAATTGAATTGAATAACATCGACGTTAAGTCAAAGTATGATTCATTTAAACTTCAGTTGCGCACCTTAAAAGAGGGGCATGTTCTTTTTGTAGCCAGACAAAACAGAACAATGGCAATTGATTCAGAATACGAAAAAATTAAAACATATTGCAAGGTTTTTTTAATTGGGTCCGTTATTATCAACCTGAAACCGCAGCATTGCTTTGTATAATTAAGTATTTTTTTGTATTGTATATTAAATATAATATTATTAATTCTTGACAGTTTACCTTATTCATTTACCTCCTTTCGAGAGACGCACATCATCAATGATTATCGACTCTTTGGGTTATTTTCGATGAAATAAGGCTAAGCAAGTCTATTGAATCTGGTACTATGCATGAAATGTACTCGGCGGAATTGAAGGATGTTGGCATGTAATGGGAGAAAACAAAGCGATTGGCGGGTAACAGGAAATCATGGAGGTGCCGCGTGGTGGCCATATGGTCTACATAGAGAACGAATATTACGTTTCAAGAAGAAGATACACAAATATTTTTGTTGAATATATATCTGGAAATAGTAATACTTTTTATTTTAAGTACTATCAATTTGGGTAAGTTTGCCTCTCGGTCTAAGAATGGCCCACTACATGGATAAAGGTGATGTTATAATACTATGATAATACTTATGCCAAATGAATATTTTTTAGGTAAGTAAGGCTATTGAGTAGCCCTTGGTGGTAAAGATATGGATTAATGTGCAACATTATTTGTTTTATTGTTAAATTTGTAAGCTGTCAGCTTGGCATGTTAAAACACAATTTAAACATTTCTTTAAATAAATTGGACTAGTCATATTTTCAATTTGTATTACTAATCTGTAAACCAAATGCTGTATAGTTTTCTCCATCTCAATTATGTACAGAATATATGAAAGCATAAAGAAAAGTTGCCAAGACTTTAAAATCACTGAACAGTAATTACAGCGATTATTTGTATCGTGGGTCAAAGTTACCCGATTTGAACGCAAACTTTGGCCCACCTTGTTTTATCTATATTTATATATCAATTATAATTATAATTAATTAAATTTCATTTTATGACATTAGTGCATTTTTATGTAGAATAATACCACACATAAATGTAATGGCGAACCATAAAAATACAAAACCCTTATTGTATGGATACAGTTTTTTTTCAATACATCTCTTTTGTTCATTGATTGATATGTGTAGTATCTATTTATGAAAAAATAGTGTTAATTAAAAATTACCTGGTCTGGTTCCTCAACAATTGACGCCACTGGCTAAGAATCTCGATTGTTTGAAACACGGTTGATTGCGACAACTCACCAAATTGCTTTCCGTGACACAACCCGACATCTTAATTTTGGGGAAATATGCGAGACTTGTCAGATAAAGCAATCTTTATTTAAATTATAATATAGCCTGAGAGATTATTTCTACAAACCAAGCTGCCACAACATGTATCCCTTATTATATTAATACAGAGGGTGGGATAAAATGGCTCTCATTTTAGAGGATTACATCTCAGAGGGTTACACCAATCAATGAGAAAAAAAGGTAAAATTATTCTTTTCAAATCTTGTTATTGATAAAGTATTTTTTTAAACCATATCCACTCCCTATTCAGAGCATATGGCCATCACGCGGTTCCTCCAAGCTTCTCTGTCCTCCGCCATTCTCCTCGCTTCCTCCCAGGTCATCCCAGCGTCCCGTAGCTCCACCGAATACATCATACAGGATTCAGGCTCCCCTGGAGCATCCGCAGCATGTTTCCAAGCCAGGTCCATCGTCGCTTTTTTATTTTGGACGTAATAACGTGATAAAATATAGTCAACTCAAATTTTGAAAAATCTCAGTTGATTGAGGCATTACTTATATGTCATATTCAAATAAACGTTTATTCTATAATTTAAGACATCGACTGACAGTGCTTGATGGAATTTCAATATCAAATTTGAATTATTGAGATTTTGTACACTTCGATGTATTTTGTCGCTAACGACACGGGTTTCGCCTTTGGGCATCTTCAGGCATTCGAGCGCACGAATGGACTCGAACTGACAGACAGTAAACAGTGTCTAACGTTAAAGTGTTTATTCTATAATATTGTGAATATGGTGCCAGCGGTGTGCTTAAAAAGTGACCTATTATTT
The DNA here is from genome assembly GCA_022494535.1 of Himalopsyche phryganea. Classification (NCBI taxonomy): domain Eukaryota; kingdom Metazoa; phylum Arthropoda; class Insecta; order Trichoptera; family Rhyacophilidae; genus Himalopsyche; species Himalopsyche phryganea. Next base: position 438,732 of record JAGVSL010000154.1, on the reverse strand, counting down.
TTTCAACAAATTAATTATTCATCTCAAATTGCCCCATACATTTTTTTTGTAACCATGTTCGCTCATAATTTAGAGCATATAAAACTTATTTCAACCAAAGTAGTTCTACAAGAGCTTCTTGTTACTCAATCTCTCATTTATATGTAGTCGCTCGTACTTAAAATGTAAGCGAATGCAGACATCATAAAAATTCATGTCTTTCAACAGAAATACCTGATAACGATTGAAAAATCAACTTATAACTATCCGTACTGGAGCTCAAGCCCGTTAACACAGCAAAAAAAGGCAACAACATTGAATAATCGTCTAAAGAAATGGTTCCCAAACTTATTATGCCCATGAACCCCTTTTTAAAGCAAAAACCTGACCATGAATCCCCAAGTAAAATAATTCTGCATAACTGCATAATAGAAAAATTTAAAAAATCATTATGATGTTTTGAATGGTAAATGGTGATGTAAATAAAACATTTTGATATTTAAAGTACGATCAGGTTCATAACTGCACTAAGCCCACATTTTACTATATAGGAAGACGGGAAAGCAATTAACAGTCTCTGTACAGTAACCCATAATGCAGAATATAAAATTGATATCTGTTTTTGTAAACTTGTACAAACATTGGTTTTCATTTCTCATTTGTGAATAGTACAATTAATTGCTCCTGTATTAGTATTTATTCATCTGAGTGTGTGAGTCTGCTTGCAAAGGGGTTCAACACCCAACAAATCGCTACCAATTTATTTCAACTTTCATAATAATGAAAATGTGTCACAAATATTTTTTTATATTAAACCCATTAAACATTTGCCACGCAGCCCCAAATTATTTTTAATTTTCCACAGACCCCCTCAGTGGCCACAAGGACCCTTAGGTGTCCGTGGGAACCACTGGTCTAAAGTCTAGAGCTTCAGCAATTATTTTATACCCTCAGTGCTTTTGAAGCTCATTACAACTTGTATTTAAATAGCGCACCTTTAAATTCCGGTTTTGAATTATCATAACTCGGCATCGTTGTCTTCGTTTTCTAAATTTAGCTACAATCTTCAATCAGTTTTACAATCTACAGCTCACCTTTATAAGTTGAAACTTACAGAAATCTCTTATAACTCACGCACAAGAAAGTCAGATTTGTGGAAGTCAAAATAATAAACGATGATGGAATTTTAACAATTCAACAATATGCGTAGGTCTTGTCTAACTATATAAATGTTTCATTTTCTTTATCCTCTCACGCAACATATAAATTATACGTTTAATACGACGTATATTCTGCATATACCAGATAGTCAAAATATTGATGGATAACATGCAGTCGATTAGGGCATCCAATCCAGGACTTTTTTTACGATCCCGGGATAGGTCATTCAGTGTAATTTCATATGTTATATTGTACAATTTAATATATGTTCATTATTGCTGCAATATGAATATTTTTATAGCATCTACAGCGAGTCCCGAATATTAATCTCGGTATTACGGGATGGAATAATTTAACGGGATCTAGTCGTTATGTAAGATAAGGTGACCAAGCGCATTTTTTACAAAAAATTACTTGATAACTATTTGACGTCTTAGGAACGTAATATTAATCTGGAAAAATGTACTTTTAAAGAAAGGCTAGTATGGTTTATTTGTTATTATATTCAATTATGTCCACATAGTTGAAAACGATAAAACATTAAAAGGAATTGCTATTTTTAAGCATACCGATATATCTTTGGTCTTTTAATCAATATGTAATCATCCATAAAATAAACCAATCACAATTCTGTACAATGCATCAAAGTTATTTCGCTTATAAACTGCTCCAGCCAGCGAGCTGTATGATTGTTTTTCGATAAGGGCCAAAATAGATCAATGTTGCATCTTAGGTCGCCGAGTTATTACAGTTGAAGATGTACTGCACGCCAAAATTGGAAAAACCCTAACCTATGAAAATATGACCATGCTGGCATATGAAATATTACGACCGCTTCCCGTGTGGAGTTAGAACGTATAAATCAAGAAACGCGGTGATTCGATTTTGAAATACAGTTTCTAGGCAAAATAATATAAAATATTTACCGTTGATTTGTTTTGTTGAGTGAGAGTATAAGTTTGTTTGATATTTTTTATTTTGTTAATGTGAATTTGGATGACGCTTTAGGTGACATACTATTAAAAAAAATGTTTAAAGCCTGACTACATATACAAAATACGATAAAAAGTACGAATTTCCGATAAAATTATTTGAGAATGCCCGGTCGTGCGGTAGATCTCAATACAAACGCCACTTCAGTCCGGTTAATCTCCTTTTATTTAGATGCAGTGGTTTTATACAATTAGAAGATAAGGGTTATATTTAAAAACAGATTTTTTTTGTCCATGTCCGCTCCCAATGTGGAGCATATGGTCTCCTAATGGAGGTATCTTAACAGGATTTTTTTCTCCGAGAACTGCTTGTTACTCAGTTGCTCAACCTCTCTTTTTTCGAAGAGAGTAGGGATAGAAGGATAGGGCTAGGACAGGTCTAGTTGTTAGCTAATCGCTGTCGCTACGCCCCGTTGGGATGGGATGGGTGGGAGGGAGGACTCAGACTACGAACAGAAATCTATAAATCGATTGAAAGATCAATCTATGAAAACCGTCCGCGCCGGGAATTGAACCCGAGACATCCGTAACTGTAGCCAGCGACGCTACCAACTGCGCCACGGACGCCGACAAAAATAAATTTTACATAAGACAAATTAAAATGAACGCCGCGTTGGCAAATAAACTTAAGACATTGATTGCCCTGTGTGATAAGACGAAAAAAAAACAAATGCCTTTACCTAGCGACGGCAATTGGATACTGACGAAGCAACGATTTACAATAGTTCGAACATTGTAGCCATTTGTAACCTTTTTGACAGGTATACGGCACTTCCACCCCGAGGGGTATATTTCGAACTGAATGTCCTTCACAATGATTTTATCGTTACTCCGCCGATTTACACAAACGAAGTTAAATGAACTAATATTTATCTGTCAAGGGGTTCAACTAAATTTAAAGACGACTTAATGTACAATTTTGGGCAAGTTGCAAAACGGAGGTGTATCATATCGACTGTGGAAATAAAAAAGGACGTAACCTACGCGAAAAAAATATTGAGTATATCCCAAACAAAACGTGTATTAAATTTTATACATTGTGATTTTCGAAAAAAAATATTTTGAAAAGACGGAGGGATAAGCCCTTTTGCCTTTTTACAGTCAATATATTATATATTTATATCTATATATATAGTGTATTATCACGTTTTGTGTGAGTTATATACAGTAGTTTTTGGCGTGGGTTACGTCCTTTTTACTTTCCACAGTCGATATTATAAAAATGCTCTAAAAAACCGTTTTATGGAGAACACCAAAGACACCCAATACAGGTTACTCCATGAACTCCCTTCCATTATTAACCAAGATATAAGTTAAGAGACTGGCTTACATCTATTAGGTATAACACCCAACAGTCGTTAACAATATTTGCACATTACTACATGTAATCTTCAAAAAAAACGACGATGAGTTAATGATTGGAAAAAGGTTTGAATTGTGTCAATCCACAGATATTTAAATGCGACAGCTTGACACAAAACAAATATACGTGATCGATTTTCATTATCAATAAACGTCGCGGCGTTTGCCAATAGTATGGATCTCCGTCGCTGCCAATAAAAAATTGGGCTTTATAATGTTTTATATAGATATTTGAACTATAAAAAACTGTAATAAATAATCGACTGTGTTTTGGCCAATTGACGTAACCCTCAAAAAATACGAAAATGATTGGATCTCAATTTAAAGAAGACAGAGCAGGTCTCGGCCAAATGATGTAAATTAGAAAAATAATTTGACCACTTTTTGAAAGGGAAACATCATTTTACATTGGTTTTTAGTTTAAAAATGCTGACCCCCCACTTGATGTAAGCTACAATTATATCGACACTCCTTACGTATAATCCCGTATCTGCAAACATCAAAATTTTCAAGAGTGCATTTGAAAGATTCATAACGCAAGTCACAATATAATGTGTTCGATAAAGTTTTAACTCTCTCCTGAACAATTTTGATGGTTAGATCAATTAGCCAAAACACCGTCGATATACTCAGTATTCACTCTTTTTGTCTACTTTCTGCGAAGAGGTAAGCTTAGCGCGCGGTTAAAAAACAGTAGTTGCAGAAATGTAAATATTAGCGATCAGTGATATAAGGCATGAGTAACAGATAAAAATAGCTGGCAAGGTGTAAGGGGTTGATAAAGTCATAATTTAAATGTTTTGAAGTATTATCTATTCAACTATTGTTTCACTCTATTTAAATGTTTCAATTCTTTTGTCTGTTGAATTATGTTTATAAGTATACAAGCCTAAGCAATTATTAACAATGTCATTTGTTGGGGTGAGGTGGTGAGACAGGGCCTTATGTCATTCTCTCGGAAATTCGACCCATTGGCATTTTTTTTACTTTTATTGCTGAAACGATACCAACTAGGTACTAATACTTACAGGCAACCATTGTTTAATGATACACTAAATATTAATTGTAGCACTATTTGCTTACTTTATGAAATTATTGTAATGCCCAGCGTTAAAATATTAATCATGATATCCGAAGAAAATTATTCAAGACTTGCAACCTCTATGCTCTATACTACAGACCTAAACCAAAAAGTATACCTAATTTATTTTCGTTTTCGGATATTGGTTGCCTTAGGAATATAAAGCAAGGAATATTTACTAAGCTAAAAGAGCTTTCCGGAAAATAACAATCCAGTTACGAATCAACTAAAAAGACATTTATAAAAACTTAAACAACATCTGTTCCCTATTTGGATCATTTATGGACAATACAGATCACTTCAATGATTTCCTGTCACATATCAATCGTAAATTTCCTCTGATATCATTTTGTATCAGCGACAACTTTTAAAAGCACCCAAACATAATCCAGAATTCTGGAAGCCCACAAATCGGGAGAAGATAAGCTCAGCCGAGCACTTGTCACAGTCAGTTCAGGGTTTCTTCACGCCTACTGATGTTACAGGAAGCTTGCTTGACGTTTACTTAGACTTCCAGTATCCTCACTAAACCCACTAAACCCACGCCCATATAAAATATATCATCTTGTACCATGATTTACTTATGTAAAAACCACTGAAATAATGAAACAATTGGATAAATGACATTTTTAAAAGTGTTTCCAGTTGCCCTGCAGTAAATAGCAAGCTAATTCCTCTGTAATGTCTTTGAACAGGATAAGGACAGTTAAAAAAATTCTAAAGTAATACGTAAGTCATTGCAATGGTGCCCGCAATCACTAGAACTTGATTGGTAAGTAAATGAGAAATAAATGATTGTTCAATCAGTGTAGAAAATTTCAACAATAGAAAGATTCCATATCGACTCCGGGACGTAACTCACACACAAAAAATACTGTGTATAGCCTAATCAAAACGTGTATTAAATTGTATACATTGTGATTATCGAAAAAAAAATATTTTGAAAAGACGAAAGGATAAGTTGTTTTGCTTTTCTACAGTCGATATAATAGATATTTATTTATATACAAATATAGTGTACTAGCACGTTTTGTGTGAGCTATACACAATATTTTTTGTTAAGGGTTGTGTTCTTTTTCCTTTCCACAGTCAATATCTTCTTGATGTCGAATTTAGTTTTTTCTTACAAATTGTCTTAACAAATCTTTATTCAATACTAATTTATTTAATAAGAATTCCTGAATATTCAACAGAATAGTGTTTTTAACCTTACCTATTAGTAATAAAACAATAAAGGAAGTGTAATTTGGTTACTCTTTTAATTATTTTCTTATGGACTGTCTTACAATTTGAAAGTCTGACGTGTTATATTAAATAAACAAAGAAATTTTTATGAAATGCACTGTAATGCACATAGTTGTAACTATTATAAAGAATAAACTCGTTGCCATCAATAGTGTAGATGATCCATTAAACTGAAATTAAACAAAATAAATATTTCACTAAACAATATTATGAATCACAGCGATTTTAACCTGGAATGAGATAAACTCTTTACATTCCCAAAAAATGTGAAAGCAAGAAACAAAATTCAAATCTCAAGCGCCTTCACGTATTCTTTATATGTGAGGTGCTCGGTGACGTTAATAAAAATGGACATTCCATGCATCTAGTAGATATTTAGGTTGAATGAATTTTTTTAACACCACAAGTCTGTAATCTAGTCCCACACAATGTCAAAGTTAATTTTGTTTTGAATATATAAATTTAGCAAAATAAAAAAAACCTGTATTCCATTTCGCATAATATTATTCCCCAACAGTCATTTTAGTTAAGCGCACCATTTTTGCCCACAATTGCATTAACATTATTAGTGTGCAATGAATGGGTGTAAAAATTTGATTTATTGAGATTTTGTACATGTCCATGTATTTGTCACTAACGACCAGGGTTTCGCCTTTCGGCATCTTCAGGCATTCGAGCACACGAATTGACAAACAGTAAATAGTAACACATATATACGATAAAAATACGACAAAATATTATTTCTAAGATAAAATATAATAAGTCTAGGACCCACACTGATACCCGAGTTCATCCGGAAAAAAACCCCGAGAATAACCTTAATCTATGTTGGGAAAACAAACGCATTAACAAAGTAAAGGAAAAATAACGATTGCCGGTGGCCAACTAATATTAGAATTCCCAGTGATTTTACACTTATAATAGCATGTTTGTTTTAAAAATGTAATTAGAGGAAAGGATAGATACATCCAATCATTACACATTTAGTGAGTTCTGTTGGGCGACTATGATTCAATAATTCAAATTTGATATTGAAATTTCATCAAGCACCCTCAGTTGGTGTCTTAAATTATGATCTAATAATTATTTTTATCTCATTTACAGTGCAATATAACTGTTTGCTGATCTTTTAAATAAAATGTAAAATCATTCTAATATATTGCAATCAAATGTTAATACTTTTAATTCTTAAGCATTCGATTTATTAAAGAAAAATACACTTTTTTCCCACATTTGTTGAAGTCTTTATAAGGATATGGCGAGCTGTCAAAATACAAAAATCTAGTGTAAAGATGTAATTGTGTATCCGGTCAATGGAAATAAGCAAATACTATTGGAATTAAAATAAATAAAAATCAACATAACTTACAAAATTACAGTAACTCAAGTCATGTTTCAGGGTTTTAAACATATCGTTTAGGTCATTGATGATTGAATTACTGCAAGTATCAATATTTTCTTCAACACAATTTTCAGCCACAGATACAACGGAGCACCAATTAGCTTTGGAATCGTCTCTTCCATGTTCAATTATTTCTCCTAGGCCTGTCTGCATGCACTTTAATAACGAATCAAATTTTTCCACCAAACAACCCGTTTCAAATTGGTTGAAAAGACCTGAAATAAACTCATTTTCATAATTGCTTCTAAATTTAAACATTTATGATCCTTTAAGTAAACCTTAATATTTCATGGGCAAATTTAAATATCATACACATTTGACAAAGTTATATGTGATCGCGTAATGGGGTAACTATATTGTAAGAAATGAGGGAATTTTGAAATTTTTTGGCAGAGAAAAACCCAGTAAATTAGGAATTGACTTATCATATTTTTCATTGTTTTTTCAAAATATTGGGTCCAGGTATATATATAAATATGTGTGAAGGAACAGCATTTCACCTTATCGGTGACATATGCGATATCCCACCGATAGAGACCGAGCGCATAATTGCAGCGTCACCCGATAAAATGTGCCATTTTTCCACAATGGATGGAAAACATGAGGCCGTCTGCAAGCGAACATAGAAACTTTGGAGAATGAAAAACAACAGAAAAAGATCGAGAAGGGGTTCGCCAGTCTACAATCAACTCTCGATCAGAACAGACCGCTTCCTCCGCCGTCATCATCAGCCGTTCGTCCTAATCACGTCAACCGAAATACAAACCAGGAAGCAACACACATATTCCTAAATGTGTCGCCGTGTTTAACTTCATACATAAAAACAGAAAGGTTTCCATAAATATTTTGTGTTGGCTTCAAGTATTATACATAGATGTTATACATAGATACTCAGGTGATCCAATACTGAACAAAGTTCCTTACTTCCATCTATATCATTGAACTAATAGCACATAATCAATAAGTAATTTAATGCCTTAACGTTTACTTACGTTCTAATCTTGCGTAGTCGCTACAAGCAAACTTCAATAAACTTTCCAAGGTATTAAAAAGAGTTGAACTAAGTTCTATTTCGTCTTCTGAAAAGCATGGGTCCAAACCACGCAAGGATCTCGATAAACATTTTGTTATTTCAGATATGTCCGGGCACAGTCTAAAATAAAATAAAAGCATTTTTATTAGACAAAGTGGTCAATCATAATAATGAAATAGTAAGATTCCGTATTTTACATGGTTTATTTCAATAGAAGAGAATAAGTATAAAAGTATAAGGCGAGGACAGGACTAATAGTTAGCTCTCGCTATGGTGTTTTTAAAATTGAATGAATGGGAATGAATTCATACATCCGTGCCTTAAAATAAAAATCCATAAGTCGATTCACATAAATGTCTTCAATCAAAACCGAAGAGTACGACGTCGATCATTTTTTCTGCTTCATGGAAGAATATCCTGGAGACCTCGCATAGAAAACTGAAGGCAGATTACTTCTCATCATGGGTGGTAAAAGGGTGAACAAACTTATGACTATGATTGATATGATAGGTATGCTTGGGTTTGTGTTTCAAATAAAAATTAAGTATAAATTCATTCACTTCAATGATAGTTCAGTCATTTTTATCAACAAGTAGGTATTGGATTGTGTATTACCTTTCCACGACTTTTTCAATTTTCTTAAAGATTGAATTGCTTTTCTTAGTTTCCACCTCAATGTATTGTAGAATGCAGCGATCCAATTCTTGATGTAATTGCTGGAATGTGGAAAAACGAATCGGTTTTCAATGTTTGATTATTTGGTAATTCCTTTACACAGTTTAGTTTTCTATAGTTCAACAATGGCTTTGTAATAAAAGATTTTGTTCTTTCGCGGTTTATATGAATATTATAAAAGATAATTTTGGGAAACGACTATTTTTCATACTTTAGTGGATTTTGTCAGAACTTGATTACCAATTTCTAATGATTACTATGTTTTTATCATTTGTAGCAATTCAAAAGGTTTTTTTGTTAAAAACTAACTATATTTTGTCATTTTTTGTAATGTGTAAAATATATACAAAATAATCAACTTCATTTAAAGATACCGCCACCAATATGAAAGTTTTAAGGATATGTTAAAAAAAAAACTGTAAAAAAACTGTTTTCTTTTAAACCTGTATTATAGCCTCAGGATTTACAGCTCCTTGCTGACTACACTTTCTCAAAAGCATGTATTGAGGCTCTTGGTGTGAGTGTACTTGGTAATTTTGTATTAGTGCTGTGGTAGTAGCCGACACTAGAATGAAAAATACAAAATCTCATTCAGGGGTTACAGTAGCGGGTAATAATGGGTTGAAATAATAGTTTCACGATGACATGTTGCAAGCTGTCATGTGGGGACGCTATTATATTTTCTTGGAGAACTATCACCTGTAAAGCACAATTATTACACATTTTATATGAAAGGAATAATGGTGAGGCGACCTAACAGTTTGTGACATGTCATCGTTAAAATATTATACCAACGGTAAATGTTCGTATTGGTGGACATTGTCTAAAAATGCATTTTTTTCACCAAAAAGTGCGGGAAATGTTATGTTTTAAGGTAGAATAGGCTTTCTTCAAGCTTAGTATATTCAATAACAACGAAAGGCAACATTATAACAGTGGTTTATCGCATAATAGTTGTGTATGTCACACTTTATTTTTGAGCGCCATGGTAAATGCCTTCCATAAAATAAAGATAGTTGAACTCGTAAGAATCTTCATTTAGACTCTTGTGTTTGTAACACACATGAATACGTTTGGTTTTTAGTTTGGCAATCCTGAGTTTATTACAATATGGCGCTCAAAAATAAAGTTTGTGACATACACAACTATTATGCGATAAACCACTGCTATGTTTCCTTTCATCATTATTGAATATTTTCTATATATTTAGCTTGATAAAAGCCTGTTTTACCCTAAAACAATTCATTTTGTATGCCTTGTGATGAAAAAAATGCATTATTAGACAACTTCCACCAATTCAAACAATTACCGTTTTTATGATTCGTAGCGTCACAAAAGCTTTGTTTTGTTAAAAACCAACTATATTTTGTTATTTTCTGTAATGTGTAAAATATATACAAAATAATAAACAGACCATGTCTGATAATATGAATATTTACCGGCGCCTTGTCAATTACTAGCCAGCCGTAATGTCAAAAAAATATGTACCTATACCATGGTGGAAAGATAAAACTACAAGTTGAGATGCATCGTTGCTATGGAAAATATGAGACGTCACAACGGGCGCATCGTAATTTTGAGTTGTTTGGAAATTTAACGAAAGGCATGATTTGCTTAGTGATCAAAATTGAGATATCTTTGGATTCTATTACAAAAGATATATTACGATTATAGTTTATGTAACAGTTATTTTTATTTTTTTTGCAAAACTTTTTCAATCCCTTATCTTATCTTAATTCTAACATACATCCTTGATCTAAAAAGTAATACTTTTACATTTTCAGGAACTAAGATATTATTTCTTTCGTTTAAACGATATTTTAAAAAAGGTTCAGTTCAGTTTCAGTTCAGTGAAAATTTTACAACCATTATTTAAAAAAATACTTTTTCTAATTCTAAAATATTGGATAAGAATTATTAATATTTGGGAAACCGATGATTTACGCAAAATACTGGTATGAAAAATAATAGTATGAAAAAGCCACCATAATATTATGAAAAATTAAATTTCTTAAAACAAACCATGCAGCATATTTGAAATATGGCGACGAATGTTCGTAATAATATGTCGTTTTTCGCATAATCTATTGGTTTCATTGATTCCAGTGTTTGACTTTTTGCAAATTTCTTCCCCGCAATTAAATTTCCTATAGAATGACAGTGTTTTGTCAAAACAGAAAAGAGTAGCCTGTTGGAAAGAATATTTACCAAAATAAAATCCAAATAATATACTGATGTTGGATTTTTCTTAATCTCACTTTACTCACTCAATTTAAAAAGATTTTTTTATATGCCATGTCCACACCCAATGTGGAGCATATGGTCTCTCAATGAAGATATCTCAAAAAAGGTTTTTTTATGACAACTGCTTGTTACTCAGATGGTCAACCTCTCGTTTTGTTCGAAAAGATCATTGATATACGGACATGAATAGGACAGGACCAGTGGTTAGCGTATCACTCTCGCTACTCCCCGTTTTAAGAATCGCATGGATGAGAGAAAATTTAATTAAGACATCACAAACACCCATGCCTTCCAACAGAAATCCATAAATAGATTGAAGATCAATTCATGAAATAAATTCAATTCTGTCCGTACTGGGATTTGACCCCATGAGCACCGCAACAACCGAAGCCAACGACGTAGACCACTCGACCACGAATCCGATCCTTAGGAAAAGTAAAAAAAAAAAAAAAAAAACCCCAGCAAATGTCCCAGCTCTCGCAAGTTTTCATTGCACATTTCTGCATTGTTATTAATTTTGTATCTTAGAATGTCTAAATGTTTTATTGTAAACTCCATCACACTATTTAGTATATATATATATATGTTTCTCTTTAAAACCTGATCAAATATTGAAACAAAATACTTCTGACGTTTAAATATTGGCACGTTATGACGCCTTTAAAAATAAAAATGGCGATTGTCAATTGTCTTACAGCTCACCTTGTAATTCTATCCTTCCAACTTGTACCTATACGTTTATGTAAAACAATTGAATTCCAAATCTAGATTTAAAAATAATAAGATCTAAATATAAAACACTTACGAAAGCACACCAAGTAGGTAAATTTCTTCATGTTTTTCATTAATTATTGTAATAACCAATAAAGTATTACGGGAGAGTCAACGATAACTAAGCCAAAGTACTTCAACTGACGGAAACCGTTAACAGTCGAAGAACCAAACGCACTGACCACCATAGATAATATACTATAGACCACGGAATAATGGGAATCCTAGTACCAACAGCTATTGACAGAAAAATGTTGCTATTTTAAAATCAAAATTACCATTCTTTTTAAATAATGTAAAAATGTGTAACAAGAAAAATATAAAACTGAACAGAACTAAAAAAACTGCATTCAAAATATATAATGATTTGATAAATCCTTATTGATTTAATTTTAGATTGAAATAAGTCTAACAATACCGTCAAACGGGGTTATTCCGCCTAGTTTTTTACGGCACATTGTTAATTTGTATTACTGTCCTTTTTTTGTTCTACGCATTTATTTTTATCTGGTCTTTATTGTTATATATACTTACTTGCAAATATTAAAAATAGTGAATATTGTCTATTTACATTGTAATATAATGATTTCACTTATAAACGTGTAAAAAATCCTAGTAATATCAAACAGAGTTATTCCGTCTATTTAAAAAAAAATCAAATAGGTAAGTCTTTATCACTGTTACTTTATAATATCAATGAGGTAGAATAATACTCATAACATATGCAGCAAATATATTAAATACTATGAAGCATCTACATTTACTGTTATGTGTGTTTTTTCATAGTCAAAATTTTCTAGGCGGAATTACCCTTGGTTCACTGAAGAGTGCATACTTTTTTAATGGTGCTGATTTACAATCTTTTGTATCCAACTAAAATAGAAAGCGAAAATTTATAATTTTTCTTGATATTAATAAATCAATACTGCTTAAAAGTGTTTTGATGATCCTACCCAAGAAGGTATAATCACAAAACAACTCTTTCGCTCTTTGGTAAAACTCCGCTTGGCGTATTTAAAGTCTTTAAAACTCGATTTATTTCAATATTTTTATGTATTCTAATTGCTAACACATAATGGAATGAAGAGTTAAAATATCAATACCTATCGTAACTTTTGTAGGTATTTCTAGGAGATAAATGATGATTTTTCGACAGTTAAGGTAAATGCATATTATGCATACACTATTTACAATAGTGAAGTTTTAAAATAACTTACCAGAAATTCTAGATGTTTAAAAGGTGTAACGTGATTAACTGACTATTGAGGATAATTTCATAAGCAAATAGTTTGTGTATCAAAATTTAAAAATAAATTGTGGCCATATAAACAAAACAACTTTTGTTAGGCGGAATTGTACTTGGTAGGTGAAGTAACCCCAGTTGACGGTACATATAATTTTTGTTCTATTGTTGTAATGTTAAGACAATAACTTTGACTGCAAGCTACAGTCATAATATAAACGTTCTAAATTAATTTATTCTAGCATGTAGATTTACTTGATTTTTTAAATTAGATGAAGAGAAAAAATTCGCTATTAAAATTAGTTGCTATATTATTTTTTTTCGTATTGTGACCATTTTTATTGAACACGGTGGATTGGTAAAGAGTTTATTAGAGACAAATAATTTCAGGTTTTACGAAAAATGGTAAAATCTTTCTCAGAAAGGATTTTGTAATGCTTATAAATATTGTGATATTGATGGTCTAATTCGTATTGGGTTCATCCGATTTGCGGTGGATGATTGGCAATTGTCTATAAAAACGAGAAAATGCCATTAGCTAAAGATAACATACAAGAATCAACTAATGTGAAGCAGGCACGTCAATTGGGTTGGGCAGGAAGGACCTTTGCCCCCCCCCCTGGATATGAAGAAACGCATTTATCATTTGCTGCACTAGCACATAGAGGAAAAGTAAAAATAAAAATCTGGCAAATTTTGCTCCACCTCTGAAAAAAGCTAAAATTACGTCCCTGATGTGAAGTCGCACATAAACGAGTTACTATTAATACATAAATGTTTACATTTCATCACAAAAAATAGTAACTAACTTATAAACCATTATTAAAAACAAAATAAGAAAAACTGTACATAGCATGAAGCTTACAAAATAATTTAATGAGATGGATGTGGTTGCATATTTTTACACAACAAATCAATATCTGATTCAATGTCAGAAATGTTAACTCGCAAGGATTCTTTCAAACTCTTCGTGCAAAGGCATGACCTGTGCTTATCTTGTACTAAAAGTATTGACGAAAATGCTGTTTCACATAGGTATGTAGTCGCAAAAGGAATTAGGATTGCCAAGATTTTTTTGCAATAGACGGATATTTTTCTGTCACCTTGTCCAAAATTTTGGAACACTTTTTTCATTAAATTTCACTTCAAGCAAATTATCTGATCTGATATCGATGAACTCTTTTCGAGTTGCCCACGTAATATGATCATATTTTAAGGATTTAGCAAATGGTCATCTTATCCTATTGTACTTTTGATCCTCATTTAAGTTTGGGAAATATTTTTCTGAAAATAATATTGATTCGGCCATCTGATCAAGTATCACCTTTTTATTGGAATCGAGATTAATATTTCATTTGTAGTGAAAAACTCATTAAAACATCTCCGGGCATCCTTGACTAATACCTTATAACCACAAAGTAAGCTTTTGTTGGAAAGCCTGAAGTCTTATATTCATGACCAAAATGTTGCTTTCTTTTCCCTGAAGAGAAAGATTTTATTCATTGACTTTATCAAAAAATCTACCAAATAAAATCCAAAACACATCCACTTATGATCACAAAAGAAAGAAGGGAGCTCTTTTTTTATCATAATAAAAAAGGCGTTTGTTTTTGTCATAAAGAAAAATGTTCATAAATTTGTATTTTATACTGAAAATTTTCGCAGGCCCAAGTTTGGAAAGCACTGGTATATTACACAGCAATGCTCAATACTATTACCACAAAATGGTCAACTGGCCCGACATACTGCTGTATGCTGCTACTTGTGGCCCCGTATTATCCATACTTCCCGGTAGCATGTGACTCAGCCCAATCGTGGCAGGTGAAGTCTAGTCATCTTTCATCGATCATCTTTCGCGGGTTGTAATTTATATGTGTAGCTTCTGACATGGTGAATTTCCAAGAAAACAATCGGTCGCCGATAGCGTCAACCACCCGAGGGTCGACATAATCAAAGTCCGATGCATTCCAGACAATTTAAAAAAGAAGAGGGGCTGCATTTTGAAATTCTCTCGATATTTATTATTTTTATTTGGTACGATTTTTATACGGTTTTATCCTAGAACCGTTTTGAAGTAATGGCGTTGGTACGCTAAGAATCGCGTTGTTCCGGCTCTACAGCAAATACCGGAAGAATCCACTTGACGCAAAATCGGCGTCCCGTACGGGGTGAGAAAAACACAAAAGCACAGTGCATATAGTAACTGCATCCGTTGGGCGCATTTCAACGCAACTACTATACAATAAATAATACCCACGGGAATGGAGCGGTTTTCTTGCCGACAACATTTGTATGCGTTGCGTGATATAATCGCCACTCTCAGAGAGAACATCGTTCATTTTAGTTCAGGCAAAATTCCGCTATTACTACGGCAAAAGTAACGCCCCTCAATCGTATACCATGCCATAAAATAAAGATACAGATTATTGCTTAAGACCTACAGCATTCAAAATAGTAAACAAGCATGCTGGTTTTAATGCCAAGTTATTTCAGCTTGGCCGTTCTATTATGTTCTCCGTTGTATGGTGATAGGTCGGAGGTCTTCAAAACAGTATTAATTGATAGCTGGATGTTTTGCCATCAACCTTATTAAGAATCAAAGTCGACAGACTTTTACTTCTTACTTAGTTTCGGTAATTATGTCAGGCTAAATAATCAGGACTATGTTCAGTAGAGCAGGTATTGTGTGTAATTATAATACTCATTATTTTTTAAACTGTTAATTCAATTGAGAATAATGTTTAATACAGAGACAAATTTTTTTTTGTATGTTATTCGGTAGGGTGATACAAAATAAATGATAATCAAATTATGTTGTAATATATATTATGTACTATAAATTTGAGTGAGTTTTTTATAACAATTATAGTCTAGAGGAAATGAAGTTGAATGCACTCATAGTCAATGCTCGAATTCGTAGATAAGATGCTTTGTTTTAACGGTAATTTTTGGCTGAGTGATAATATTACTAAGGGTGATTCAATTGACTGTTACAGGGTAGTTCAATAACTACTTAATATTAAAATAAGGTAGTATACCAAATCCTTAACAGTTCGAATAATATACTATACTGTAAATGTGACATTATAGTATAGATACAAATATATAATATTACTCATATTCAATTTAAAGTAGGACATTTTCATAGAAATACGTTTTAATAAAAATTATACACTAAAATAAAAACATCAAAAATATACTCAATTAATATAAAATAACAAATATTAATGACTCTTGTGTGGTTTAACTTTGGAAGCTAACACCTGGATATTTGGCTCATAATTTGACGTTTTTCACTTTATGCATATTTCCAAATTTCTTCTGTAAAATCAATCTAGTTGTACGCGTGGCATATGTTGCCAACCTCTGACTTACAACATAAAAGTAAATGTTGTACATGATGCTAATCACATTCTCTGTGCGTTTCCGGAGATATCTACAATGAAATCGAAGACTTATATTAAAATATAGAAATCTAAAACACTGAATTATTAATGGTTGAAAATTACTTGCAAATGATTGAAACCTGAAGCATTTCGGATCAGAGGTTAAAAGACTATAGAACTAAGAATTAATTATTATAAATAGTTACACCGTCTACCCGTATTTTAAATTATTAATTTCTAGAAACTGGCAAGGATAACTCGAAGATGTCAATAAGATAATTTGAAGAATGATGCTTTGTTCTTTCCGAATCTCTTTTGTTTTTTATCGACAAATGACAGACGAAAACTGCTTGAAAGCGATAGAAAACCGCTTTTCTTTTCAATTAAATATAAAAGAATCAATACGAAGGCTATCGTCTTGGCAAGATAAGGATAATTAAAACTCTTGATATAATTTGCCAATGAAGGCGACAAAAGGTTTTACTTTAGGGTTGCAAAGCATTATTCAAATAAGCTGTATTTTCGATAGAAATGAAATTTATTCAGTGTCGATTAGCGACGCTAGCTTAAATAGAATTTACCTGTAATGGATAAAACATTTTTAGTATATACTGGGTTAATTATATTTTGCGTGGTCTCACTAATGATATAATCGAATTAGTGGCTGCATTTACATGACAAGTTGTTTCAGCACAATCAACTGGTATGTCAATTTATTATGCAGCATTCTGACATAAATATGGAAAGATAGAGCTCTTTCCATACATCTCGTTGTAAAGATCGGATGGGCGTGAGGAATTGTAAACATTACACATATGCTTTTTGACAAAAATCAACAAATTATAATTTTACCAGATGTATTTTTCGTCCAAATGTTTACTTTGACATTTGTAAAGCTCACAATGTTGCACTTTATTTTATCTTTATAAAAATATATATAAACTATTTTTCATTATCACAAGAAATTGTAAAAATATCTCATTCGATAAAAATTTACTATTAAATTACATGGCCAGCATTTTAAACAGTCTTTACATTGGTCTTGCATGCATAGCCTGGATATAGTCACATGAGATTGATTTTAAAGCAAACAAAACCGCACCAAAAATATAACTAGCTCATCCACTCGGGGCTAAGATAAAACTTGAATTTTCATTGACAGTAAATGTAAAAATAAAATCTTACTTAGTAATAATTGATTTCTGTTAAGACATTTTTTGTTTCTATGAATTAAATGCTATTCAATTTGACATCAATAATTTCTGTTTTAGTAAGTTACTGCTTTGTTTATTGGGAGTATCGTTATGAAAAAACTTTAAACATATAATTTTTATAAATGTTTTCAACTGGATTTTGGAAACGTTTCATTTGATTAAGGTATTCCTTACTATATTACTATAATTGTACCAACTGTGGAATCGGTGGAACCATTGAAACGGCATATCATCGTTGTTCTGGAAGAAGACACTAACGGAAAAATACTAGATTTGAGTAATTGGACTTTGAAGTTTGCCAAAAGCTTGAAATGCCACACGTTTTTCATTTTGTTTGTTTGTACAAAACTGTTTTTAAGTAAAAGTATAAATTATAAAAATAAGTGTGTTCTGTCATACTGTAGAATTTGAAATAAGGAACATTTGGGTGTAACTAACTCAATATGTAATTTTTTCGATTTAGTGTTTTTTTCCAGAACAACGACGATATTTTGTTTGTAAAACATATAAAAGAACAGTCCGCTCCGTAGACGTTTTATTATTATCACATTTCGCATGTAGGTATGAAACTTTCTCATGACGTAAGCGTTCGCGGTTATATAACATAAAATGTTATACAATGCACACACAGTTCCGACGTACTAGCTACTTTAGACATTCAGTATTTCAATTTCAATACCGTCATCTATAACGGGTACGGTTACAATAGTATTAAATATTGAAGAATGAAAAAAGCTTAAAATTTTATTCTATTTTTTATTTAATTCAACGACGAATTTACTGTCGCATTTATAGCATAAGAATTGTCGAAAAAGGGCTGTTAGGCTAAAAACATTTATATGGTATAATAGTTTATACCTAAATCAATGTAGACGCCTTAATAATTCAAATGCGCTAAATTTTATCATCAATATTTGTAAAAAGTAAGTACCTATCTATTTCTTTTTATTAAGACTTTTATAACGCTGAAATCGGCAAAATAAAACCATTTATATTTAAGTATAAAAATACGAGAAAGCTGCTATTATCAAGCAATGGTTTTAATAAATTATGACCGATTTCATTCATTTTACAGCGAGACATTAGAATTCTCGTGGATTTTATGACAGCATATAAACTTTATTTAATACATACATATCTAATATAGCAAGCCGAGAGTAATTTCTTATTTCAAAGTTCAATTCAACTACCCACCCTAATTTAAGTTTGGTAGTTGCGTCAATGCTCCAGACTCAATTGTCTAAGCTTTAGTTGTAGTCGTTCGCCGTAGACTCTACGCCAAACGGCCACGGATGATAATGGGAGCAGTCAGTTTTGTATACCCGCTCGCACAATACCACATGTACACGATTTCGCCTCCCTTTCTTAAGATCACAATTGTTTAACTAATTCCAGAAATTATTATTAAGCTTTCACAATGGAAGCGGAAACTTGGAGCAATTTGGGTCGTAGGTTGTTCTAAAAGTCTTTTCGAAATAGTTAAGCTTTTCAAATTTTCCAAACAAATTTTAGCGTTATACTTCTATTGTGATTGCTTCATTCGTCTCCACACAAATTTATTGAAAACAAAATTTTCTTGACACATAAATTATATATCAAAAAATTTGGCTACAAAAGTGAAATTTTACAATCCAGTCCAAGTTACACCGTACTTTTTCACGTTACCTTTTTTATTATTATGATCCAATAATATGTATAAAGACGTAGGTGTAAAACTTAAGTAACCTAACAAATCAATATGCGAATGTCTTCGAATTCATTCATTTTCAGACATTAGGAATCCAAAAAATAGTTCAATTCAGTGCTACTAAAAAATTAAACGACAAACAGTTAAATCGTAGGTTGAAAAAAGATAAATTTGATTTAGGATATGATAACGCTAGCGTGACCATTGACAGCCATTTTTTCTACGGGTAAACTAATAATCAATCGTAAGGGAAAGAAACCACGGACACCCATTTATGTATTTTTAAAATGAATACACACAGTTTTATTTTTGGTTGGGGCTACGGAACATTCAAATTCTCGACTGACTTCACAAAAGCATTTCAGTCTTCAGCTCTCTCTCTCCAGCCGTTCATAGACAGAATCTCTACATTTCCTGTATTGGTGTCCGTTCATATTTTCTAGGGGTCGAGTGTATATCGTGGTTTTGTTCATATTCATTGTAGAGAACTCTAAAGTTATTTAATCTAACAGCCTGCGCGTCTGAGTCTTATTGCCGTCAAGATAATAATAATTATTGACTATAGACTCGTAAAGCTCAGCTTTAGTCTATATAAGATGGTATTATTCATTTGATGATGATGAAAGATTTTTACTGCTTTATTACGTAATAAGAAAACAGCTGACAGAAGTTCGCCTTCATATGTATATAATTTTAGTTTTTACATCATATTCTTTACCGATTTGTAGCGTATTATCTCTCGTCAAGATTTGATCAACATTTACACCCTCATATACACACTCTCTCGCGCATTGTTCGCAAGAACAGTGTTGTGTGTTACAGACAGACAGACAAACCACGGTAAATATTATATATATATACATATTACTTACCTAAAACTACTTCAACACCTCTATATATGTAGTATAAGATATTTGAGTCTATATTGCATGTGAAACAAATTCGCAGAATTCAATAATACCCGCCTCTCGAAATATCATTTTCGGCTCGTAAATCTCGGTGGATCTTCACTTATCGGCAATGGAATCAGAAGACAATGAAATTTAACTCATTCCCGATCCTCTTGGAATACATAAGCGCTGCGGACATCTTGATAAACCCGCCTTTCACCTTCGGGTGCGAGAATATAATCCCGAAACTTTTCGGCGAGGTGGCACAGCTATTAACACCCAAATTGTTTTATACTTTACGGTTTAGTTGATTCCTGAACAAGCTGAAGCAGCCCCGAATATAAGGCGAACTTCAGTTATTAAACGTATGCCAAATAAGGGATGGCAAATAAGTGGCATGAGATGGCACGCGCACCCATCTCATGTTTGGAAAATCCATCTCCACATTCAATCAAATATCATAGAAATGCGGACATAAAAACAACATATTGACTCAGGTTTTATTAAAACTTATATTTTTTTAAAAGTCTATTTATTGAAGTCGGCAAATAGATTTTTGAACATACGAAAGCATACTGAAAAAATCACAGTCAATTATCACAGAATGAAGAATCACAACGATGTTTTGAAAATACAATATCAGAAGTATGCCCGATACTTTTGGTAGATTTGTTGTTATGAATAATTGTCTCTTTAGCTTACTTTTTTTCATACTTAATAATGTACATTCAAAGATGAGGAATCAATTTACAGATAGAGGTTTTGCGTTTTATACTTTGTTTACACACACTCGCATACGTAATAAATATATTATATTTATATGCATATGTAGGTAAACGTGTAAAGAAACAGCTTTGGCGTAGACAAATCGTTTAGTACGAAGCTCTTAGCTTAGTAAAGTAAAACTTATGAATATAATGTTTATAATATACATATATTTATACATTTAGCTTAAATTATTTGACGCTTTTATTGTTTCCGAAATATACAAATATATAACTTGTAAGTGAGGGCTCAAAAGAACTCTGAAAGAGGTTACCGTAGTCCAGATCGAAGGGAGAGGGTTGGGGACTTTGGTAAGGCCGAGCGTCGGGTTCGCGTCCCCGCTGCCCGGAACAAAAGGCTCCATACAATGGGCAGAGCGTTCACAATGGCACCCTCTCTCGACAAAAAAAGGACCTACTGCCGTAGCAATAACAAAAGATCCATCGGAAAGATTCCGCGGCAGCCATCTCCCTCACTCTTTTGCTGTGCGTTTTTATCAATTTTTCTACCATCGTCCAGGGTTGATAATAATTAAAGAAAAAATATTCAAAAACATAGTATCGTCACAATACTGGCAGAAGATAGTAGGTGACAAATTAATAGTTGTGAGTAAAGACCAGATGAAATTTCGAGCATTTATGATAAAGTCCCTAGCCTTAATAATTTATGTCAGAAAGTTAATTTTAATATAAAAATATAGATGCATTTATGCCGATCTGGCACTTATAACGTTTATTATGACCAGAAACAATTTCCTGATTATAAATATTCTAGGAAAAGAATTTTTATCCAAGATTCCATTTCTGGCAATTTTCCTACCTACCAATTTTTGGTAAGGTGACGTACGTGCGTACGATACTCGGTATGCGTTGCAATACCACCCAAAGAAAGAAAGTGTATTTTAGTTCTGTTTATTGAAGTGCTTTTGCACATACAATACTTTTTGTTTTCTATCTGGTGCGTACACGAATAAATCAGAAGGTTTTCAGAGATGTCGCTATTTGTATGAATTTGATTCTTTATTTTAGATTTTAGACATATCTGGATTGTGAGATTGATTTTTATATATATAATAAGACCTACTGTAAGTTAAAAATTAAAAAGTTGAGAGTCGATTCTTTTACCATTCATTCGATTTAGATGAAACTTTGGCGAGTTGTTGTGCACACACCCGTAAAGGTTACTAAAGAAAAAAAATATAAAATCTAAAATCAAATACGTATTGACAGCGGCATCTCGGAAAAACCATCTGATTTATTCGTGTACGCACCAGGCGGAAAACAAAAAATATTGAGTATCCAAAAGCGAGTGGCTCACTAGTATGATATGTAAATATAGATAAATAGGAAAACGCAAATCGAAATGCGGCAAAAAAGGATATCCACATAAACTCTGCACCTTTGTGACCAACAGTAGAATTTTCTTAGGAATTTTATGTTTAAAATATGTGTCATCGATGTGAATTTTTTGACCTAGCCGATAATAATTTAGGACAACTACTTATGAAATTTCAGAACAGTAACACACGACGCTGTTATTTGGTTTGGCGTCAAATTACCCTCGTATCTCGTATCGTAATCACGTAGATGACTTTTCACTGTAAGATATATAATATTCGTAGTAGCTTTCCATTTCATATTGAAAAAAACAAGCAAACTTTAGTGGATATAAACTAGGGCTTCCAATTCCGTATTAGTCAATCTCGTATTTCCGCGATTAACTTAATACCAATACTGGGAAATAGTAAAAAATAATTCATGTTAAAATGCAAATTCTTATCCGATGAACTATACGAACAAAAAACGTTTCCGGCGGCCGAGTAAATTTTTTCGATTCATGTTTTTACATTTTTATATTTTTTTTCCGTTGCTTCATTTACACGGTTTATCGTGGTACATATTATTTACAAAAAAATCTTTTTTGACCATTTCAAACATGAAAACCAGTCATTTTTTCAATCCCGTGATTGAAAAAAAGTTTATCCCGAAATCCCGGGATCAGAAAAGGGGTCCGGGATTGGATGCCCTAATATCAACAAAGTCTTGGATAATTGCTCATAAAAAACTCTTAGCAATCTTCGAAGTATATTTATCGCTCCTTTGTTACGAGATACAACAATTATAACCATCAAGTATACTTTTATGTACATATTGTCACAGGTTTTTTCACAGTTTTTTTTTTGCATCCTTCAGATTGATATCCAGTACGGTTATCTAAAATGCCTGATCCTTATTCAACCCTGCTAGTTTTATCATTTTTCTGTTGATTCCCATTGCCGTTTGCGACGAGGGTCTGACCGGATAAATAGGTTTATAATATTGAAAATGGCGTACCTAAATTTGTTACTTTGTCAAGGGTGACTGGAGGCTTTGGTTGTAATAGTGAAAATGTCTTTTAGCTTCTATTATAGTAAGACACCTTTTGTTTGATCTAATCATATAATCAATCGCTGGGATGAACGAATCAATTCAATTCAACTGTAATGTTATTTTTTGATGAATCGAACAAGTTATTTATTGAAACCAATGAAATTGACCATATTTGTGACATAACTGTAACAAAGCCTTATCAAGTAGGTAAGTCCTAATAAATTTTATATGTTGTTTTTCTATTTTCTATTTTTTATTTCGTCGATAACAGTCTAGAATAACTTTTAAGGTGTTAACTGTCAACACTTGTACTACTTCCACATATTTATAATGATCAGGACTGGCTTCGCTTATCCTTAGTATTATCAACTAATAAAATATAAATCATAACTGAGATATTTATATAAAACTGATTAATGCAAGGTATATTAAACAATTAGTTCAAAGACTATGACAAGAATTTTCAGGTAATCAAACCAATTACATATAAACGAAATTAAATTGTCTACAATTAAAACGTTAAGGACTTCTTGTAAATCAAAAAAATACTAATCTGAAATCAAAAATAAAGCCACATTAAAGGTCAGTTGTGTGAGAAAAATATTATGAGTTTAAGAATAATTCATAAATATTCATTAACGGAATAACAAATGGGAGATTTTGAAATAAAGTGGTTCACAACACAAGTTATGGAGATTTTAGAGATATAGTTCTTAATTAAGTTCATAACTACATTTTCTCTGAATTGTTTCATAATCTTATGAGTGAGTCAAGCATAAGTATTAATAACATTACAATAACTGTTATTCATTTTACTGCCGACTAGTCAACAATCTTGGGCGTTCGTCTTTGCGGATTGCCGTGTCCACGGGCTCGAGGCTCCGTACAGACACTAAATTCCTCGAATTGGTGTTTCAATCAATGTATGAATTTATGCTCAAAGACATGGATTTCTGTGACTAAATTCCCCTTCCATTCTGATCTTAAAAACCGGACGTAATGAGAGCAATCAGCTAATTATCAGTATATCGATTCATTTATTTGGTAGAACTCCATTATAATAGGATAAAATATCAAAGAATTCAGATCTACAAAATTGTATTAGATAGTTGATATCTATTTCGGCTTCACGCCTTTGTCAGAAATAGCACTAACGTGAAGCCAAAATAGCTATCAACTAACTAATAAAATTTTGTAGAATTGAATATTTTGATATTTTATTGTATTAATTACAAGTCTTTTCTTATCACCATCTTTCTATCCTTTCCCTCTCAGAAAAAGAGAGGTTAACCTTTTCCAGTCCGTGCTAAAAAAAAGTCACGTTAGCAGCTGTGGCAGACACAGGCTGTGTCACTTAGACTTGGTCATGTAATTGAGCATTTTTAAAGCTAATTGATCGCTTTAAACGGGTTATTCTGTTTTTAAATATCAAATTGTTATTGTTGTACACTTTATTTTGTGCCTAGAGCTTGCAATTTACATATTTTCATGTAATATAATCAAGCCATGGGCGACACAAAAAACACGTCACATAAGCTGTAGGCATGTCTCGCTTCTGCCTTATACTGTCCGTTACAAATGTAAACTTGTGAAATTGACTCAGATAACAAACACAAGCAAGAGAGTGACGTGCCGTTCTCTCTTTCTCGCTCAATACCATGTAAAGTGAAGGGTGCGAGTGAGATACAAGGGCTTGCGGGCGCATGCTCTTGTATACTACATGCTCATATACAAATGGGGTTTTGCGATAGAGATAGTAACTCCACCACATGCCGCTGCATAGAAAATAAATACAAGCGATGATGCATCCGGCCCTTTCTCCCTCTCACTAATACTATTTCTCGCTTTGTCTCAACTCATTGAGTTCGGAGTAATAATGTCATCAGTGTTTTGTAACTTTATTAAATTAATGATGAAAGCATTGAATCGAACAACTTATTTATTTTTATTTCAATACATAACTATTTTATCTACAAATAGCTAAAATCCTAAATTTATATAAAACCTAATAAGTGAGATATTAATTTTTTCAACTTGTATGGCAATCTTGATGCACCTATCGCAACGGGAAGGTTAAGCGACTGAATAATCACATAAAGAAATTTCCATCGAGATGCTCCATTAAGAGTCAATATGATACATCGGAAGCGTACAAAATTTCATACTATTTACCGTTTAAAAATTAAGAAAAGAGGCCTAAAACGCTTAAAGTAAGATTAAAAAATTAAGAGATTCAGTGACTGAATGATAAAACAGTTTCCTTAAAACAACTTTTGTTGGATATGAAGTCTAAATGTATATCACTAGAAACGGACATAGTTGAAAAAATCTTAATTTTTGTTATAATAATTTTGAAATATTTTGTGTTTTATTGTTGAAATATTTTAATATTTTCCTCGGTTTTCAATAGAAAATATCTTTAGAAGCGCACTCTGCAATCAAAGAACGAAAACCAACAAAAAATACGGTGAAAAGATTCTTTTGTCGAAAGCGATGAGCCGTGAGGAACATTGCACGTCTTTTATGTTGCGATTTCAAGAAGGAAATGGTGTCAGGAAACTAGCTTTAGATAGAAATAATATTCCATGTTTCAGAGAATTTTAAACGATATTTTTAAGACGATAGTCAAGTAGAAATTTAAAAGTGTTGAAATGGAGAGCTGAGGTTGTTCTTCAAAATAAAAATGAAAAATCAGTGAAAAGCTTCAGATTTTGAGATAGTGACATTTGTAAATTAAATTACAAACATTCCTGTAATTATTTAAATCTAGTTAGTTAATATTTTGAAAACGTTTTAGTTGATTAAGAGTTTTCTTATAAAAATATTGCACTCACCATCCAGTTTATATATCAGATAAGGCGTTAGTCTATTTTTTTTTATATATTAATTCATCTCAACTAAAATGCAATATTTAATTTTGAAAACTTAATAAATAACGTTTTGTTTGAAAAACCGGTGCCACACATTTTTAATCATTTGATTAGAAAATACCTGAAAACTTTTACTTGGTGGTGAGGTCACGGACTCGAAGCCCGGTATAGAAACGTTCATGCTTGATCTATGTATTTATATCCAAGGGTATGCATCTTATATTTTTACTTCACACCTACCTTAGGAGGTAACATAATAGGTCATATCCTGAAAAGTGAGCATAGACAGAGTAAGTAGATGGCTATTAGTCGTTTTCTAGCATCATCCTTATTTCCATATCGTCTTCGAAGAAAATGATTGGACGAATAAGTTACAACAAGTTATATTGAGATGCTTTGTTAGGAGTTAATATGTTCGATATCGGGATCGGACATGGCTTCAATTTATTATATTAATATTTATTATGCTGACTTTGACAAAGTAGATTATGTATAAAAATTAATTTGTAAATAAGCTTTATTAAAAATCAAAGGTAGAAGCTTCTAAGAATATACGAAATTTGAATACTCATAATGTTGCCAAAAATCTCCTCCCGGGTCGAATTTGCAATAAATTTTCCTGCCCTAAATATGCACCGTTTGGCCGCCGTCTTTATCCGTGAGGTGGATGCACTGTGCCCACGATCGTCTCCTATACAGCCTCCATCGCGATATTTCGAAGCCCTCCGACCAAGACTGTACGACCGCTTGAATAATTCATCCCTTACGGCGTCTGTCATAAATCGGCTGCCATAGCTCTTCAAGCTTTGAACATCCTTTTAAACATTCTAACCCCCCTTCCCCCCGTACACAGTATATAACAGGCAAAATTTCGTAAGAAAATGCTAGCACAGTGATTACTTAAAGATAAGAAACATGTGAAGTTTTTATTACAGTGATTTCTAGTGTAAAAAAAATATTTTACGAAAATTTCCATCACTGATGAAATCTAAATCTCTGTATCTTTTAAAACGTATTTGGTTGATTAAAGAAGTCTTTATTATAAATATAGTGTCGTTTACTGTCTGTAAAATACAGTGGGCTTTGTTTATATGTTAGTTATTTTAAACTAAGTATTTAGAATTGTTGATCAACCACAAAGCGTAACGGAGTATTTATGTTAGATATCTCTCAATGAATCAATACAAAAATTATTTCAGCTAATTATTAGTTAAAATAAACGACTTTTATAATGAACGTTTCTTTTACAACTACATTAAAATAAATAAAACACGAGTGTGTGAAAATTTTCTTTGCAAAAATATTTCATAACTATTACTTTTTCTTAGTGTTATATTAAGAAAAGGGAAACAGACATAAGGAGATGCAAAGCAAATAGAGATAGTTTGACAAATCAAAACAAGAAGAAAGAGGACAAGCAATAATGGAATGAAAGAGACGAACAAACCGGAAATAGCAGTGGATTCAGGGAGATAGAAAATGTGCGACAGAGAAATTTAAGGCATAGATTTTATGCTAAAAATAGACAAGGATACCTATATGAAACAATATCTGTTCGATTAAGAGGATATATATAATTTATCATGTCCATAGAAGACATACGAGCTGACGTTTTTGATCGAGTTAATAAACTTTTCTACTTTGATAAGATGTCTACTTAATATGAGGGTAGATTATAGAATGTATTTATACGCTTTATCAAGTATACCGAATCTTATGTTCAAAAGTCTGTGTATTTCACTTATAAAATTAAAATACAATACTTTAACATGACCGCTTTTGTATTAATCTGTGTAGAATATATTTCGCTACTTTTAAAACCCTCTTTAGAGGTCTAGGGGCCAACATTTCATAAAAATACCCGGTCTGGGTCCAGCCCGGCCCGAGCCCGAGTCTCAATATCACACTTGTTACCCGAACCCGAGCCGATGCCCAGATTTATTTTTCTCAGCCTAAAAAAAGTCCGAATTTTTAAATATAGTAAATTCATTTATACTTTTCAATCAGTATATATGTTATTGTTTCCATATTTCCATTTTTAAGTTATGAATACTATTTCCCTATGGTTGACGCATGAAAATAGCAAAGTACGAAATATTTTTCTGAAATTTGAATTTCTTACCCGGGCCCGGCCCGACCCCGAATCTGAATTGTCCTTACCCACCCGAGCCCGTGCCCGTACAGACCTCTAACCCTCTAACAGTTCTAGACAAAATATGTTCTTGCTATACATATATTAATCACTGGAAAACAATGTACATTTCTCTTAAGCTATGTTATCTGTTGAATTTTTTTGTAAAGTTGTAACACGCCCATTTCACATTTTACAGGTAAGTATGTGGGATTGAACCACACCCCGCAATCTTTAGAAGCGTGTTTTGGTTTTATATTAAACTCGCTACTGCATCATTCTGCAAAATTAATATTTAGGGCCCACTGTGATGAGCAAGCCATTCGGGGTTCACGTATTAGTAATAAACGTTGCAAAACATTGCCCTTACCACTCGGCTACCGGACCACACAAATCAATATCATCTCTCATTATTCATTTTTGGAATGATTTTATAAAGTACCAAGAAATGAAATTTTACGACAAACCGCTTATTTAACTGTCAAAAATATTTCACAAAGTAATATGTTTTAGTAATGGCATTACTTACAGTGTTTACTTTGTGGTTTCATAAATAATAATCATCATTGTTTGTGAAACAATTTTATAATGTTTTCTTGTTCACATATGAAATGCTTATTGACGAACATGTTTAAAAAGCCTACCTTTCTAGGCTTAATGATTACATGTAAATTATATACGTTACCTCAAAATATACCACAGTATTTAGCGTGCTGTATCCATTCTATTCTACGCCACAATAGTAGTTTGGTTTAAATATACATTAAGAATTGTTTACAGCTACAACGCTTCCTTTTGAATATTAAATAATAATTATATTAAAAAACTGTTGATCTATCTATCCAAAGTGATTAAGCTGGCAATGTTTAACCGTTAAGTGAAAATGGTTTTTGTCTTTATTTGTATTTTAATTTGTACTTTATTTACATATTGTAATACAATTAATCTTGACTATTCTTCTAAGCAATCTCCTGCTACATTTACCATAGTGTCATGTTCGACTGATAATTATAATAAAACTTATTAGTATTACATTGTAGTTATGTATTAATTTCAAAATAAGTTCCAAGATACAGGTAACTATTAAACTAGCTATTCATTGTCACACCTGCTTCATAAACTAAATTTCTCAGTGAGTCGCTAATATAATGTGTACTTATATCATAATATTATGTTAAAAGCAATTGAGATAATTCGTTGTTTTAAGAAATGACTACTTCAACCGTGGATTAATTAAAAAAAACAACTATAAAAATGTAGACAATAATATAAACCTTTTTATTTTCATCCTACAAACCGTATCAGGTAAAATACTTTCATTATGTCAACGGTTATCTTAAAAAGGTTTTTCAGAAATCTGAAGAAGATTTCTCAATAAAAGATATGGTTTTTTGAAACCCAAGCTTTCTCTGAAATACATCCTGTTTAAATATAAAATTCAAAAATTTATTGCCGTAATTAATAATTGACGTGATACGTTTCTATAATATCATTTCCAAACTAAAATATAGATATCATTATTGTAGGTTTTTCATTCTGATCCAACAAAGTTACCAGTTTTACTTTTAATTTGTAAATGAGTTTCCGCTGACTGTACCAATATATAAATGATTTAACGAATAAATTTTACTTCCTATTAATTTTTCAAAGAAAAAAAATACTTGTTTTTCCGTTGCAGCATTTCTAAATTGAAAACTCTTTTGTTACCGAAGGTTTTGAACATTTTTCTGTGATATCGCATGTCAAAAATATCTTCATAAGTAGAGCTATCATAATTTCTAATTTTCATAAGTAAATTATTATGATTGGAATCATATAATATCCGACAAACTCATTATCATAATCACAAAATATATGTAAAAGTATCTTTGTTTTTTAGTCTCTGTGGACTAGTGGTAAGAGCTGTACTTTAGCGATCACTTAGGTCTGGGTTCATGTCCTGGCAAGGTCAATATCTTAGATCTAATATTTGAGATCTTAATTATAATAAAATACAATTTGTTTTTATCTCTAGAAAAATTATCATCGATTTCTAAAAAATTTCAAAATATCTTTTGTCTTGGACATTATTAGCTGTAATTCCAAATAATGGTTGTTAATGATATGCCTTAAAAAATAAGTTGAATAATAAAGGTAATGTTTTGAAGAAAATATTTTTATTGTATTCGTGGACTGGACATTTATGAAATATTCGAATTCATCGATTTACTACATCATATAAGGAGATAGATATTCTCAATTTTATACCATGAAAACTGTTACATTATGAACACGTCACCGTCCTGTCATTAACGCGGTGCTGTAAAACAGAGGGTTGTTAATCAAACAAATGGGATTATAATGTCGAGGTGTTTCGCTGGCGAATTGTTTGTATAACATTTACAGCGTAACATTTTCATTGGAGCCCTTCACGCTTTGGCGGGAAAGCACGAGAAAGCTGGAAAAGCGCATTTATGGACACTGAATATAAGACATGCTTAGGCGAAATGGATTTTATTGATTGGCTAAGACAAGACCCGTTATTATGTAGGAAACTGTTTCAGCGTTTCTTGCCATGGTTACTTTCTGTTTCATTACATCAATTTATGATCTAACAAAACTTTATTGGAATCCAAATTTGATTAAAATTTCCAGTCATATATTAAAATTGCTAGAAAGATCTAGTTCGAATTCAAAAAAATCTGACCCCTCTTAAGCAATATTCTGCGCATGCTTTCTTTACACAGGCTACAACATTTTTAACGCGTACCGGCAGATGATTTGTCGTGTGCTAAACCACGCCCGTATGCATTTTATTGACTATTCACATAACATAGCTGTTCTGAAAGAAGACACTAACTGAAAAATAGTGTTGAGTAATTAGACTTTGAAGTTTTTCAAATGTTTGAAATGCTATACCTTTTTCATTTAGTTTGTTTGCACAAAACTGTGTTTAAGTAAAAGAATAATTTTTACAAATAAATGTGATCTTCCATACGGTAGAGTTGGAAATAAGGTAAATTTTTGGAAAGAATTTAATTTCTTTTTTTTTTCATGTCCGCTCCCAATGTGGAGCATATGGTCTCTTAATGGAGGTACCTCAACAGAATTTTTCTATGAGAACTTTTTGTTACTCAGTTGCTCAACCTCGCTTTATCGAAGAGAGTAGGGATAGAAGGATAGGGCAAGGACAGAACGAGTGGTTAGCTAATCGCACTCACTACGCCTCGTGAGGACCGGATGTGTAGGTGAAGAGGGAGTTTTAGACAGCACAAGACTACGAACAGAAATCCATAAATCGATTGAAATATCAATTTATGAAAACTGTCGCACCGGGAATTGAACCCGAGACATCCGTAGCCGTTGCCCACGACGCTACCAACTGCGCCACGGATGCCGACATCGCAAACACTCATGCCTTTGAACAGAAATTCATAAATCGGTTGAAATATCAATGATTCGAATACGTGGGCATCGTAACTGACTTATCATAAGTACGACGTTTTTTTGGGTGTTTTCAAGATAGAACAACGAAATGCAATTAATTTTATTTTTGATACGGATATTATTAATAGTAATAAATAGCACAGCGCAACGATTTATAACAAGTTAAGACACATTTATGACGCACGTGATGTTTAAATTATTCATTAATAATGAATGTAAACTTATTTATTATCTATTTTACATTACTTTTATTTTGAATAAAATTGACCGAACTTATGCTGACTCTAAAATCTTATAATACCAAAAAATGAGATTAAAAAGAAGCAATTTTTAAAAGTGCTTCGATTTAGCTATATTGTAAAATTTTAAAATAAAAAAATGGGTTTTTTCCCTGAAAAGCCCCCAAAAACATTCATTACAACTCTTCAGAACAGATAAATATGATTTTTATTAATATTTTAAAATTAGGAAGACTGTAAAAAAACATATTATTGCAAACTTCTGTCAACGTGAAGGAGCTTTATGAAAACATTGTGTTTTGTTGATTTCTTTAGACCTGGCAGCCCTTGTAGGAAATAAAACAAATTAAATACCCTTGCATTTATGCATTCACATTTTCAGGGCGAGTTTTTTTATAAAAAGCTTGCGAAGCTTTCAACCCTGAATTGAATAGATTTTTTGTGTGAAGAGAGACGTCCGCCGTGTTGACTTCTGAGATGAAGGATTACCAAGTAAAGAGAAAAATTCTCCCCTCAAGCCTTATCAGTGGCGTGCGTAGAATAACATATCGCTAAAAATTATAGGAAAAAATTACATTTAATTTTATTTCACCTACCTTCATGTAGATATTTATTTAACGCAGACATGTATATAAATATACAAACCAAATCCAAAATGTTACATAGTTAGAGTGTATGGAACATTGCTCACTTCCAACGACTGCCGTAAAATTGCGTATATCTATTAAAAATGTATAGTCACTTTTAAGGTGTTAACTGTCAATTCTTGATGGAAAGGCATTATATTTAAAATAAAACACAATTCATTCGTACTACTTCGACATGTTTATAATGATCAGCATCGGTTTCGCTCATCACGAGCATTATTAACTGATAAAAATACAAATATATCAGTGTTATTTATATAAAATTGAATGTTAAAAATTAAGGTATATAAAACAGTTGGTTCATGAACTAAGAGAAGACATTACTGATCATCAAACAAATTATACATAAACCAAATAAAATAGTCTACAATTTAAATGTTAAGGACCTCTTACAAATCAAAAAAAAATATATAAACAATGATTTAGCCAACTTTTGATAGAAGGCTTCATCAGGGTTAAGTAAGGAAAAAAATATCATGGATTACAATCATAATTATAGGACTATTAAATGACGTCAATTGAATTTTTCGACATTGTGTTTATTGTAATAAAATACAATTTCATAAAATATGATCACCGTTGATTTCGCAAAACTAGTAAAGATTTTTAACTGATTTTAGTTGTCAAGCAGACCATACGTAAATAACATTAAAAAAACCACAACGATCCACTATCATGTAGACTCAGTGTACACGACAAAATTATTGACTCAGAGGAGAAAAAAAACCTTTTACTTACAGTCGATTTCGCTTAATTGGTAGACCGGTTTATCGGATTCGCCGGCTATTTGGGACAAATTCCAATAAACAGAAACCAAACGATCTAATAATCATTTATTTTGGTTATCCGGGACACCATTCCGTTTAATTGAAAAAAAAAATATAATAAAAATATTTTATTATGAAAAAAGATTATAATTTATCATTTTATGGTTAAAATTAAAACTATGTAGATTCAATGATTAAAATCAAAGCATCAAACATTTAGTGAAGACTTCAACAATGAGAATGAATGTCCCCATATTCATGCCTCTAACCAGAAGGTAATGAAAAATATAGCCATGTTACAACATTATTCTATGTAAGAAGGCAATGATGAGAGTCTAACATCGATATAAAATATATATGCTGATTTTGTACAACTTATTACAATCCTGTAAAAACAAGAGACAGACTACAGTCACACTTGATGACTTCATGAGGAAATGAATAATTTAGTTAGCTCAAAAATATTGTGCATATTGCTCAACTATTATTGATTATTTAAATAATATATTCTTATATACAGTTAATAATTACTTGCTATTTTCTGTAACTTGAATATTTTTTCAATAATTTAATACGTAAAGTAGGTTTTTTTTCTTCACAGTTCGCTTATAAGAAACAGCCGATTATTTAGGACAAAATTCTTGGGTCCTATGTGTACCGATTAAGCGGATTAGACTGTGTGTTGCTGTAATGCAGTGCTACGCAACCGGTGTGCACGGCACACCGGTGCGCCGCTAGACGATGCCAGGTGTGCCGAGGCACAATACATCCGAAATGATAAAAAATCAAGTATTTTGATATTAGAAAAAATTAAAGCCATTTGGTGTTATTTTGATATTTATTGGAATAATTGTATTAGTGATTGAACGGATAATGCAACTGCAATGGATGGGGAATAAAATAGGGTCCAAAAAACCAAAAAATCCTATTATAGATGTTGCAAATTGCTGTATCTATTGGGAAGCATTGATGGCAAAAAATTTCCCAATAGAATTATTACAAACAAACGAATAAATCAAAATAATACACAGTATCAGATCAAGAGCCTTAAATACGCATTCTGTTGAAAAAGATATGAATACCGATTGTTTCACAGAGAAAAATCTTGACATACTATGACAAATAAAACGGGTCCAAACAGAAATTCAAGCATTGGCAAAGTGAGTTACCACTAGGATCATCTGAAATGTTCCGAAGGCCAAGCAAGCTTATTATTGAAAACAGAAAGATTATTTCAGATTTGGCTAAACAAAAAAATGGGCAATACTTATTCACTCAATTTACTTTCATTAATTTATTTATATTTAAACTTAGTTAATTATTTTAGTTACATCTTTGACAAAATGATTTTTTTGTGATTTGTATTTTTTTGTGTGCTTTGTGTCCCATCAGTTTCAAAAGGTAAACGGGTTCAATTGGCTTTTATTAAAAATAATATTAGCTACTATTCCAAATTTACCAAATAAAAACAAATTAATAAATTGTAAGTTTTGTTTATTAAATTTACATATTTTGGTATGAGTGCTTAAGTGTGCCGGGGGTGAGAAAAGGTTGCCTAGCACTGCTTTAATGTATTATTCTACTAAGATTCATTGAAGAAATGTAGTAAAATTTTCATTTGAAACAAGAACGAAGGATCATATTTAGTTTTAAAAAAGGTCAAAAATACAATTTAATGTGTAAAATGTAGAATATATAAAATTATACAGCTAATATCTACACCACTGGTGTAAGATTACCTTTAACATTTGATATTACTGTTCAGTCAAAGCGAAATTCTGCGAGATTTTATATACAATACCTGCCTTCTTGTCGCTTTTCGTTTATTGCTAGAACAGAAATTCTTATGAACACTCATCTCAATATAGTGTTTATGTCAAATCAGGGCAGATAGCTCTTCATAGAAAAGAAATATTACATTTTTATTATAACTTCTCAAAGAATCTACAAGATATCTTTTACGCTATAAATATAAATTGTTTTAGGTACATACTAACGTAATTTATATCAATTTGATCTTCAAAAAATCGTCTTTTTGATCATGTCCGTTCTCAACGTGTCGCATAAGGAATCCTAATTATTGATTATCTCAAAAGAAGTAGACGGTATTGTTATTTAGTTGCTTAACCTCTTTTTTGGAAAGGGCTAAAATAGAAAGTTACGGATTGGAAAACACTAGTAATTCGCTAGCCGCTTTCCCTCGGTATGGTGCGAGGGAATTTAATCATCACATGCAGCCATTGCTTAGAATAAAAATCTTCAAACATATTGAAAAAAAAGTTATTTATGAAATTATCCGTACTGAGACTCAAACCTGTGGACATAACTTTACTATAATAGAACTGGTGGCGTGCAATTATTTTTAAATCTTACATGAGGGTGTATTTTGCGTAACAATGAAAAATATATGTGAGTTAGTGCACTGTCCATGGTGCAGGGGTAAGCAGCTCTATCCTTCTATCCTTACTATCTTCGAAAAAAAGTGAGATTGAGCAATTGAGTAATAAGCAGTTGTCGTAGAAAAATTCTGTTGAGATATATCCATCGAAGGCCATACACTCCACATTGGGAATGAACATGGATGGAAAATAGCTTCACCTTCCTTTTCAGAAAGATTCAGCAAGGATAGATAAATGAATAATTTTTGTCATCAATATGACCGAGTGTTAACGGTCTACCTTTTCCTGTATAAAGGCGACATTCATTTATTTTCAAATTAAATAAGGCCGCATTTAAAAAACACATCAAAATGTATGTACCTATAATATTTTGTAAATGAAGAAAAACAATGAAATTTATTTATTCATGTATTTGTTTATTTCAATCAAAACGCCGCACTTGACACCCTTTAATTCCACAGGTTCATCACCCTGGTCTAGGGCTTCTGTTCTAAGCTGTTTCACGATCAAGCAATCGATTCTCCCGATCGATTTTTTAAAAATGTTAGAAACATTTTTTAAACATCGCGTCATACCTAATAATAAAAAGGATATATTCGTGTACCTTATATTGTTAACTGTTAGTACTAAGTCGACACTTGGCATACACCATATGACACCGCCCCGTAGTTATGGGGCGGACAGGAGTCTTCAAAACCAATCTGCAGACTCTTTATATTAATGCAAATTTAATATGTAATATCTCTCCTAAGGCATTCAAAAATAATTTGTCATATTTGTTTGGTTACCGTTATTTGTTTACCGTTAGAAGTAAACAAAATGCTTGCGCTGCTTAGGGAAAGAAGCATTCGCCTCTTGGCCTTCCCCGGGGAGTCGTTGGCCGACGAAGCGGTGACTTAGTCCACCACTTACTAGTTAACCACTTACAGAGTTTTAAATTGAAATTGTGTATTTTAAATCTGTTTGTGTTTGTGTAACTGCCTTCGAGGAATTTATAAGTGTAAACTAACTGCAATTAAAGAGAAAGTATACTGAATACGACCGGGTTTTAATGGAAGACGAAGGAAGCTGTGAATTATCCTTTGTCCCCACGCCGGACGCGGGGCTGTCGAAGTGTGTTGACGCTCCGCACCCCGCTTCTCCCCGCCTCCACCTTCCTCTTGAGCGAACGGACCGGATTTTCTTTCCTACTCTCTCACATAATATATAATGAAAAAATATATATCGTTCATATTACACAATTTTGACTTGGAAACAGATTCGGTTTCAACTGATGAAAGTATTAAGAATCAAATTCAATTGAGTAACAAAAGCAATATAATACGAATTACTATATGAGTTTTGTTCAATGGAAATCAATATTGAATGTATTCTTTTACAAAAGTTTTTAGACAATAAATCATTTTTCATCAACTTCGGACACGTTGTACTATTTTATTATTTGTTTCTGTTAAGATTCCTTATAAAAATAAAACACCATTGTTCCCTTAATGTATGTACATTTACCCGGCATGTGTACAAGCACTTAGCTTTAAATCGCTCAAGCCATTACAGTAATAGAGCACGATTCCTCGAAATCTAATTTGTTTAGTGGTTAGACGATCAATTCAGTATAGATAACTATCAATCTGTAACGGATATGTCCTATCGAAATGGAAATTATGTCATTATTCAAAAACAATTATTAAAAACCTTTTAGGAACTAAATAAGTTATTAATTCATGTGATGGTTTTTTATTTCCTATATAAAATGAGTTTTTTTAAGTAAAATAAATCGTTTATAATACCTACACTTTTTTATATCAACTTGATGGAATAAGTTCTAAGACGCGTTAGCGTCAAAGGTTTTCAAGTCTCCTTTATCTCTAATGTTATTGCCGATAGAAGGGTGTGATCGCTGCAGAAGTCAGCAATCCGAAGTAAAGCTAGTTCACATGGATACCATATTAATTTACATAAATATACCTTACCGCATACCGCATATACATATGCACATACGTGTACATAAGGAAGCATAAGGGTCGTGCTTATAATTGAAATAATCAGTGCTATAAGCCTAAGATGCTTAAAATGTCTACAAATACAGACATCAAAGATCTCTCAGTCTAGTTCTGAGCAAAGTACAGCCAAAGACATTATTCTTTCCACACCACAAAAATAGCAATTTTTTTACGTTTTACTTGCAGTTCTTAGCTTATTAAAAAAAAGGTTTTTACTGGGCGGTAAGCTTTCAATTAAAATTATCAATACTGCACTTCTTTACAAAATTTACCCCCGTTATGTGTTAAATTAGTGTCTTCCAATTGTATTTGATAACGGAACCCTTTTCTACGGTACGGAACTTCTTATACAGCATGGAGGATGAAAAACAAATGTTTAAATTAAACTGCCGTTATTTTGATATGCGAAAGGAAAGTAGCTGCAGGTATTGTCATACGTTCAAAATTTTAATAAAATGTCATACATTTCAGCAAAGTGTAATGTCATAATATACATATTCACGTATTGAAGATTCTCATTATATCGAGTGTAATCGTTGAGAAAAATTAAATATACGCATGCCTCGAACCGTTTACAGCATAGATTGCCAAGTTTATTTGGCTTACTACCACCTTTTCAGAAAATAAAAAAAAACTCAATAAGAAAACAGATTTCATTTTATGTCACCTATTCAAACATGACAACGCGCGAGACGCTCGCTTTTCAACATTTACTCGTTAAGACCTGTCAACCGACCTAAACGCACGTATAACATATATTGTCAATGTAATAATTGTGTGCGTTTATTGGGAAAATATAGAAATCACTACGAATTAACTGTAATTTACCATGTGCCACCCTTAATCGTTCCAATCATATCGTCCACTTTGGGAATCACTAGTTTTGAGTATATTACATTACTTACTTTTGATTTGAGAGAATAGCGAGAATTCTATAATTATTTTCCGTCACATAGATGAGCCATTTTTTTTGTTAGAAAAATGTGGCTTTGTCTTCTTTCGCGTGTGGCTTTAGTGCTTCTTCGGTGTGAAAATTAACAGCACACGCTTATCCAACTCATGTCACGCAACGACGGCTTCGCACTGTGTGTTGCGGTACTTAATGATAACTCTGGATCAATATAGTCTGATTTGCATGAAGGTCGTTGTCACTAATGAGTCCCTATAAAATTGACGTGAAAGACTGGAATACTCTAGCGAAAGATTCCCATTCAGCCATATATGAATTGAGATTGTCTCATTTAGTAGAACCTCGCAAGTTATTGATATTCCCTAAAACTTATTTGGAAGAATATTAGCTGTGAATAAATTTACTTTAACTTTGTTTAGGAGTTATTAATTAGGTTCGGGAGAGTAGCGTCCGCCCTCAAAAGTGTTTCTTTGCTTTATGGCATAATTTTACTTTAAAAATCGGGAACCCCCTTTCGGGGTGTAAAGTGGTTTAATTTTCAAAAGTCCAACATTGTAAATTAAACCCCTTTACGCTTTTTCTTCTGTCATTTTTGCGGACTTACAACGCGGGGCACTTAATTTTTTTATCATGCAATTAAAAAGAACAAGCAAAGTTACGGTGGACTTTATTAAGATGGGACAAAATCTTCGTTTATTTAAATAAACTCGCTTATAAAATATACGCTGAAAGTTTGGATTGTTTAGGAAATTGGTTTGCATAAAAAGTTATGAAGTAGGTAAACGAAATTTTATAAGACATAAAAAATCGATATAAATAATTAAAACATTTTATTACCGTGGACATCTTCGTAAAGCGTATGTCATCGTTCCTATTGCAAAATTTTATATTTGCAAAATCATTTATTTTTTAGGAGAGCATAAAAACAGCTTAAAAACAACTTTATGGAATTAAAACAAAAATTAAAGAAAACGTAACATATTCAATATTAGTTTTTTAGCTTTATCAATTCTAAATAAAGAGGAAGAATGTGTCTGAGTTTCTAGAGGAACCACATTCAATGCCTCATTCAATGAGTTTTTGTATAACAAAAAAATACTTTCGAATATAGTTGATGGATGTTAATCTAAATTAATTATAAAACACGAATATTAAAAAGCCATTTCCACTCCCAATGTACCGTCTTTTTCCGAAAATAAGACACTGTCTTACTTTTCAAGTACAATAAGTAGATTTATAAATTTTTGTTTAATATTTATTTGTATAAGAATTTTACATTTATTACTTTTAATTTAGGTAACAAATGTATATTTTAGGTACATTTATGTGAATTCTACACTCTAGATTCCAGGAAATTATTTCGGCACCTGCGAGTGCATTTCTTGCAACGAACTGTAAACGTTAACAAGGTTGAGAAAACATGTGAGAGAGTACAACATTTGAATTATTCATACCTATTTATTAAAATAATAGACACAAATTATAAATAAAATGCCTTTCCGCCAAGAATATTGACAGTGACAGTTTTCTTATCAAATTAAAATCAATTACTTTTTTTCTAAATAATTTATTTCATATTGTGATGTTTTTCTTCTGTTGTGACACGTGCTCATTTTCTTTTAAAAATATTGTCAAAATAAAAAATATTGTTTTCGTAGGCATTTATTATTATCCCTTAATTATTGAATGCCAGCTTTTTTTGATGTCTGATACATTTAATATGAAATATGTAATGTGACGTTTTTTTCATTATATTTATTTAGTATGCGAAAACGGGTCGCTCGGTTTATCGTCAATATTTTTTCGTCAAATATGACATTTAAGACCATTTATAATATCACAGAATATAAATTATTCAATACGTAGGCATCATAAAAAATGAGGCAGCTCTTTCTTCCTTTCGTAAAATTTACTTAATAATATAAGATGACAGTTTACGTTTGATATATTATAACAGAATAAATTTATATACCCTTAATCCTCTATGAAATGACATTGTGAGCTATTCAAAAACGTTTTTTATGTCGTATCAATACTTATAACCTATTCTTGAATACTAATTTTATTACAAAGAGTACCGACGTCACTACTCAGTCGTAAGCATACTCCAAATTCACATTAGGTTCGAGTTTTTCTAGTCAAAATCACATTCCAAAAAATTTATTATCTTATTAAGATTGAAACAGTTTTTTTAGCGAATAGGATTAGGCGAAAATTGTAAGAGGTTTTTTTTCTTAACTATGTACCCCATTCAAAGCCTTTATTTATTAAGATAGTACGAAAACACATGCAGAGCAGGGATACAAAGACTTATGCTGTACAAACACTAGAAATAAAATAACGATGAAACTGAGAGATAGTTTCACAGGCTCCAATATAGCTAGGTAGAATACAAGAAAACTGATCCTTTCCTCCCACCCGTCCAACCCTAAGAACGGGTGAACGGGGAATCATTATATCTTTACTATCTTTGAAAAAAGAGAGGTTGAGCAAGTGATTAACTAAAAGCTCTCGTGAATTTTTTATGTTGAGATCAGCTCCATTACAAATCCATTAACTTCACATTGGGAGCGGATACTCGTTTTTATCAATTCATAATAAAAAAATGTAACGATTGATATAGTTATTTTACGCATTATTATACCGTTTTTTTGTATGCCAGTGGTTCGTATTATTCAAAGTGGTGAAATAAGTGGTCCATGAGGTCCGGAAGGTTGGCCGCTGATACAAAATACATGATTTATCTTTTGTTTCCAGATTATATGCAGTCATTATGCAAGAACCACTTTCTGCAGCAGCTATATCGAAA
This sequence comes from Himalopsyche phryganea, assembly GCA_022494535.1. Taxonomy (NCBI): domain Eukaryota; kingdom Metazoa; phylum Arthropoda; class Insecta; order Trichoptera; family Rhyacophilidae; genus Himalopsyche; species Himalopsyche phryganea. The sequence continues at coordinate 397,035 of JAGVSL010000154.1, read as the reverse complement.
GATAGACGGGGCTGTATTATGGTCGCAGAACGAAAGAAACCTGGACTGCGTGATCACCTTTCAGACGCACTCCATCCTGCAGAGATTCATGTTGCGATTTGACATGCTCCAACTTGACTGCAATGATCATTTGCTGGTATATGACGGAGCTCATGCCGTTGGAACACACAAGGTTTGTTGATTTCATATTTGTATTCCTTTCTTTGAAAAAAACATTATGTGAAAGTTGAACTTTAATTGGATGCAGTTATGCAGAAAGTACCCAATCTACAAAAAATCACATGATATAGATCAGGTGCGTTAATGTTTACTCTAGGTTCTGCTGAACATAGCTTGGCTGAAAAATATATATTCTTTAAATAAAACACTATGGCAATATTGTGCCGATCATATTATACAAGTCAGGCACTCGATTAACAGTCACACCACTTACAAAATTAAAATATACTGAATGATCTTATATCTCTACTATATAGCACAAAATACATGTAGAAATATGTACTTGAAATTTTCACACCTCATTCTGGCTGCAATTGTTAGTTCAACTGCGAAATTTTCAACTTTCATCTCTCAACATTTAACTTTTAACCTTAAACTGAAAACGTGATATGTTTGACGTTTCAATGTGGGATGAAAAAAGAAATAATAATAGTCGCCTAGCAACAGCTCGATACTAATATATTCTGCAAGTGACAGTTGAGATAGTAATGCGAACGTAGATATTATTTGTGTTAAATATTGAGTTTCATGTTTGTGATTTGGTAAAAAGTGAATTTGGTACATTCGTACAACTTGGAGTGCATCTGGAATCGTCATAGAGAATCAGTGCATGACTCTGATCGTATGTTTAAATTGTGGCCCTGCAGGAATCATTATTAAATGCAGATTAATAAGCTGTCTATCGAGAAGTTCTGCGGCGTCATAACAACAGTGCAGGTTGCAAAATTGTCATTTTTTATTATAGCTGGTTTCAACTTTTAACATTATTATTAATTGGTCGACTATATTTTGTGGGTGAAACAAAAGAGGTTCGGTTAAGGTGATATTTTCCAATTTCAACCAAATGTCAACATTAGCTAGCCAACATTTAAATTTAATAACCTAATATAAGCGTGCTCTATATTGGGCGAAGCCGGGTAAAAATTACTAGTTCTATATAAGTCAGTTTGTCATATTGAAGATTTAATAAAAATTAGATTCAATTATCGCTACATCTATCATATAAATAATAGCTCAGAGCTGTGACTTTTCTAAGTTTTTAATTTAATGTGATTGCAAAAGTGCCATTATCTTAGCTAAACATAATCGTGGTTTTAATTTCAAGTTGAATTCAGTGATTGATTTGGATATGAATGATGATTGTTTGTAGATGTAAGAATGAATAAAAAATAGGGCAAATACGATTCTATAATAATCGATATTTTATAATAATTACAATACATCTTTGTCTTGGTTAACCTGTTGTATGTAACGCAGCACACACAGTCTGTATATTGAGCGCATTGAGTGAATGTTGACAAGTGACACTGTCATCTGGAAAATTCTAGTTATTATATTCAATCGCTGAACTTTCAACATGTTGATATTAAAAAATTTTGAACATGTATTTACTTCTCCGTCCGTTCATTAAATCGCTTACAGTTTAACATGAAATTTAGTTATTATATACTACTTGATAAATAACCGATATATATGCAGAATGTCAATGAATTTGATTAAAGAAAGAAAAGAGTGTTTAAGTTATAAACTTTTCACTACTTGAAATTGTTCAACTTTACTTTGAAAATATTCCTCAATTTGCACATTTGATTGGTTCCTTACAATAGCTTAATTGCAATCCGTGAAAGTTTATATCGATATTTTTATATACAATGGAAGCTTAATTGAAAACGAAATGTTTCCCTGAAGAAATTACTGTTGAGAAGGTAGTTCACAGTAGAATAATGTGTTATTATAATAGTATCTAGGTTTTCTTTTTTTTCCTTTTTTAGCAGAAAACATTATCCTATTAAAATATATCCCCCTAATCAATTGCTATGCCTCTCCCTAGATGTACACGGAATTCGATTTGCATAATTTGTATCTGTATATTATTTTCTTTTGCCATATCCACTCTCAATGTGGAGCATATGTCCTCCTAATGGAGGTATCTTAACATAAGTTTTCTACAACCCCTGCTTCTCTTCGAAAAATAGAGTAGCGATATAAAGATTGGTCTAGGACAAGCCTAGTGGTTAGCTGATCGTTTTTAGGATCGGATGGATGGGAGGATATTTTAGACAAAGATCCATGCCTACAAACAGGAATCCATAAATGGATTGAAAAATCAATTTTTGAATCTGTCCGTACTGGCACGTGAACCCGAGACATCCGTCACCGAAGCCAACGATGTTGACTACTGCACCACGGACCCAACGTATTAATTTACAAAGTACAATTTTGATTCAACATTATAAATTTTTTTTAAATAAATTTTATTTATTTATTCATCATACTTTTTGCAGATGAATCTCTACAGATTTTACGTTTACATATGAGGGCTCTAGTATCATAACTCATAATCTCCATTAATGCTTGTTTTTGACAAACCCAAAAAAACTGTTTTTAAGCATTACAAATACTTAGAACAGACGCTTACACCGTGATATCTAAACAAACACTGGTGGCCATGACAGTACAATGCTGCATTCTCATTGGCTGTAATAGAGATTATTAATTTAAAAGATTATAGGGCCATTAGAGAATATGAGTTCTTAAATTAATTTTTTAAACCTGCTTTATATTTTTCAATTGAAAACAATATATGAGGGGCTTAGTATCAATATGCGGTTTTTAATTACACTGCATTTTTGTTGAATCAATATACTGAATAAATCGAGGAATCAATAAATGGCGCATATTGATTTTACTTGATTAAGACATGTATCAATTTAGAATAGATCGCAGATAGGGATTGCAATATCGGACTAATATATAAAATGTATATACCGTCGTTTTGCTATTTCATATGAAATACTTGTATTGCAAATGAGGGGTCTAGAATCATAACTCATAATCTCCAGCATGTCCTAAAAATGAGTTATGAATGCAGCACTATTATTCGTGTTCACACCTACCATTTAAAATATAAAATATCTTTCTAAACTTACAAACTCCCATATAAAATAAATGTGAAAATTGTATTAATTTAAGACTCATATTCTCTAATGGCCCTATAATCTTTTAAATTAATAATCTCTATTACAGCCAATGAGAATGCAGCATTGTACTTTCATGGCCACCAGTGTTTGTTTAGATATCACGGTGTAAGCGTCTGTTCTAAGTATTTGTAATGCTTAAAAACAGTTTTTTTGGGTTTGTCAAAAACAAGCATTAATGGAGATTATGAGTTATGATACTAGAGCCCTCATATGTAAACGTAAAATCTGTAGAGATTCATCTGCAAAAAGTATGATGAATAAATAAATAAAATTTATTTAAAAAAAATTTATAATGTTGAATCAAAATTGTACTTTGTAAATTAATACGTTGGGTCCGTGGTGCAGTAGTCAACATCGTTGGCTTCGGTGACGGATGTCTCGGGTTCACGTGCCAGTACGGACAGATTCAAAAATTGATTTTTCAATCCATTTATGGATTCCTGTTTGTAGGCATGGATCTTTGTCTAAAATATCCTCCCATCCATCCGATCCTAAAAACGATCAGCTAACCACTAGGCTTGTCCTAGACCAATCTTTATATCGCTACTCTATTTTTCGAAGAGAAGCAGGGGTTGTAGAAAACTTATGTTAAGATACCTCCATTAGGAGGACATATGCTCCACATTGAGAGTGGATATGGCAAAAGAAAATAATATACAGATACAAATTATGCAAATCGAATTCCGTGTACATCTAGGGAGAGGCATAGCAATTGATTAGGGGGATATATTTTAATAGGATAATGTTTTCTGCTAAAAAAGGAAAAAAAAGAAAACCTAGATACTATTATAATAACACATTATTCTACTGTGAACTACCTTCTCAACAGTAATTTCTTCAGGGAAACATTCGCCGCCATTTTAGAGGTCTATTTATTTGTCCAGAAAAAATATGTACGATAAGGAAATGTTTTATTTGAATGTGGAATATACATCTTAAGGCGGCGTTATAGTCTGGATGCGATTCAGATAGACGCCTCGCTTTCCACATAATAAGTCCTCGGGGAAAACCCTCCAGGAAAACCAACAATTCATCCTGGAGTGCTGTGCGTTTGTTTTCACAGCTTCCCAAGTTTTGTGGGTGTTTAAATAACACCAGCATACGATAAGTATCCACCCAAATACAATAGAAAGATAAATTTATAATATATATATAGATTATTTTGTCCGTAGTAGCAATTCTAATCCGTTTTTTCAGTCACGGGATTTTATAACTATACTGCCAGGATCCCGAGTTAATAAAAAATTAATATTTCGATTAATATTTAGTTTAAATAATTTTTATAATAGTTTATTTATTTCTAAGGTAAAATGATTCCAATTCTTCAATTAAAACCCATTTTTACCGTTTTGTTTGAAGATGCTTCTTAAAGAAGCAAAACGTGTTACATTTAGTAGCACAGCCAGTGGAATAATTAAGTTATCAATATTAATTTAGTATTAAATATGAATTTTCATAAAGTTACTGCGGAATTCATCGGAAAAGAGGCTCCATAATATTTGATGATTTTTTAATTTCTTTCACTACGGCAGACTTCAGAAATTAAAGATATTTCTATACGAGTTTAACCCGGGAAACCCGGGATTTAACGTTTTCATTCTAGTGTATAGCGGGACTGAAAAAGGCAGTATCCCGGGATTGGAATCCCTTGTCATCACCCAACACTGTCTGTCCACGAACAACTTTCTATAATATTAGTCTTTATTGGCTATCAAGTATCCCAGGACAGTTAGGTATTCCTAATTAATATCAAATTGAAAATCATAACTTAAATTTTGACAGAAAAGAGATCCACAAAAGAAAGTCTAGAAAGTTTTTGACAGGTACGTAGAGAGTTTACAATTTGTGCGACTGTGTATTTTAAACCGTTCTACTTTCAAAACATATTGAAAAACTTTAATAACAAAGTCATTATCGCACAATTTTACTTTTAGAGAAAAAAAAATACGAAAATAATAGTGTTTTTTCTTTAAAAAAGTAGGAAAAATTATGCCAAGTCAAAGTTTCATTAAGTAATTAAAATAAATTTATCTATTTTACACAAAATTATGACAACACAACATAGATCATTTTGTGTCAAATAAAATTATAGTATAAAATTAAAATTAATAACTCGGTTATTCCACTGGCTTTGTTACTAATGTAACGTGTTTCGCTTCTTTAAGAAGCATTTTCAGATTAACTATATCGCTAGGTCATTTATTTCTAAGGATAACAATGATTCTAATTCTCAAATTAAGAAATGAAGGGTAAGGTGGGATTGCTTTCTTCTACTGGACGTGGGGAGGGGGTAAGACACAAACAATGATAATACTAATTACCATAACACTTATAATTATAATAAATTAATTACTAGTGTTTTAAGGTTAAAATCTCAAGGGAAATAAATTAATTTTATCAATTTTAATTTTATATTAAAAATGAATTTCCACAAAACTACCGCCGAACTCATTGAAAATAAAATTATCTTTGGAAAATATTATATTGTAGGGAAAACTTTGCCTTAGCTTTACCGGGCATATAATCTTTTGTTTTAAAATTCTTGAATAATCTATTTGCGCTGTTGGAGAACGACTTGTCTACATATTGGTCTATGTTGAAATGGCGCCATTAGCAAACCAAATATACCTGGAGAGAAACAAAAGCATTCCAATGTAAGAATACGGAAGTAACAAAAAAAAAACAAATACGTTTATAACGAAATTTGCGAAAGGTTAACGTGGTGAGGATCGCATTTTTCATCACTTCTGCATCTTAACTGGAATATATATACTCAAAATAGAGTTTTATAAATTAAGGAAAGTATTCTGCCCATCGCTATTATGTTAGTACCCTTGGTGTAAGAAGTATAGGTGGATCATTGTTTTTGTAAAATGTGTTACGTCACTTTGACGAATTAAATTTTTATTCTCACCAATACACTGTTGTAAACATACGTAAACAAAACTCCGTTTCATCACCATTTCAATTATAGCGTGATACTGAAAAAAATATATAGTTATCAGTTACTGATTGATTCTTGGTGGGCATCCTTTATTTGAACACATTTTTAGTATATGTTCTATTTATTTTTTTAGCTTATCACAATTTTTACAATTTTTTTTTTACATTTTTATCATTTTTTTTTGTTTAATACGACTGTGATTTCGTGTTTGAATATATTTAAATATTTTTTTTATTAATTTCATACCCTTATTGAGATCTGAAATACACCATATTCTATTTACAGCTATTAAGTAAACACACGAAGAGTGTACGGATAGAAGGATAGAGCTAGTGCAAAAATAGTGATTAGCCAAGAGAATTTTAGATATCAAAGATGTTTGATATTTTAGACATCCATCACAGACATCTACCAACACAAATTCATAAATTTATGAAACTATCCGTACTAGGATTCGAGCTCATGATCACTGTAACCGAAGCTGACAACTTTGATCTGTCGATTAAAGACCGCCATATTTTACTATTTGACTTATACTTAACTTTTAACTTATGTTAAGAACAGTCCTACTCAACAAACGAGTAAATTCAAGGTGTTTGACTGATGACTAATTGAAATGTGATGAGTTAATGGTGGAAGTAATTACAAAATGTTGACCGGGCTTGTAGTCTATTGGGAAACTATCTTCTATTTGGTTGCGGTGTTTACTTTTACCCATACGATTCTTAAAACGAGGCATAGCTGAAGCGATAACACTCCTGTCTTAGCAACATCTTTATTATCCTCTCTACAAAACAGAGACGTTGAACGATTGAATAACGACCAGTTCTTGATGAATTTCTATTGAGATGATTCATTTATAATCAGGAATTCATTTGCTCCCTATTTGGACAACAATCTAATAAAGATTACTTTTACAAAATAATATAATTGAAAACCTTTCCTTGATTATAAAATTGGTTATATTTGGTGTTCGTGCTGATGGATTTCTGTTTAAATAATTATTTTTTATAAAACCCGTACTGTACAGTAAAATAAAAGTTTCGATTTGTTTACACAAGGTTTTTTGTAATACTTAAATGCAGATTAACTCAGACAAAAAATAAAACTTTACTTGTAGGAAAGTTGCATGTTAATTGAATAATTAGTTATAGTAAAAAACGTCGCGTTACTTTATACTTCTGCAATTTACAGTACTACAATATACAAAATTAGCATATTTGTGACCAAACTTCCATGAACTCTCTCTCTAATTACACTGCTTAATCTCGAAAAGATGAGAGGAAGAAAAAGAAAATTGGATTCAAATGCAAATTAACAGCTTGTTGTGAACTTTAGACTGTATTTATTATATAATGTACAAACAGTAAATTGTAAAATTAAGCGAAAACTGGAAAACTCCGACGGAAATCTTTAGCAGGATATTATTAGACATAAGTCAGCACACATTTCTGCTGAAAATCTATTTAAAAACACGATAATCAGATGCACTTTATAAATTAAGTAATTTCTTTTAAAGATTAAACCACATATGTCTTATGCATTATTTATTTAGTAAGTATCTAATTCAATATTTTGAACAGTTAATTATATTAGTTATTGGGAACATATCGTCATGTACAGTTTTACTAACGGTTAGTATTTAAATTGATGAGATAATTCAAAGAACGTCCTTTAATAACATAATATATACATATTTGTAAAAAAATATGATGATTATTTATGCAATTTAAGACATCGACTGAGGGTGTTTGATGGAATTTCAATATCAAATTTGGATTATTGAGATTTTGTACACATCCATGTATTTTGTCACTAACGACTCGGGTTTCGCCTTTCGGCATCTTCGGGCATTTACTGTTAGTAAAATCACTGGTAATTCTAAAAGAAGTTGGAAAGCGGCAATTCGCCACTCTGTGAATGTTTACAAAATAAGGATTAAGGCGATTCTCGAAATGTTAACTCAGGTATCAGTGTAGCTCTCAGACGTATTTTTATCTTCTATATAAACGTAAGACACTGTTTACTGTCTGTCAGTTCGAGTCCATTCGTGTGCTCGAATGCCTGAAGATGTTGAAAGGCGAAACCCGGGTCGTTAGTGACAAAATACATGGAAGTGTACAAAATCTCAATAATCCAAATTTGATTATTTATGCGTCGAGTTACTGACCAAAATTGTATTGCCTTTTAAAATTGTTTTATTTTCTGTCTACCTATCTAATATAGAGTACCTACAATCTTTTTTTAAGTACAAAAATATTTTTAACTTTATTTAAATATTTAAAAAATATTAAATTAATTATTACTGATAGAATAAAGATAATAATTTCATATTTTGATTTAAAGAAGAGTATAGGTATTTATTAGCATTCAATTTAATTAAATCAAAAACAGATTTCTACTACTTATGTGTTGTAAGCTAAAAATTATTTATCGAATATTTATTGTTTCTACCAAATAGAATAATATAGAATAATAATCTTCATTTTTCATAGAAAGTAAGAAGTCTTTTTCTATTTAAAAACTCTTTCAAAGAAGCACGTATAACACCAAAGACATCTATGTTACCTATATGCCTAGTACCGGTAAGAAAATCTTGTTCTAGAACTGTGAACTTTTTCATTAGCCATACAAACTCAATTGAAACTTTTCTGCAAGGAAAAAGTTCCGCACTGCTTGCTCGGTATCAGTGCTTTAGATGTAAATTTTGCAGAGAAATACCCTCACCCTAGTAAAGATACCTCGAACCATTATTGGTATGTTTAAAATAAGAAGTACAGGGTTATTAAGAAAACATATACGATATTTTATGTAGATGGGCTATACAACAGTATGTAGTTATACAAACGGATCATTTAAACTGAAACATCAGTACTTGATATTCGAGTCAGCATCTCTAGATCGTTCTATCTTTACTGTCAATGGTCAAATTATTATTTCTACCTAATTTATTACTTTTTTCGTTTTTAAAATGTCTGTATTTCGGATTTTGTTCAATCAGTATCTTTTGTAGTGTCTTTTTTGTCAAACTTTAATTAAATCAAACAGATACGCTCAATGACAAGAATAATCAATCTTTATATATTTATAAATTATAAACGAGATGAAATCTTGAGTGGAAAACACAGTGTATAAAAATTTATACCTTCCATTTCAGGCACTGTACTAAATTAACACTCAGGCACAGTGTTTTTAAAAGTATTTCGATGGGTACTGTACACATTGCATTGTCTTTTTAGAGCAAAAAACTCATTTAAACATTTCACTTTAAAGCAAACACAAACGTGGACAAATGGTGGAAAATATTTTTAGAACCCAGTCGTAAAAATGAAATTTATCATTCCCTGTAAATGTCATGTTATATTAAACTTTTTTTTATAAATATTTCGTTTCCTTTGAAAAAGAATAACAAGCATCAATTACTTTAATTCCCAATACATTTTTCAACGCTTTGTTGTGGATTAATAATATCGAATTAAGTAGTTTTATATGATATTTCTTGTTTTCTGTCTTACTGAGACTGAAGAATGTAAAGTTGAACGTCAAACAACTAATAAAATAACTATTGACTCAAGAAATGTTTGGAGCGAGGAGACAGTCTTTATCCAGCTTTCACACCCAACATAAAGTGACTTGGCTATTTATTTTACACCGTGACTGAATACTGACATGCATTTATTTGAATAAAACGTATCTATTTTAACCTAAGCTAGCCGCCGTAACTAAGTGAAAATTAGCTTTTTACTTGCAGTCAGTAATCATATAACCTAATTGAATACAATGAATCAGTTTTTACTTGATATATCAAAAATATATGTTAATATACAATACACTAAGGCCTTGTTATGGCTCCACAAAAACGTCGTGTAATACAAATCCCTGTTAAATGAGGCTTGAAATTCATACAAAATTGAGGTATGCGTTCCAAAAGAATATCGAAGTTTTTTAATATCCTTTATTTTTTTTAATAAAAAATCGAAAAAATATACATTCACACACTTATTGAAAAAAACTTTAATAAAATATAATAGATCAATCATTCATCATCGCTATCACTTACAATTCTGCAAGTTCGACTCTTTTTTGAGATCGGTTTAAATTATCGGAGGACTGTAGAGTATTTAATGATTTAGGCTTTGAAAGTCCTGTAATAAGCAATTGCTTGTTTTTAGCGTATACATCTTTACGTATTTCGTGATACAGATCTGTTTTTATTTCTTCTTGAACGTCAAACTTCTTTCCATTGTAGGATCATTTTCTATAAAAAAAAATGCTGAAACCCTGTTATATAAAGCGTGTTGTACAAAAATATGTCACAATTCATGAAGTGTATGATATTATAAGAGTAAATGTAATCAAAATACTTTCCTTAGATGACTTCATAATAATTATTGAAACTTACAACGATATCGAAACAATGCATGATTTATCACTAATAATAATACTGTTTCCTAAAAATATTCATCTCAAGTTTCAAATCAGTGATTTTACCAACTAAATTAAAATGAGTCTTCTAGTGCTTGGTGCCCAGAAGTTGATTATCATATTATATTAAATAAAAAAGCACGACATAGGGATCGTCGTATATATTATACAATATATAACTAATGTGCTTAAACATGTCTCCTACTTGCATAAAATATTGATACGCCTTTTATGAGAGAATAGTCTTTAAACGAAATACAATAGAAAACGCTTAGCAGAAAGTCAACTACATTACATAAAACAAGCTCAATATATATATTTTTTTTGCTTAAAAAATATGAATGTTTGTATACCAATGGTTTGTGTGGCTAGCGGCACCTTTGCTCTGTTTATTGTGAGATGTCGGGATAGTCAAATCAATCGAAAGTGAACTCCTAAACAATAGTTCACATTTATTGGCATCAAGCCACGTATTTTTTTGTCGGGACCGCACAATTATTTCTTGTCAAACGATTTCTATATTGTATATTGTTTAAGAGAGATTTTTTCGTGATTTCTTGTATAAAGTTGACAAAATAATAAAATTATTCGTTTAAAAATACTGCAAAGGATACATTCTGTTGATAGATTCAAAATTAACCATATATGCTAAGCCGGCGGACTAATGTATAATAGAAACAGCTCACAGTGTTCCAGACTAACATGTACAGTGTACGCTACAAAAGGAAAAACTTCCATAACCCACTCAGGCGAAAACTGCTAGAGTGGACGTTGCGTTAATACCCCTATAGTTGAGAGAAACGTTAATTACTAGTAACATCTCTGGGGGTCGCGACAATGACAGGAACAGACTGTGCTTTCCCCATGCCGAGCATTCTCTACCCCAACAGAATCGTATTTGATTATGCTCAAACAGTTTTAACAATAGCATTTTTACAGTTTATTTTCGTATGTTTACTTGGTCTGTTTCATGAAAATGGGTTTAAACATTTTTAAAGGCTTAAAATGAAGCTTTTATTATTAAGTATTTTATGTAAATTTTATTACCATGTCCGGCTCCAGCCTTGGAGCATATGGCCTCCTAATCGAGGTATTTCAACGGAAGTTTTCTATGAGAACTTCATGTTACTGAACCTCTCTTTTTTCGAAGACAGTAGGGATAAAAGAATACGGCTAGGACAGGATTCTTGCTCTCGCTACGCCCCGTTATTGAGGATCGGATGGGTGAGATCGAGTTTTAGATATCACAAACATTAATGACTTCGACCAGAAATTCATAAATCGATTGAAAGATCAATTTATGAAACTGTCCCTAACGGGACTTGAACCAGAGACATCAGTAGCAGTAGCCATCGACGTTACCAAGTGCGCCACGGAGCCGTACGTACATTTCAGTTCCATTTTACCATAGTGGATTTTTTAAGATATCGGATGATAGAATTTCAATATCAAATTTGAATTGTTGGAATTTTGTACATTTCTATGTATTTCGTCGCTAACGACCCAAGTTTCACCTTTCGGTATCATAAGGCACACAAATCAATTCAAAGAATAGTAATGAAATACATGAAAATGTACAAAATTTTGATAATTCAAATTTAATAGTGCATTTATTAAGCCTGATATTCAATTTGGTTTGTCCCCCAAATACCGTCGGAAACGCTCAAAGTATTTAGCAATAAAAATGTTGATTTCTGCTCTTAAAATATTTAATTGATTGTGTTGAGCAGTGACATAATATAAAATAGTTACTTTTTAATGAAACAATGACAGCTTATATTATTAAGCGGCGTTAAATTATAACAAAATAATAAATATATACTTGTAGCAAACTATTGTTATTAAAATTTTTAAAATACCACCAATATTCGACGAGCTGCTACCATGTTCATTCCTGCAACATGAAATCCACCCAGACCGACTGTGGGAGTGGAGATTCGGGTAATGGCGGTAAGCTGTGGTGTTTGGTAGAGGTGGTAGGACGTGGGAGAAACCGGAACTAATGCCGTCTCTTCGTCTGTCTGAGAATCTGACATACAGCATAGAATGAATGGAGATTTTGTGCATTTAAGTCTTAATTACGGTTACTTACTACTGTTGCTAGATCGAGATCGCATTGCAACTGTATAATATAATATATAACTGATTTATCGATTGTGTTTTATCCAAACTTATTTGCAAGTTTGATATTAACATTTGATCAAAGTTCGTACTCTTTTTCAAAGAAAGCATATGGATTCCCAATGGAGTATCTTGTTGTAACTCTTAACTTAACCTCTTTCTTCGGAGTAGGTAAGGAAAGAACGACGGCGCTAGAATATAGTTTATGGTTAACAAATCGTTCTGTCTACATCCCGTTTTTAGGATAGGATATTAAGTGGGCGGGAAACGCTGAAAGCGATACGGAAACCTTATCGTTTGGATACAAATAAATACATTTAAAAATCTGCTACTTAATCAATTTCGCAGATTTTTTTTTTAAAAGTAAATACAATTGGTGGTTACTTTATATTTCGTTTATGTGATCAGCCTCTTGACTCTATGGTACTTTTTTATTTGTAATAAATTATATGTGCACGTTCCAAATTTTATTAACTCTTTTTAAGTTCATGAAAAAAAATTTACCACACATTATTTTCATTTTTTGTTTCATAGCACAGCATTAACACTAAGCAATTTCTAGTGAAAGAAGGCAGAACTATTCAAATAGATTTCCCTTTTCATAACTGTAATTACAATTCGATAGGTATTAAAATTCTCTTGTTGTGTTCCATTATCTTTGACTGAATAAAACTTCGTTTAATGGTTTTCATTTTCTTTCTTTTCAGGCTGATCTGTCCTGCCGTAACACCAAGCAATCAGTGGGTGCCATATTCACCAGAACCAACTTCGTCACTCTCAAATACGTGACAGATGGCTGGGGTACTGAATCCAATGGTTTCAAGCTCGTCATCACCGCTGTCAAAGACCCAAGTAAGTAACAAAACAAAATCATATTCTCAAATTTGTAATATATATCGCGATCCTATGATGTAAAGCTCCAAATCCACAAACGACAACATTACAGCAGAGCATAAAAACGTAATTAATTTTTGAGGAGTTATCTGTAAGAACTTTCAAATAACTCCATTTCTTAAGTTGTTATAAAAACATATTGTTTCATGTAATATAAATAATTGGAGAACGTTATTTTATGTCATAAAAATTAATTGATATATTAATATTGTATGTTTTTCCAAATTTATGAAAAAATAAAATTAAAACACAATTTGTTTTGTACTACTTACAGATTTATATAATGACGAGGACCATTTTCGCTCATCGAGAGCATTATCAACTGTTCAGTAGATCATTATACAAATGTGGAAGTAGTATAAAATAATTTGTGTTTTATTTTAAAAATAAAATGCTTTTCCATCAAGAATTTATTATCAACACATTATAAATGTCAATAAAAAATATGTTTGAAAGCGAAATTTAAATCAATTTTTTGTCATTCTGTGACTTAAATAAATATGTACACAATGCATAGGAACTTCCGGTCTTACGAATGTAAACTTACATAGATAATATGTGTCACTGATAGAAATACTAGATCAGTTCTCATTTCTAATTCAGGCATGTAAGTCATTTTTCGGTTCAACACAAATTGTTTTCCAACATGTTTTTGGGTTGTGAGTGAATAAATTATTTAGTCGTTCCCTTTCAATAGAATGTAAAAAAAATTATGAGTATTTATGCGATCAATATTTTTACTGGACCCATAAAAATATATACATATATGAGCCGTATAAAAACAAAAACCACAATGTCCACTTTGCAATGTTAGTAGTAAGCGAAATTTTTGTGGTTGAAGCTTAAATTGTTGGTTTTAACGATAGTTTACTTTTTACATCGAATTGTATTTCGAATTAAGAACAGTATGTTTATTTTTACTAGCAAGTCAATTGCTTATTGCAATAAATATAAACGAAATAAAATTGGACCATATCGACATTTGCTTGTAACTATTGAATACAGCAGATTCTGCATATTTATCATTACATTGCATATCTTTTGTTGGTTTTTGCAAGTAGCATTGTATTTGATTTTGACAATCCTTAGAATCACGGTCGTCATTCCTTGAATCACAATCGAATACTATCAATCTGAATGTCATTCATGAACAAGATTGTCATTCCGATTGATCGTGTAAGGTTCACTTTAGATGCATCATATCACACGCTAAGACACTGGTTCCCAAACTTATATGCCCGTGCGCCCCTTCTTAAAGCAGAAACCCAAATAAAATAGCTCTACGTAATTGCATAACAGAAAAATTATTAATGTAGTTTTGATGTCTTAAAAAAACATTTTGATATTCTAAGTATGATGAGGTTCATAACTGCACTAAATCCACGTTCTACTAAATAGGAAGACGGGAAAGCAATCAACAGACTTTGCACATTAACCCATAATGCAGGATATAAAATTGGTATCTGTTTTTGTAACCAAAATTTGTGATAGGTGTACTTGTTCAAATGTTGGTTTCCGCTCCCCATGTCTCGATAATTCAATCAACTGCTCCTATATTAGTATGGATTTATTTGAGTTTGTGGGTCTGCTTGCAAAAGGGTCCAACACCCAAAAAATCGCTACCAATTTATTTATTACTATTTATTTCAACTTTCATGATAATGAAAATGTGTCACAAATATTGTTTTATATTAAACCTTTCGCGGACCCCCTCAGCGGTCACAAAGACCCATGGGGATCCGTCGGAGCCACTTTGGGAACCACTGTGTTAATGTGATGGCAATTACAAATAATGAAACAGTATTTATAAAACAAAGAACTGTACATTATAATATAGACGACCGCAGAGTAAACACACTTAAAATCAATTGGAAAGTTCTGTGTTTCCCTGTCAGACTGAATAAAATTTGCGTGTTTCTGATGCCAGCATACGAGTCGTGTTGGATTCCTTTACGATGTAGAATCTCAAATGAAAATCCATTTTATCGCCGAGTTTAAAGCCCCTTAAAATCGTCTATGTGTTTACGTACCATATTCCCCCCGTTCGGCGTCCACAATAACGAAATTTATTCGACACTAAATTCGGCCATATAAAAGCGACGTTAAATCAAAGTATTCGCAATAAAAGCGGATCGATATGTATTACAAGCGGTTAACTTCACGTTGCTGCTGTCACTTGTCTTAAATATGTCCAAAATTACGAATTTTAGGCCAATAAATAACTTTTTATAAACTATCTAAAACCCAAATATGGAAAGGGTTCACCAGTTGAATCGTTATGCACATTATTTTTTTTTAAATAAAATCATTTTTGTACAATAATCGGGATTCCTTATATTTCACATATACAATATATATTTCGATTAAAAAAGTATGTTTTGGTTTCAAATTGATCTTTGAGATCCCTCATCTAGAAACAATACAATATAGTGCAATTTTTCAATTACAAGCTATTTAGGGTGTCAAAGTAAAAAGGTAAAAAGCTCATATTTTTTGTTAAATGATGTGTATAAGTATAAAATTATGCCATTTGTAATTTAAAAAAATGTTATTTGATAAAATCGGGGAAGCAAATTTGGTCGACCAAATTTAATATCTTATTGAGTCCACTTTATTTCACGTAAAGTTATACAATATTCCATATTATTTGTTGCATTGAAAGTTATTTCAGAATTATTCATATACTCCTATTTATAAATGTGTTTTTTTCTGACAGTAAATCATGATATTGCTTACATTTTAAATGATAAATAATTTTCGACAATATTGCATATGAATTATTATTTTATAAATAATTAAAAAATCGCTTGTTATCTTGTTTGCTTTGCCACTGTTTCTCAATCATAACAGTATGAAAACCAAAACATTACAAAGTCTCAATTGTATCTACATTAAAGTAATAGTAATAGTTTAGTGTGCTGTAATTGGGATCGTAAAAATATTGCCAGCTGTAATTTTCGTCACTAAATCGACCAATATTAGAGTTATTAGGTTTTCAACGTAACCCCAGATTTGTTGGATCAATAATGTCTTTACTCTACACTTCACAGTCATTTCAGACAATTATTTATTTTTGAGTCGGTCGCGTTAATATAAATTCTTTTTTGTATATCGTATTCGTGAACGCGATCTACCGGTAGTTAGCGAAGTGATTATATGAGATTGACAGTAATCAACAAATAAAACTATTTTTTTCACTAAGCAGAAGAAACGGTAAGAAAATGAATTACAAGTATCTAAAAAAATATTGTAAACATTTATACACACGTTCGGCTACTCGACGCTAGAGGCGCACGCAACATTAATTTCTTCTATGTCCCTTCAGGCATGTCGATCACAGTATGCTTTATACGTTTTAAGTTGTTAACATTCATTCATTAATAATATTCATTATTTTTTCCTTGCCCCCTCCAATGTGCAGCATATGGTATCCTAATGGAGGTATCTTAACAGAATTTTACTACGAGAACTGCTTGTTACTCAGCTGCTCAACCTCTTTTTTTTCGAAGAGAGTAGGGATAGAACTAGGACAGCACTAGTGGTTAGCTAATCGCTCTCGCTACTCTCCGTAAGAATGGGATGGGTGGAAGGGAAGACTCAGACTATAAACAGAAATCCAAAAATCGACTGAAAGGTCACTCTATGAAAACCGTCCGCATCGAGAATTGAATCTGAGACATCCGTAACCGTAGCCAAAAACGAAATACATTTATTTATTATTTTTATGCAGTATTTTTGTAGAAACGTAATAAAAGCGAAATTTTTAATTTATATTAAAAACTATTTTTCAAAATAACGGGTTCTTCGTGAGACACCTAGCGAAATTATTTTTAACTACTTTCTGATAAGTGTTGTAGATTTATAACATAGGTGCCGCTATTACACTCAATATGAATCTGTATTAACCGATAAGAACGTAACCGATCATGAAGAGTAATTTGTATATCATTTGAATTAAAATATACTATTTTTAAATTTCTGCAATTTTGATATTGCTAGTGAATTTAAAAATATTCATTGCTTGCGTTAAAGTGTAACTTGGATTATCGGATATACAACCCGGTTAAATGGAATTAAACATTATTATTTTTTAGAATATGTACGTTTAATAAATAAAAATAACAACATAAACACACGCAGCTTATATGCGATGAATGCAAATACTTTTTAATTGTATTTTGTTTTTAAATATTTTTTCTTCCACAGAACATGGCTGCAAAGATTTTCGCTGTAATCTTCGTGAATTCTGCATCAGTGCTGATCTTATCTGCGATGGTGTCAACCACTGTGTGGACGGCTCTGACGAGACATCTAGCACACTTTGTCAAAGTAAGTTTTTATTTTATCTAAAACATATCATTGAAAAATCGAAAAAAAAATGGAAAAAAAATGATGAGAAAAGTCACATATCGATAGATCTTTTTGATGTAATCTTTTCTACAATAAGTAAGCCATCTTAGTGTTGTACAATCAATATTGCATATGTGGAATTGAAAATTAATTGTCCACGAATGTTTTGGCTTAGAAAATTATTCTCTAGCCCAAAAAAACATTAATAATTTAAAGCTTACATCTCGAAGTAGGATAGTCTCTCACATATTATATAAAACAAAACATTTTGAATAGAATATTGCGTTCTTTAGAGCCAACACTTTAATGTTACTATCCGCTACGGAGTAACAGACAACGGTTGAAATTTGATATCCCTATATCACATTTTTGTATTTCGCAACGATTAATATGAATCAATAGAGATTTTCTGTGATTTATTCAACTGTTTTTACACTGCCCGATTCTGTAAATGAAGTAGGGCGTATAGAGAGTGGCTAGCTAACTATTAGTTACCGGATAGTAACACATTCATATAATATAGCCACTATCGAATTCTCCATTAAAAGAACATAAATTATTTCAATTTACATCGCAATTATTGTCTAAATTTAAGATGTCATGGAAAAATAAAAAATTATATGATTAAAAACGTCATCAAATAAAGTAATTTAAATAATATTTTGAAGTTGGCTGAAATGTAATTTTATTTGAATATTATCAATGTTAAAAATAAACTAAAATCATTATATTGCAATTTCAATTGAATTTGAATCTAGATTAACGTATCAGCACGTGCGTCATCAACAAGATGTTCTGGATACCAGACGCTTTATATTTCGTAAGGTGTATAAAACGATCTGTTTTACTAAGCAAATACGGGTACTGACAAACCTCACTCACTGGAATTCCAGAATCCTTAATTAAAATATCATCGTGTACCCGTACAATCTTTATGATACCTAGTGTCATCTTCTTTGTATGTAGAATTCCAACAAAGTGACGAGAAAAATAAACGGCTCGGGGACATCGTAAAAAATAAACACTTTCCCTCATCTGCTAGCGCCGAGTTTCTTGTTTTACGTTCTCATCCTTTTTAAGTCTTAGTTCGTTTATCTTTAAAATACTTAAACACACAAACAAAGATTAAACATCTCACCTCATCACAAAGTTAGCGCTTATCTATCTCAGAATAATTCTTTGTCTTTGACGTTCCGTGCGCGCTTTGTCTTGTATTTTTCATTTAGTTTTTGTCCCTCGGGAGAAAAACAACATCTGAAAAGATTAAAGAAAAATGTTTTAATGTTCTTTATAACATTTTTGTAATGCATATTGTTTAAATATAAAGTTATAATGACGTGTTTTCTTTCTTTAAACCTTATTTACTCTCTATACATCGATGGCCTAGTTCCATACATATACAACTAGAAATTGGTATTTTTGAGATATGGCCGATCAATGTTTTGACTAATCTCAACTAACTCATAAAAAGTGATGGTTTATTATTTGTATTACTTGTTTATTCAAATAGGCGGTCAAGGATTAAAGGTTGTTTCTTTATGGAACGCCACAATTCACAAAAATATAATTCCACAATACGATATTTCGATATATATAACTGCGAAATTATTTAATTTTGCTAATTTCAATATGAAAATATCTGCCTTTTGAGAGAAAACCTTTAAATTTTACAAGCTGTACTTTTGTCGAACTGCAGAAGAGCGGTGTTCGAATATAATGGCCAACTTATCTCAAAGCATCAAATTTTGACTTGTCCTATGGAACTGGGCGATGGATATGTACTGTGAAGCATTTTTATCTAGGACTCGCGTGGGTTCCTTTTAATCACTGTATTTAATATTTTTATCTGAATTAAATCTATTTAAAGCAGATAGTGAAACTAAAGCTTGCGTGGTAGTAACAATCTATTGAGTAGAAAAATGAATTACACCATTTTTACGGCAACAGTGACGCATCGGCCAGTTTATAGAAGTCAGAGTGTAGTACGTGACACACCCTGGTTTTTTTGTTTAGTTTTAGTTTTATTAGGGTCCATAACTGAAATCGCACAGTGTTAACGACAATGATTCCTAGAAATCGGCCGGACTCTTGTCGCGAAGGGCGCTCGTTAAATAGCCGGCGGGAACGTCCGCTGGACGAGTCCATTTTTGACGGAAAGGGGTGGCTCCGCCGATGGAGGAGTCTTTTTAATTTTATGTGGGAATAGTCGATTACGTCTGTCGAGCCGGGCTATCCGCCTCGTGGCCCGCACCAGTGAAGATGTCAATTGTTTGTGTTTGTTTTGAATTTTACTTAATTTAAAATCGTTTGTCGTGTCATTTGCATTATAAATTAAAGTAAATTCAGTTGCTAAGTAAATTTAAATGTAGAATCAATTTTATGTGTTAGGAATAGTATTTTTGTGTATTGTAAACAACTGCATCATCGATTAAAAATAAATAAGTGTTGAACCGGATTTGAAATGGTGTTTGTTTGAGATCCTAGCCCTTCCAGGACGTTCGATAACCAGCCATTCGCCTCTCTTCGATCCGGGTCTTCTCATACGGTATTGACATATCAAGACAATTATTTTGAAATTGGATATAAATAACATGCCAGCTACTATACAACTAAGCAACAGTATCCAAAAAGCAATATTCATACAATGTATTGCTAGCGATATTCTTTTCTAGTAAAAATATCGTATATTTTTTATCCTTTTGAAGTATAGATTATTTTGTTGAGAAAAGGGAAAAGGAAAGCAAAATGTGATTTTTACGTAGCAAATTATTGAGTTCATCAGAAATCGAATTGCCATGGTATACATTATTACATGGGTACTATCTAAAAATGTTACCAGCGTCTTTTTACTGGCAACATAATAATAATAATACTTTTCAACAATAATTAGGAATACGTATATTATTCCAGTCGTATTTCATTTCCAAATTAAACTCGGAATACTCTGATTCTTGAATTACTTCTACACAACAGAGCGCTGTAGATTCAACAAACACGATGTAAAAATCTAGGTATCCTTTCACAGTATTTTTATTTTGTAGTCTCTAAATTGAAATGTTGCGAACAGTGACGATGTCCCAGCTGAAACTCGGAAAAGTCCTTGCGCAAAACGTTGTCAGTAGCGTAGCGCCCATTTCTCTTTCTTTTCGTGAAATTTGGAAAAAATTCAATCTGTTTTGACAACGGATTATTTGTGATAATTAAAACCACTTTTGTGTCAATGCTAAGATTTTAGTTCCATGAGAAAAGTTATAACTTATAGTTGATAACTATTTTATATATGTTGTGAAACTAAAAAATGCTTTGTTATAAATCACATCTTCAGAATGACTAAATCGTCATAAATATCGAAATACTTTATTCTTCTATCAGCGATGTCCGTTCCTTATTTGGAGCAGAAGGCTTTTAATGAGAAACAATTGTAGTTCATTTGCTAAGGCTATTTTTTCCGTGAGGTAAGGGATTATGGAGAAACAGACCGATAAGATTAGGTGAGAACTACAATTTTACACTATCTACGCCCCGTTATTAGGAAAGGAAAGGTGGATGGAAATTAACGCTACGGGTACTAAAACGTTTCTCTATTTGGCGTAGTGAACACGGGTTCGTGTTTCCTTACTTAAATTTCCATAAATATGTATTCATTTTTTTTTAGATTTGTGTTCAAAGGCCCATGCAATTCAACCAATTTAAGCGAGAACGACAGTGGTTAACCCTCGCCAACGAAGACAGTCTGAGAAACTTAATAACAACCATTTTTCGTAAATAAATGTCTTTTGAAATGGAAGTGGACATGGTCGAAAATAAATGTATTTTAAATGTATGATATTTTAAGTTTCTGCTACGCCGTACGCCTCTGAGACTACGATAAAGAAAAATACAAAAGTTCGCCGGGAAAACCTTTCGGGTCGAAAATACGTTTTTTGCCAATTTAGAATTGGCCGTTCCTTGATTTAGATACGTTCTGCTAGATTTATTTTGAACTCTGCTGACCATTCGTACGATTTCTAGAGGTTGATCTTTAGTATTCTGCCTAGCTTGGAACTTGGTCGTAAAAATATTCTCGGCTTCATTGAGTCTTGGGATTTTGGTTTATGATGGTAACTTATGAGCATTTTATACGTTTTCATTTGTATCAATAGTTTTATCTAAAAGAGATCGACAGCAGATTTAAATATTGCATACATTTTATGATCACTTGTGTATTTATTTGAGATTAAACTTCCGCATGATAAGACTGAGTTTATATTGTAGATACCTTAATAGTTAGTATGAAAATTTACGCATGGCTTCTGTTCCACAATCTTGGATTCCAATTCCAATTTAGACATTTTGATATCTTCTTCGTACTGGCTACAACCAGTTTTTAATAAATCGTTGTTAATTATATCGATGTTGATTTTGAAAATGAGTTAGTGATTTAATCTCATTTTAAAGACGATAGAGCAGGTCTCCGTCAAATTATGTAAATTGGAAAGATAAATTGACTACTTTTTGGAAGGGAAACATCATTTTACGTTGGTTTAAGGATTAAAAATTCTGACCTATCCACTTGATCTAAGCCACTATTATATCGACATTCCCTACGTATAGTCCCGTATCTACATATATAAGAATTTACAGCAAAGCATTTGAAAGATTCATAATGCAACTCACCATATAATGTCTTCGATAAAAACAGTTTTTACTCTCTCCTGAACAATTTCAATTTTGAGGGTTTCGTCAATCGGCCAAAGCACTGTCGATATATAA
The DNA here is from genome assembly GCA_022494535.1 of Himalopsyche phryganea. Taxonomy (NCBI): domain Eukaryota; kingdom Metazoa; phylum Arthropoda; class Insecta; order Trichoptera; family Rhyacophilidae; genus Himalopsyche; species Himalopsyche phryganea. The sequence continues at coordinate 374,349 of JAGVSL010000154.1, read as the reverse complement.
TATTTTAACTCCGATACATAAACAATACAATGTAAAAATAACACGCAAATAAAAATTATTGTAGAGATAGAAGTAACTAAAGTTAAAAGGATTGTTTTGTATTTCTACACGTTTTTTGTCACACTTACCAGTACATCAATATACAGAATTTTAGAACAAGTAATTTATGTATTTTTCTAGAACACAAATCTTAAAAAACTAAAAAAAATTCCAACCTTGTCTTACGCATGCGTATTTGACTAACTTCCGTTTCTTAAATTTTCATAAATCTAGCGTCACCCTAACTAGGAAAGAAGTTGAATTTTTTTTTGTGCAGATTTATGTACAGGATTTTATATTTGCAAATACAAGCTCGAAGAAAATACCATTCTTGATTCAATCACATAAACAAATTATTAATACATAAAAATATGATATAGTTCAAACGGGAAACGCAAATAGAAATATTTTTTTGTAATCTAAATCTGCTAACTTATTTGCTACTTTTAATGAATATTATTGTAGAAAATCTTATCAAAAATTTCCCATTTCTCGTCATTCTTATCGCATAAATTCACTACTAATAATTAATGAGGTTATTACAGTCAATACATATATATTTGTGATTTAATCAGAAAAATTAAGCTTTTAAAGATATTTAAAGATCTACCCAGTTGTCAGTTGTGAGTTTTGACACAAGACAAGCATGTGGTGCATCCAGTTTTATTTCAATATTGAAAATTACTTAGAGAAACGGAACACAATTGAATAAAAAAAATATATAATATTCATTCAACTAATCTAAACTGAAACCAAAGCTCATTAAGCATTATGTTACCTATGTTAATTGAAACCCTATCATTAAAAATTTCCCCAAAGAATGAAGTTTTCTGCGTTCAATATATATTCGCTAAACTTTGCTAAAATATACCTCCTAAATATACAATCTCCTGAAATTAAAGCAGCCACCAGAAACTACTTTCTAGCAATTAATATGGAGATTCTTCGAGAACTTGATTAATATTTTATTTACATGCATAATTTTACAATTATTGGGCTCGTATTTAATAGAGTAAATACGCAACTATATATAATGGTCAATCCTGATCAGTGTGCCAAAATGATTTATTTTTCTCATTTACGAATTTATGGATAAAATTCAATCTAAATATAACGGGCTTATTTGGGGGAAGGGGCTTTTCACTTTTCTCTTAAACTTCTGTATCAGATGTCATTTTTTATTTTGCATAAAAAGAATTCTTTAATACTTGTCCATATTTTAATATTAAGATTAGGACAATGTGTTAACCACTACAGAGACTGAATGAAAATTATAGATAATGGCTTAACGCATGTCAAATCTTCAGCATGCACGTACTTAACTGCTGCAGCTAGGGCTTCCAATTAACCGCCCAAAAAGACTAACCGGTTTTCGGTTTTTTTCTGACGAAAAAACCGGTTAACCGGTTTAAACCGAAATATACGTTTTAACTATTTTCCAAAAACCAGTTTTGGTACCATGATGTAATAGTGTAACGATTGAAAAACAAGGTATTTTTCTTCATAAAATTTACTAATATGAACTAATAGGTATGTATTATACCAGAGATTCTCAAGCCCGTGCCGGCGGACATGGCGCCCGCTCACCGATTTGTGTGCACTCGGCGCTCACAAATTTATCGCGGCAATTATATAGAAATCGGTGTAGAATTACCGTGACAGATTATTTATTACTTCAATTTCATTTTCTCAACTTTATAAAATACTCATTTGATAAAAATGTTATTCGAACTCATTTGTCTGCATAAGTCGAAATGTTTATGTTGTCTGGCTGCTCTGCTAAACACTGGATGCATCTTTATGATTGTTTACTGACATGAATATCATCAAGCTCTCCTTATTATGAAGCACTGGCCAATGAAATGCAATGCCAAAGATCATACTGACTTTGAGAATGATATAATAATTTTTAGTATATTTAATATATTTTGATAATTGATATAATAATGTACTTAAAGGCTGGGAGCCCCTGTATTATTATTATACAAGTGAATTAAATATACACCAACACAAATACAAAATACAACGCACCATAACAAAATATTTAATCAGACGCAAAATACAATTGGTAATAATTCAATTATTATGTTAACGCATTGATGAAACATATACACACAATGCAAATGCAGAAAAGACAAATGCATTCATGATAATTGCGCACGGAGTAAAAAGAATACATATTTTGTATGTATTGTATTTTAAAGAAAAATAAAAATATGCTAAAATTTTATATACTTAAATAGGAATGAATATTAAATAATGTGTTACGTTTTCAATGTAGTAAATACTATTATTTTATTAATTAGTAATCTTGATAATTTATAATCTAAATTATTTTTATTTCATTATTATGTAACTTAGAGTATATTATTACAAAAACAAAATAAACTAATTTACTCTCAAATAATAACTGACATAAAATTTAAATATTGCGTTTACATCAAATCATTAATGTCACTTTCATTCAAAACTTTTTTTCATTGAATGTATAAGTACCTATATTATTTTATATGAATTGAGTGGTCAACGTCGTTGGCTTCGGTTGAGGTCATAAAATGATTTTTAAATCTATTGATAGATTTCTATTCGAAAATACAGTTGCCTCCTATGTCTAAAACTCCCTCCCGCATATCCAATTCTTAAAAGGAGATGTAACGGGAGCGATTAGCTAACCACTAGTCCTGCCCTATCCTTGTATTCCTGCTCTTTTCGAAAAAGAGAGGCTGAGTAACTGATTAATAAAGAATTTTTGTAGAAACAATTTATGTTGCGATAAACTCCATTAAGAGTCCATATGCTCCACATTATGGTTTTATTTATATATAATTGTTACTGTATGCATATAGCTTTGGCGCAATAATTGTAGTGTGTGTATTATATAGAACCAAAAATAAGTATTTAAACAGATACCATAATAATTATTAATGTGTATATTATCATATTTATCATAGGTACTATGATTGTATATTCCAAGAACATTATTTCGCAATTTTAAACCATTTTTTCTTTATTGTTTAAAAACTCTAATGCACTTTGCATCTCGTGTTTCATTAAACTACGAATATTTGTGAGACATTATTATTATTGTTCCTTTCGCACTACAAGAGATTAAGTCTAAAGTAAAGGTTACTAATAAAACGATTTATGACAAACGATTTATGATTTATGACACTTATTGTCGGAAATACCAACAAACATGCTTTACAATTGAATTTTTGTGTTTCCGTTGACTTTATGGATATGTGTTTGTTTGGCTTAGAAATCACTATACCTTTTTTTTACACAACTTTCTCGATTTTTTTATTGGGTAGCAGTTATGTTAGATGTTGACTCAACATTAAAAAACATCTAACAACGAAAAATCCTTCTAAAAATATTTAAGTTGATGTAATGGGTGTCGACGTCTGTGGCGCAGTTGGTAACGTCGTTGGCTACGGTTACGGATGTCTCGGGATTAAGCCCCTGAGCAGAGAGTACCATAAATCAATTTCTGTTCGAAGGAATGGGTGTATGTGGTGTCTAAAATTCTCTCTCACCAGTACGATCCTAAAAAAGTGGCGTACTGAGAGCGCTACTCCTGTCCTAGCCCTATCTTACTATCCTTACTATCTTCGAAAAGAGAGGTTGAACAACTGAGTAACAAGCAGTTTTCGTATAAAACTTCTGTTGAGATACTCCATTATAAGGTCATATGCTCCACACTGGGAAGCGGACATGGTAAAAAAAAAATGCGAAATATAAGATAAGATAAGCAATATTATATTCCTCGTTATAAATATTTTTTTTACAATACCAAGCTTAGGTAGTAATCAGATCTTTCTAATAAAAATCAGAAGTAATCGTGAAAAATTAGTAAAAAAAAATTGATTATAAATATATATATATTTTTTATAATAGTACCTACAAGGGGTTTTCCAAATTTTATTTGCATCTGAAAAATAAATAATAAACGTAGATGTGTCGTAAGTTCAATAAGAGCTATTGTGTAACACTAGTTTTATTCTCATCGAAAATATAATATGAGAATCCTTTCAAATTTTGGATATTAATTTGTATGTAACGTCAAATCGATTTAAAAAATGATTGTTGTTCATAATTTTACCTCATTTCTATTGCAGGAACTAGATAATTGAACAATATTTATATTTTTAAATAACTGATAACTCTACATATGAATAGACGTATTAAACCCTATTATATTTAATATGGAAAGAGAAATTTCTAGAAACCCCGGTTAACCGAGGAAAATAAACCGGTTTTCGGTTTTTTTCAAAACAGTCAATAAACCGGTTAACCGGTTTCAGTTTAAACCGGTTTGGAAGCCCTAGCTGCAGCTGTGTGTTCTCGTGAAACACGTCATTAGCAGAACATTGCATACGAGCGATGATTCTGGGATATAAACATTTATAATAATTTTTAACATAGTTTTATTAAAAATTTTCACATATGACTGGAGTTTGTGTTGGATAAAAGTACATTTTAATCAGGGACCCGAACCGTTATTTTTTTCGTTCCGGTTGGGTAAAGATAAAAAAATCGTTTCAGTTACGCTTTTCGGTTGAGCGCGTATTTAAATCACTTTTAAGGTGTTAACTGCCAATTCGTGGTGGAAAGGCATTATATTTTAAAAATAAAACCAAATTTTTTTGTATTACTTTTTTTTTTTCTTGTCCGCTCCCAACGTGGAGCATATGGTCTCCTAATGAAGGTATATCAACAGAATTTTTCTATGAGAACTGTTTGTTACTCAGTTGCTCAACCTCTCTTTTTTTCGTTTAAGAGAATAGATATAGAAGGATAGGGCTAGGACAGGACTAGTGGTTAGCTAATCTCTCTCGCTACGCCCCGTGAGTGGTGGTCGAATGGGTGGTTGAGGAGGGAGTTTTAGTCATCACAAACACTCAGACTACGAATAGAAAACCGGAAATCGATTGAAAGATTAATTTATGAAAACTGTCCGCAAAGTGAGTTGAACCCGAGACGTCCGTAACCGTAGCCAACGACGCTACCAACTGCTCCACGGACGCCGACTGTCGTACTACTTACACATTCTTATAATGATCAGGACCGGTTTCGCTTATCGCGAGCATTAACAACTGATAAAAATACAAGTTTAATAAATATAATTTTTAAAAAAATGTATGCAACTTATTAATTAAATATGACTTTTATAAGCGAAAAAATTTCTCGTAAATCAAAAAAAAACCGAAATAGATATCGGTTTGGTTTCGGTTTTCATTCCAGCAAAAATAACGGTTTTTTCCGGTTTTCGGTTCGGGTGCCTGATTTGCACAAAAAAAAATGAAGGTGTTATTGTAAAACGATTGAAGCAACAGGTTTTTGGTTTCTATTAATACATGGTGTGATTGTCACAGAAGCTACAGATTTTCCTTTTATCTAAAGTGAAACATATGAGTCTGTGATGTCTCGGAATTGATTTGAATGGCAAAAGACAATATTTTATCAACTCAAAGTTTTTAACAAAATTCTGGCATATATTGTGGATTGTAAATTTAAGCATAAGTAATTCATTTCAACTAATTTTATTTCTTCAACAGACCAGGAGGGCAGCACGATATTGGGTGTGGAGATGCCGTGGTTCGTGGTTGGAGCAGTCAGCGGACTATTGGTTATATGCGCGTGCGCTGCAGCTATTGCACTCTGCATATGCCGGCGGACGACACCAAATCCTCATTTAAACAACTCACAACTGCAGTGTAAGTATAAACTCATCCATACATTATTTATTTAGGCCGGATTGCACCCTTGGACACAACCATCAGGGCACTAATCACGTTCTGTGGGACTACCCCGAGATGAATGCCGAGGGAGCAGAACTGTTTGCTGTGGTCTGTCCTCACACGTGCCCAATAGGCCACGCTGACTTGATCTCAACAGAGGTCAACTTTGGGCATTCGGAAAATTTGCAACATCTTATGGGGGTCGGGAAATTCTCTATTCCGCTTTAGATTCAACCCGGATTAGATTAAACTCTAGCGCTAAGGTGGATTCTCAGTATACGGATACAAAGGATACTTAATATCACTTAAACTAAGTGGCTGAGCAAGTCACATTTTCTTTTTTTCTCTCTCTATTTTCTTAATCACAACAGTGTGTGGTTAAAAGATCGGTCCCGTGCAGCTCTGTATCGGGCCAGAAAACATGCTGAGTAAATTCGTTTCTTTTCTTAATCGTTGTGGGGCAATCAACTTGTATACAAATATTCGATGGCAGATGTACAATATGAAAAACGGCATTGAACGATTATCAAATTCATTTGGAATGTGAATGTTTGAGAACACTTATACTTCAAACTTTGTGGTGTCAAAAAACAATATATCTATGGTTTAAATTTTGAGGATATTTTTTTTTCAAGTATTAAATTAAAAGTTACGACTTTGTTACAATACTGGTTGTGTCACACCTATTATTGTGAACAGTGTCGTTTGAAACAGTGGTTACGTTGGTGCTCTGCGTAAAAGACCCTCACAAGAAGAGTGCGAAGCCGTATTGGTTGCAATTGGGTACAATTTTGAGTATACGAGTGAATGTTATAGCAGTGGAATAATAGTGTTTTAGATTTTAATTTGATATTGAAAATATTGGTGGAAAGACATTTATTATGAGTAATTTTCAATGTCAGAGAAGAAATTAGCGAAGTGTCTAAAAATACTATCAGGTTAAAGTATGACAAATATCTGAAGTAATGTGTTTTTGATCTATCTGGCAGTGCAACAGATGTACGGCTCAAACGGTTCGGCTGGAAACAAAGTCCAGGCTGAGCAGCAGCAGTACCAACACGGGCACCAAGTGCAGCAACAGACGGAGCTGCCGGGAAACTGGCGGCGCCCTGCGGGGCGGGGCGGGGCGGCGCGGGCGCGTCCCTCCCGCAGGCAGGCCGCGCGCTGAGGCCCAGCCAGCCCGCCAAGGCCGCGCCACACAAAGACGAGTGGTTCGTCTAGCGTTAGGTGAGGAAATTTGTGTTATTTTCCATATAATTAGCTACGCTGCCAATTGTATCTTTTATTCTAATCTACGAAATGAAGTACTATTAAGGCTGAATATGTAGGCTCATATTTCAATACAGTAACATCTTTAATAATAAATGGGGCGCTTTAGTTGAGATGAATAATTCATAATTATTATTCAATTGAATAACATAAGAGATTGCTATTTAAGCACGCTACTGACACCCTTGTCCAACCTATACAATAAACTTTTAGTAGAATAATATAATTTTCAAAAATGCTTTAATCAGCTAGAAAAATTTAAAGTTGACTAGATTTGATCAATTACATGAACATTTTAAAGTATCATAAAATATTTTTTCTCATTAATATATGTCGTAGTATCGATATCTTAACGTTTTTAGTCTACTTTAAGGCATCACAATCCTCAAAAACACTAAAATGTGATAATGATGTCGTGCAGTAACATTTAATTCAATTAAAGAAAAATACATCGCTTATATTATATACATGTCCACTCATAATAGAAAACGCCGAAATTTAAATAAACAATTTTAATGTATTGATTGAGACGGCATTTACTTGGTAGAAATTCATTGTAAGAAAGAACTATTTCGGCTTAAGATAGGTAAGATAAGATCAATACATTCATAATAAATGGAATGAAATAGTATTGATGTGCTAACTTTTTGTTGGTTGTTCTTTTTCACTGGATAGTAAAAATATGATTAATATTTAAGTCGCTGATATATAATCAGATTAATCAGTAAAAGGTCAATACAATAGGATTCTATATATGTATTGGAAATTAAATTATTAAGTAAGACATTAATATGTACTATTGAAGACATACCGACACTCCCTACGTATTATCTCGTATCTGCAAACACCACGTTTTAAAGGAGAGCATTTCAAAGATTCATAACTTCATGTATATTTTTCAAAATTGCTACTATTTTAAGTTTAATTTTCCTTGTTGTTTGATGCCTACCCATTGAACTGAGTGTCTAGCAAACGCAAATTTAAAATACATTATAATCACATATTTGGCATTTATTTGATTATGCGTCGGGAGTGTTGATAAGAGCCGATCGTTATTATATTGGTTTAGTACTGTTTCAAAATAGCAATGCTTTTTAATGCATATTTTTTATTTTGATTATATTATTTCTTGCAGTTGTGGCCCGGCCAGGCCTCGCAGGGTGAAATCCGGAAGCAATCGGGGTGAGCGCCCGCCCACTGCCCCTTGCAATCATCACCAACATCGTCATCATCAGCAATATTGCGTCAAACAAGCGCCGTCGTTGCCCCATACACTCGCCACTGTAGGCAAAGTTTCCACTGACTTTCCGAGGCGTTTTACATCGTTATCCGAAGCTACGACGTCATTTTCGTCAAGTCATAGAAAGTTTCACACCAACTTTGACGAAACAAAGTTTACAATGACGTACAAAACATCATTTGAGTTTATTTTTAAACGTGTAATACAATATTTTTATATAATTTTAGATTATTTTTCATTTATATATACGTAAACTAACACTTTAGTTTAATTATGTTTTATTTAACTTTCAATTATATAGACATAAAAAATAACTTCGTTTTTTTTAATAGTTATGTCAATCAATAATATAATTAATATATATAGACACCTTGAGATTTACAATACTGTTATGCGTAATAAATAAATTTAGGTTTTTATATATGTATTTATATTATAATTTAAATTTCACGAAATAGATACTATTACACTATCTATCTAACAGATTTATTATAATATTGATCAGGAAAGAATTTACTGTATTTCATCCACACCAGTGTGGCATTTAACGATATTTACATATCAAAAATCAGGATAATAAATATTGATAAGTCATCTGCTGCTATTTTTGGCTAAACAAATAAATCATATTCGGATGGAAGCTTAATTTTGTTATAAATAGCCAAAGCTTTTTGTATAAGTGTATGGCCCATTAAATAATCTATATAAGGGCTTAATTTCTTAAATTAATTATTTAAATCGTTATTACTACAAGCGTTTTTGTAAACATCTCATATATTATTGTTTTGTGGAACATAACTGATTTTCTATTCCGATATAATTATAATTTTCTTTTTTTTTTAAATAGTAAGTAGTGTTGTAAACTATGTCGGTTTTGACTGATATAATAAAAACTGTATATTACTATAAACCTCTCTGTAACATTATAATATATAAAATAGAAACATTACATACAGATTATAAATAATGCTGATTTTTCCGGGATGCAAAATACAAGTTTTCCGTAAGACATTTCTTCCAATATTATTTACAGAATATTTATATCGTCTTATTCTACTGTAATTTAACGGTTAAGTTAGTTTTATTAACACTAATGTTTTATAAATAACTGTCAAATTAAATTCATTCGAAATAAACCAATAATAATTATATTTTTATTGTTATACAATTAAATAAATATTGTTTCATTAAATTAGCCTAGCTGTAAGAAATTTTGAATGACTAATATTTCTTTTAATTGGCTTCAAAAGTCTACCATCGAAGAAAATTATTAATTGGTGAACTGTTAAAGTTTAATAATCGTTCTTGTATTGTCTTTTAAATTCGGACTAATTTTGTATTTGGAAAGCTATCTAAAAATAAATGTATTTTGTTGAGTGTTGTCATATCTTCAATATTATTCATGTATTTGTGAAATAAAAAAAAAATGATACATTTTTGTAACATTTCCCTCGCCAAACAATAGTAAAGTACGAGTAACATAAGTTTTTTCAATGCGTTAAAAATGTTTGAACTCATTTTTATAGAACTCTAAACACTTGTTTTTAAACTGCCAGTAAAACATAAGAAAAAGCACAAAACTGACCAATATTTTGTTATTAACATTTAAAAAAAAATAATAATTGAATTCAAATCGCAAAATATCATTTCTCTCTGCATATCATTTCAAAGGTTTGAAAATATAAAACGAAGGACCATTATTTACTGAAATACATTTTATACGTGTCGTGAATAAATATTTCAACCCATTTTAAAAATATTTAGAATTTTACTAAATACATAATAACTGTTATTGAATAACGCTAGTTTTGCAGTTATCAATCTAACATATCGTATTAACAGCGCATATCTCTGATTTCAATTACAATAAAAAGAAATTAAACAATGCAATAATAACTTTAGAAAGAAAAATACAAATCATATCGTCGCCGTTCTATCAGAAATGCGTGTTTTGAGAAAATCGCTATTAAATATTCGTCTGCCAATCAATTTTAACTGGTAACTTAACAAGTATTAAACAATAAATGAATCGAATTCGTGTTATAAGTATGTTTTTTATTGAGAATTTTGCCAACTATGTCAGACGATATATATTATTTGGTTCGATAAGGCGAACATTTCATACACATGACTCAAAACATGCCATTTTGAAATAATATTTTTTTTCCAGAACGAGCGACTAGAATATGAGAGTAAAATATTCCTTTTTACAAACCGTGTATAACGTGTAATTTTTATAACATATCCAAAACAATTTTATTGTCAATAACACTTTTTGCATATCCATGACTACAATAACCAATATTGAAATGTGTAAAGTAAAAATTGCTTAAAATGTTGTAATTTTGCTATCTTTTTTTCAAAGCATATTTCGATATCGATAATATATTCATCTGTTGATTTTTAGCCTCCCATAAATAAATTTGTGTGCATCATTTCATAGTAAAGTCATACCTAATAAACAGCCCCTATACAAAAGCGTTGTATCTGCGGTTAAATTATAATAATATAAAATTACAAGAAATACTGAGACAATACCTTTCTAGTATCTATTGTGTAATTTATGTACTTTTTAAAAATACTACTTAAAATTACCTGTAATTCTATTTCTAATAATCCTCTTCATAATATGATAATAAATTTTACAATACTGAATGGATGCGTATAATTTAATTACAAAAAAAAAATGCACGTGAAAAAATTTACAAGACTGTAAATATCAAGTTTCAGCGTAATTATTTCATTAAATAAAGATGTCAAAAAATAGATATTAGTCAATATTGTTTTCCCGATTCAGCCGGTAGGACGTATGGTGTTATTTTGAAGAAAAAAAAGCCACAAGATTTTTGGTAAATTGTATCGGCAATAATAAGAATTAAATTTGGTAAACCTTTCCGGTTGTATCGGACCAATAATATTATAATAATTGATTGTTCGTTTTAATAATCAATTTTTATACTGATTTATCACGGGTAAGCGTATTTTATAATTTACAAACAAATATTAATGAGTGCACTTTATTGTTTTTCTTAAGAGTTTGGATCGAGTGAATAATAAAAGTAAATAATGATTATGATTCAGCATAAGCAAACAGGATCAATAAAATTAGTTTCGAAAGTATTGTCATTTTGTAAACGAAGAAAAATAATGTGTTAACAATTTTATACGATACCATGTAAAACGTAGAGAATTCGTAATATTTATGGTAAATAATTAAATCTATTAAATAGTAAATACTTCACAAGTTAGATTAAAATTTTTAAAAATAATCTGTTGAGCCTAGATTTTGAGAGAAAAAATGTTTATTGTAATGTAACTTTGGCTCTTTGATGAAATACACACACGGTAGTGGAGTTGAGTACGATTTGTTTTTAATATTATTTAATAATTTGTCTAAAAATAATATCAACAACTAGAATTGCTTAATAACCAGATGATTTCAACGTTTTTTTTTTATCTGTGAATATGAGTCTCGCTTTGATTATTCCCGTTCAGTAAGAATATGTTGTGGAAATATTTTATTTCTCATCATCCATAATAATAATTGTTTAAGCTCCCTGAATATTTGTAACTGTTTCAGTTGTGAACATATTTGTTGAATGTTTATAAATAATAATGGACTATTTTCCGTTGTGTTTAAAATGAATATGATACATTTCTTTGAAGTATATTTGGGACCAGATGAAATGGCTTTCAGTAGCAATTGTTTATCGCGTTTTTCTGTTAAGATTTCAATTGAAATGAATGAGTTTTTCATAAACTTATTTTTGAAATATCTTACACAATTATCAAAAAGAAATAACTTGCGTATCAAAATATAGCAACACAAGATTTTTTACTTATATAATGCGTCGTTAAACGACTTTAATTTCATAATAAAGAATAACATCTGTAGGCTTCTATCAATAAATACTGAAAAACTGTTATTGAAAGTTATTAATATATTATCGACAAAATAAAAAGCTATAAAAGTACTTGATACATGAGTCATTGAAAACAATTTAAAATACAAGAGATCTGAAAAGAAATTTGAAATGCGTTTCTAATATACAAATAAATTTCTATTTATATTACGATAATGGTGTACATTTTAAAGATATCATTATCAATCAATGCCGTTTTCTAAATATGTAATGTTTTGATATGATAGTATAATCATGTTTGCGTTATTATATTGATTTAGAAAACATATTTTATGTCGTTTCTCGCGCGTGCTGATATTATTTCTATAGTGACATAATAAATCGTTACCTTAGTTTGAAAAGGTTCTAACTGACATTTTGGCCTAAAATGACCTTTTGATTGGAAAATGTTGTATTAGCCATATTCTACCATAAACGTTGATTTCAGGGTCATATATTGTTCAATGAGGGAGGAACAGTATTTCAAAGTTCTATCCACACATTTTTTTCTCATAAATTTGTTTTATACGGTTCTATGAATCGATATAACTGCTTATTATCATGTCACAGAAAAAAAATACACATCACAGTTTATTCGAAAAGGTTTTAACGTCATGTCGAACATTCTTTGCTCGATGGTTGGTGTGTGTTTTACACTTTACTTCTATTGCTCTATCGATGTGGTCATTGACGAAAGTTAGCTGAGTTCGTTACAACATTCAAGGCATATATTTATGATTATTCTATTGTATTATAACATTATTGTTAGCTTATATAGTTCAGTAAGTCATGATAATATATAGTATTAATAAATATCTCAAAAATCAAAACATTTTCTTTGATAAAATTGAAATATCCGATAAAACCTTTTCAAACAAACTATTGTTGGCAGTTCTAATTAAAGCTTTAGATACTCATTATTTTATAATATAAAGACTTCAGTTAAAATAAATTATATGAAAAACATGTAAAATATTTATATATATATTAATACATGCTATCTCACTTATCAAAAATACATTTTTTCCTTCAAAATACAGAATACGATCAGTCAAAACTTCAAACGCTCGTATCTCAGAACATGTTCAAAAAACAGATAAAACCTTTTCAAAGTAAGGTAACGAAATGTCATGGGTGTTCGCACGTGTTAAATTTCGCGTAAAAAAAATTACGCGATGTATAGAAACGAGATTCTTAAACATTGGGATACATTTAACGACTATTCCTTTGACATATTATGTAAGAATAATCAAATGCGTAAACTTTCTGATAGTTGTTTTTTTATTAATTTTAAATTCTCCTTGAAATAAGGTACAGTATACACTGTGCAGGAATAAATCATCACAATAGTTTTATTTCACATCGCTTGTAAAGGAATATTAAAATTTAATTTAGATGAGCTAAAATTCATTTCATCTGGTTACTGGTTATTGTCATGTAAAATAATAATGCTAAGCCGGTTCAGAAGAATTTTGATGGATGTTTAGGGCTGGATTAAAGAACATATTCGCCAACCTCGTAACTGTAGAGCATTGTATAGACTTATAATTAAGCTTTTTTAGCAATGTAATAAATAAGGAACATATTTTAGGCAAGATTCATCCTAGACAATTGGTTTATGAATGCAATTAATTATATAAATATAAATATTATAGAAATATTAATAAAAATAAATAGTTGACAGAAATGTTAGGAAATTTTTACTTGTTTAGACAAATATTTTACTGATTTCTACGATGATCTTACGTATAAACTTCTTCTTATCTCATCATGTGTGTGTCGCTTTAAAAAAAAATATTGTGATGAATGGTTTTGATGTTATATGAAATGCAAATTAACGATTAAATAAAACTCTTTTAGTGGTTGTTAAAAACTGCTATAGCAAATCATCTTGTTTTATTTCATGATTTAAATTATATGTACATTTTCAATTTTTAGGTATCTCAAAATTCACCTTAGAAGATCAATGTTTATTTTAATAACAGGCAATACCACCCATTAACAGTCCAACAACACTCACACACTTATACACTATATCTGTCTCACTCCCGTGAATCGTGCGCTAGCGCAGTGCCACTTTGGGCGTTATAGATACATCTACAACAGCTACATATTACATATATTTATTGTAATATGTAAAATAAAATTTTAGTAATTTCGAACAACCAATCTGAAAGTGATGGTAGGCTTGGACAGCTTTGGTATGTTTAAATATATATATGTCTCATTACAGCTAACAGTCGACAGATATTTCGTATATTTTAAATCTCGTGCACAAATAAGGTTTCAACTCGAGGTGGGAAGATTTCACAGCACCCAAATCTAAGCTTGATATTGACATCTGATCTTTAAGTTTGAAGCTTTTAGCACTATGCCAAAAATTTCGAACAAAAAGTAAACTCGTGGCCCAACGTACATTTCATTGTGGACCTTTAAATTGTTTTTCATCCAGAATCACTTATGTTTTTAGGTTGAAATTCACATTTTACGATGGTAAATAATCCATACATATAAATAGTGTTTTGCTTGCGGCCTGTCTTTCATTTTGAACTTTTAATGAGGCCCTTCAGCCAAAAAGTTTGGCCAGGTCTGTTTTTTAGAACATGGAATGATCTCATGCAGTGTCGTAATCAGGAAAAGTGTCACCCTGATTTAATTCGAAATGCCACCTTATAATTTTTGAATACATTTTCATAATATTTTTTTTTTATTATCTCTGTAATTACGTGTTTAAAAATGTATAAAAAACATACTGTTTATAATGAAAATAAATAAAATGGTAAGCATACAAATATGTATTTTTTCGAGAATCGACTAAGTGTAGAAAGATGTATTAGAATAGATATACTGGACATCAACATTTTTTTATCAATGTCATTTCTTTAAAAATGTTCTCTTCACGAGAATTGAAATATACAATATTCACTTTAGAGCTATTAAGTAGGCACACAAAATAGTAAGCATAGAGCTAGTCGCAAATTAGTGGTGTAGCCAATCCCTACGGTTATGCCCTATTATTTAGAATCGGATTCATGCCTTCGAACAGAAATCCATTATCAATTAAAAAATTAATTTATTAAACTGTCCGTACTGGGATTTGAACCCGTCAGCAATGTATCCGAATCTAACGACGTTGACCACTCTGCTAATCTCCTGGCAGTTTTTTTAAATCATTCAAATTAAGTCTCTGATTTTACTCTTCTTGACCGCATTTCCTAGTTCAATATTTTTATATTTCGCAATGAGTATCTTTCTATTAGAAATATATGATATTAAAAAGAATCTTTTAAAACATCGCTACTAATATTGCATTAATTATTATGTAAAGATATTTAGTTTCAGAATTCACTTATTACTATTGCAGAAACATTTTTATTATTGTTATTTATTGAGGTACAATAAATAATTATGAAATTGATGCGGCAAAATAATTACATAATGCGGCCCTCTGCTCAAAAGAAGGTGTAAAAAAGGCTGTGAAAATTAACAAACCGAAGGTCAAAATACTCAAAATAGACCGTTTATAGGTATAATCCTTTTTGTCTTAAAACTTCAATCATCTGATTGCATTGATGGTGCATCCGTCTCTGTTCTTCAAAGTGCATTGATCAATGTTTTGTCTTCTTCTGTCCTTGATATTCTGTCTGTTTCGTTTTGAACTCACAAAGCTGAGTCGTAGCTTAAAGATAAAACCGTCCAAAAGCTCTCACATTATTAACCAAAATTTTGACGGCTCTAATATACAGTTTGTTATTCTCGACTCGTTCGAGCGCGAAGAAGTGGCCTTCGGCAAGCGCGAGCGGTCCTCAGAGCGTCCCTCGAAAAAATCTGTTTAGTGTTTACTTACAGGCCGTGCGCGGCGCATGCGTGTGCCTGCGCTTATTTTTACTTCCGCCCCACGTGCTGCAAGCCGAATAATTCGAATTACGAACGACACCGCTTCGACTGTGAACGCCGCGATATATTTTCCCGCGCTTCCGGTCGCGCAACGAACGAGTTTCCAAATAAACATCAATCGCCCAAAACTTTTCAAAACATCTCCAAAATATTGAGTCCATAAATACATGCAAAAAATCTAGCAAATTGGACAGGTGGATTCTTCACGATTTATTGAAGTTAAAACCAAAATAACGTTATGACAATTATTATTATTAATTATACAATGTGACATATAGTTAGGGTTAAAATGTGTTAAGTGCAGTGTAGATCATTATTTAAAACTAGGATTTATTAAAAAGTGTAATATTTTGTGCTTAATTTTAATAATCTTAGTGATGTGTCCGATAGTGACTGTGAGAGACAAATTTTATTTTAATCATTCGTTAATAATAATTCGTTAATATTTGAAATGACTATATTTAAGATTGTAACAGTTTCTTCATCTTGATAGTGGTTTTACAATTATAGTCAACATGGCGAAATTAAGTTTAGTGATTTTATTTTTAATTGTGATTTTAATTACTATTACTGGCACATGGGGAGGAATGAGACACAAAAATAACAGACAAGGTAAGTGATCTTATATTTAAAATAAATGCAAATATTATATTATGAATCATTCTTGGTTAATATCATAAGTAATGAAATAGAAATGCGTAATAAGAATGATAAAAAAAATCAATATTTGATATCAAACAAAATGTTTGTTAAAATTCTGTGATACAATTTATAAACAATTTTTAAATGATTATACAGAATGTAAATACAAACTTCTTGAAGATACGTGCAAATTATGTAGTTACCAAGATACCTATTTTTGAGCGTAATCACCAAAAAAATAATGTAAAATGATATTTTAATACTTCTAACGTGAAAAATAAAGTTGGCACTCATTCTGGTTCACTATTTTTCTTGGCTAACCTCATTTTTTTTACTTTAAAATGAAACTACGATAAATTCGTCATACTAGCGTTCACACAAGAATTTTTCAACGATAATAATACTAAAGGTGCCAGCTTTAAGATGTATAATTTAAAAAATGCTTTAGTTTTACAATTTTGCCATACTTAAAATAAAGACACAATAAATTGCAAATAATTATCAAACCAATAGTGCTTTTATTATTGTTTATATTTTGTACATGTATGCTATTCAGTATAATTTACTTTGAATATATTTCCTTATATCGATCTATATATCATAATTCGATATTTTTAGTCAATAATCAACAATTAACTCGATGATATTCATAGCCTCACTGTCATAAAACCGTTGAGTTTTAAGTTTTTTTGTAACCATGTCCGCTCCCAATGGGAAGCACATGGACTGTTAACGAAGTTGTCCTGCAACTACTGCTTATTATTCAATTAACCAACCTTATTCGGAAAGTGTAAAGCTAGAACAGAATTAGTGGTTATATATTCTCTCTCGCAATGCTCTCTTTTTTTCAGGTGAAAATTTAGATATATCTGACGTAATAATTATATGCCTTCAATCGTAAATTGACAGAAAATTTATTCTACGTCACTATACTAGGATTTGAGCCCGTGAACAACACAGTCGAGCTACAAGTTCGCCATTGGTCAACAGATTATCATTTATAAATCAGATACTTCTAACCTAATCAAATACGTAATCAGTTAATTAGGTTTTGACCGGGTAAACTATTTCAGTTTATATATTAGAAGTTAATTCCCGTTTCCGATTTGGATTTATATAATTATGTATCGGTAAAATACAGACAGAATTCTGGCGAAATCGGCTAGTCTAAAACAGCTGTTTCCTTTAATATCATTAATTACAAGTGCACGAACTTGCAGCTTTAGTTTCATCTGTTTTTACATGAATTCGGCTTAAATAATACGTACTGTATTGAACATATTTAGTTATCAATGAAGTAACTCAATATACACCAAGGGTAGGGCTCGATAATTACTATTCTTTTCACTTGGCTAGTGCGTGGCAGACTCAAAGGTGACACACGGGAAATAACGATGTCCTAACATATTAGTTTAACTCGTGTGTTCAAAGTCTTTGCTGTTATGGTTAACACTAATGAAGGGAAAATCCTAAGCTAAACAAATGAAATAATGTTTTTGCTACATTGTTATTACTGTAATTTACTAATTAAATAATTACAGTTAAAAATTATTCATCTTTCAATAAGAGTTTTAATACATACTGAATTTTGTTTAGGACTAAGAAACAACAACAATTGAAAAATAGAAAAAAAAAATTCGGAAGGTGTTTTAGAATAACAATATTTCTTTAACCAATACAATAGATGATCTCAAATTGACTGCGACTTCAGTTTGAGTCCATTCGTGCATTTGGCTGCATGACGATGCAGAAAAGATGCGAAACCTGGGTCATTAGTGATACACTTTGATATTGAATATCCATCAAAGAAAATCAGTCAATATCTTAAACTCCTGAATGAATTATTTATGAGCCATTAAATTTATAATTTAACAGACGAAATTACATTTAATGACCATTCTCGGGATTGAGAAATTCTGAATACTGTAATCCCGGGATCATAAAAAGGGTCCAGGATTGAATACCCTTGTTGGCGCCATGTAGCGCTACCAGCATATCTGTCAACTTCAATATAACGTAATGTCAACCAAAATAATTTTATTCTGATCCACTTTTAACTGTACAGTCTCATGAATCTTTTTCAAAGTCTTAGCAGTTAGATGCACACATCCTTATTGTACACAGTAAACGAACGAATACGAACCAAACACCACATTGTTTTTTATTTTTTATTTTAAACATTATAATTTTAACATCCTCATTTTTAATAAATATACGCAGGCCTTAAAACAGAGGTTTTTAAGCGAAATTCGGTCGATTGGTAGGTGTATTAATTTAGTGCGTCGTGAAATGTGTCTCCAAAGTAATATAAAATATTTTTGGGGTTCCCTATTGTTTCGCGTCATATAAAGGGTACCGGGATTAAACTTAATTGGGAAACACTGATAAATTTCTGAGAATAAAATTAATAAACATACTTGTTCAAATATCTCACAACTTTGAAACGTAGGATTGTATATTTTACATTATTATTTAAATAATTATACACGATTGAGAATCACTGAGCAACGTCGTAAATTAGTAAATATGTCACTTAAAAATCTTTTAGGGAGGAAAATATTTTATTTTGCGTGGCAAGCTTTTAATAAATACTTAAATGTCAGTTTTCTGTTCCACCGATTAATGG
Source organism: Himalopsyche phryganea (assembly GCA_022494535.1). Lineage (NCBI taxonomy): Eukaryota > Metazoa > Arthropoda > Insecta > Trichoptera > Rhyacophilidae > Himalopsyche > Himalopsyche phryganea. The sequence continues at coordinate 354,993 of JAGVSL010000154.1, read as the reverse complement.
AGAGGATTTGAAATAAATCAGATTCAACAAATCGAGGTGTTATCCCATTGGCGTAGAGAAAAAATATTTTTATAAAATTAATACAGACATTTCTTAAAGCCCTACTATATATTTCAGTTTTTGGGTCCGTGGTACAGTAGTCAATGTCGTTGGCTTCAATTACGGGTCTTACGGGTTTGAATCCCAGTTCGGACAGTTTCATAAATTAATTTTTCATTCGATTTATGGATTCCTGTTCGTAGGCATGGATGTATGTCATGTAATGGACCCAACTAAGTTTACGTCTATTCACACTAATTTCAAAATTTTATCTTATAACCTGATGACACCTGAAAGATAGATAGAGTTATACTTGCAATAAATAGTCACTGAAAATTTGTATCTCCTATTTACAAAATATTCCATTAAAACATTAGAGATACTTAATCCCAGTTAAAATATTCAACATTTTGTACTATTGAAAAAGTTTATTAAGCAATTGGTTTATAATTATCAATTCAATAAACGTTATTGAACGGGTAATAATAAAAAAAACCAAAATCCAAGTCTGTCTATAAAAATTGGCAGATAACAGCAAGTAAATAGTCAGTGAAATATCGATTGTGTTTTGGTCGATTGACGTAACCCTCAAAAAATACGAAAATGAGTTAATGATTGGATCTCATTTGAAAGACAACTGAGCAGGCCTCGGTCAAATGATGTAAATTAGAAAAATATACTGACCACATTTTGGAAAGGAAACATCATTTTTCATTAGTTTTAGATTTTAAAATTGATGTAAACCACTATTATATTGACACTCTCTACGTATAATCACATATCTTCAAACATGAAAATTTCCAGGAGTGCATTTCAAAGATTCTTAACGCAATTCACCGTATAATGTTTTCGATGTGAACCGTTTTTACCCTCTTCTGAACAATTTAAATTTTTAGGGTTACATCAATTGGTCAAAACAACGTTGACATATAATATTTGGGCTCCGATACGTAAGCAATTCAATGTACAAATAACATTATTATTAAATAACAAAATTACTGTAGAGTGAGAAGTATCTGAATATAAAAGGATTGTTTTGTATTTCCACATGTTTTTTGTCACACTTACCAAGTATGTTAATATACAGAATTTTAAAATAAGCAATTTACGTATTTTTCTAGAACAAAAATTTTGAAAATTTCAACGTTGTCTTAAACATACGTATTTGACTAACTCCCGTTTCTTAATTTTTTCTTAAATCAATTGGTCAAAACACCGTCAATATCATCCTAGTTTAGTAACTTTATTACTGTATTTAAAGATTTAATTAGTATCAGCAGAATACGCCACTGACACAATTTTTAATATTCATGATCAGAAGGTGCTTTCGTGTGTTCACAGAAAACCAAAGAAAGTCACTAAGTACCTACAAAGTGTTTCCGAGAATAATTTATCTCTCCAGGTAGATTTAACACACCTCATAAAGTGTGTTTATAACTGATAATAAAAACATTGCTTAAGGGCGACTGTACCTACCTTATCAGACCGTTTACCAACAACCAGTGGCAGCTTACCTACCACAGAAAATATTACGAGGATTTATTTAACTGCCTTGATGACCCTCCGATTACTATTCAATATCCACTTCCAGGAATCATTTTATTGATTAATTCGTAATAATAATTCATTATAATAAATATAATTTAGTTTTGTATCTAGGGACATCCCATGAATCTATGTGTTTCCCGAATGAGTGACAAGCTGTAATAATTTTCAAACATTATTATTACATGACGCAGTTGGTAATGTCGTTGGCTACGGCTACATATGTCTCGAGTTCAAGTCCAGGTGTGGACAGTTTCATAAATTAATTTTTCAATCGATTTATGGATTTATGTTCGTAGGCATGAATGTTTTTGATGCCTAAAATTCCCTCCCACTCATCCGATCCTAAAAACGGGGAATTGCGAGAGCGATTAGCGAAACCACTAGTCGTATCCGAGCCCTAAACTTGTATCCCTACTGTCTTCGTAAAAGAGAGATTGAGCAACTGAGTAACAAGCAGTTCTCGTTGAAAACCTCTGTTGAGATACCTACATTATTAGGCCATATACTTTACACTGGGAGAGAACATGGTAAAATATATATATGTATATATTTAAACAGTCTTTTTAAATAGCAAAGAAACCATGGTTTCATCCGACATCTATCAAAACTATGACATCCAATCACGGGATTGCCCAAAAAGTGGTTTGAATAAAAATCTTATTTAAAATGTAATTTTTGTCCATTATTGCTTCAATTGGATTGTCTATATGATTTAACAAAAATGGAAATTGGAATGATTTTTTTTTATTTATTGAATATTTACAAAAAAGAGAAAAAATAAAAATACACAAAATGATGAAAGTAGTTTTATAGTTTATTTTATTTACTGCATTATTAAGGTAGGTTTAACCAGATTGTATCAAAATAAATGATATGTCCTTCAATTCAACTTTACAATATTGTCCTCTATCCATTTAAGAAGTAATCCTTATTAATCTTTCATTTTTTTATATTGATTGAAAACGGCTGTTGCGAAATATGAGAAATCTCAAAATACATTTATACTAATTAGAAAGGTTTTACAAAAAACTATGTAATGGAAAAGTCGAGCTACAAGTTGTAGTCAATCAGGAAGTATTTAACTATTTTTGGCCATTTACAGAGAATCTTGGGATTACGAGATAATTGACCGGGGTCTCGGGATTCCGGGATTGGAAACCCTAATAAAAACCTTGTTGTAGTTGCCATCATATAGTATATGCCCACTCCTATACTGAGACATTAACTTTCTTGGAAGTTAGACATTTTGCTACATCTTAACAATAATGTGTAGGTTTATTAACGTCTTTGTAGTTGAAAATAAATGCATGGAATCCTCTAAATACTATTTGAAAAGTATTGTAAATCTTATAGCGTGAGTAGACTAATTGTAAAAGTCGACAAATAAATTTCGTGATAGAAATCTACTCATCTAATCAACTCTAAATGAAATTGTATCTCAAACAAACATGGCGGTAATATTTTAACCTACCTCCATTGTAAGATTATTTAAAGGATAATGAATTTGTCCATCACGAGTAATTCACAAAACAAGCTTAATTTGATGATTTAAAAGTACAAACAACTCGCGACTTCGTTCTTAAACCAAATGGTTCCTTTGCGTGGGTTTGAAGTCATTTTTATAAAAAAAACCGCTTTGTTGTCTTTTATATGACCTTTATTTTTAAAGGTACACTGCCACGAAATTTATCCCGATTATTTGTGAGAAAAATTAGATAAAAAAAACATTTGTCATTCTGTGTTACAAAAAGGTAAGTTTATAATATTTTGGATGTCAAAAAAGATCTTATTGATTTCAAGATATCATGTGTGGGCGTAAGCTTTTTTCATTATATTATTTTGTCAATCTCTGCCCTCGATCAGATGCTTGTATGTAGTTATTTAGTATGCGATTATTTATTTATTATGTTGAAAACAATATAATATTATTTTTATAGATCATTCCAATTGATATTGAAACTATCATAATAATAATTACAGATAAGTATTTTCTATGGATTCGGCGGTAACTTTGTGGAAGTTCATTTTTAATATAAAATAAAAATAAAAATTGATAACTTAGTTATTCCACTTGCTTTATCACTAACGTGACGCGTTTCACCTCTTTAAGAAGCATCTTCAGGCTAACCGTATCGCATGGCTATTTACTTCTTAGTTATCAATTTTTAATTTAATTTTATATTACAGATAAGTACAGTACATATTATATGAACGATAAAAAAAAATGAAATTGATTATTATAAGAAAGGATCTAATTATGGAAAATAATTAAGACGAAAAAAACAAAGCATTAAATGGGTCACTGAAAATTACCATATCTATCGGGATTGAATTGAGAAGTTGCAATGCTATCGAAAAAGTTGCTACGTCTGCTATATGTTATTATAACATTATGTATTGGGTTTACCATGGCATTTGTTGTGATGAAAGTATGTTTATCCTATGCCATACATATTAACTGATATAATTTTAAGCCATAAAACGTTAAAGAAACGGCATAGCGTTAACAACAATAATGTGGGTGCATAGACAAACTATCTCACTGTTACACTGCATCATAGTTATCATTAGAACATTGAATGACATAACGAGCCAAAATCCGGCAATGCTTGGACGATGAAATGTTGCCGAAATAAATATCGATAGTATTTGAAAATTCTTTAGAAAATAATTTCTTATACTCTGCTAAATTAATTCAAACAGTAATGTTCAACAATTGTTTATTTAATTTTGGATTATTGAGATTTTGTACACTTCCATGTATTTTGTCACTAACGACCCGGCTCGAATGCCTGAAGATGCCGAAAGGCGAAACCCGGGTCGTTAGTGACAAAATACATTGAAGTGTACAAAATCTCAATAATCCAAATTTGATATTGAAATTCCATCAAGCACCCTCAGTCGATGTCTTAAATTGTTTATTTGTTTGTTCGCTACTGACTAATATAATAATTTATCGAATGCGTAGGTTCACAAGACTACATACGATTTAATTTTCAATTATCTCTGACTTAACAAACCATAATGCGCTTCATATATGTTGAATCAACAATAATCAGAATGACAATGTTGGACTGTTATTTTAAGTGGTCCAACATGACATTTTGTCTTTGAGGTAGTTACAAATCTCGAATATAAAACATGCGGGCTTGTTTTACTTGCATTTCAAATTCAATCTGATGAATCTCTCTCATTAAAAAGATCAAAATAAAGCACAATACTTTGACTTGTCCATACTCAAATATTCCATTTAGAGTTATCATAAAATATTGTACAGCGTGTGCATAGACAATTTATCGTGAAGTTAAATTGAAAGTACGAGAAAAGCCTCGAAAGACATCAGAATATGTTCGATATCTGGCAAATCCTTATTTATGAGATGGATTATCCGTGATCAACATTCTAAAACCAATTTAACGTGAACTAAAGACAAATAGCTGACTTATAATTAAGGTAAATGTACTGGTAGATGACCATGCACCAGTAGTTGACCTTTTTCAAGAAAAGTGTCTAAAATAATAAACGTATACGCGGGATTGCTCTAAATTTTAGAGTTCAGACAAGTGAAACCATCTTTTGTCGGATTGAAGAACTAACACATCACCGTATATGTCATTGGGATGTCATAGCGGCCATTTGAAAACAACACCTTATGCGCTAAGTATTTTATTTTGAACTTCTAAAGAGAATTGTTAAGGATATCAGTAAATGTAAACATATGCTAATTGATTCAACCAAGAATGGTCTTACAGAAAGCCCTGATGAAAGGTTGTCATAAAACCCTCTGATTAGGCATGGTCAACTACTGAAAAAAAGTGGTCGACTACTCAAACTTTCAATTTTTTAGATAGTCAACTAGCGACACAAAAACATGGTTGTTAAAAATTGTTGTCTTATCACTTATGACACTTTTCTAATTGTTGTTTTATCCATTATGAATAAACTTGCTTTGTCATCATTTGGTATAATGCTAAACGTAAATTGTTATTTTTGTTGAATTTTTCTCTTAAACGGTCAACTACTGGAACGCTTACCTTACTTTCAAAATAATTTGCATCATACAGTTCTACATTAATTCAAATGTTATACCAACTAATGATACGGAGCGAAAGGATAGATTTTGGGAAACCTTCACCAAGCCTATTCATTCACACATGCAAAGATTGCAAAGCCTTATTTTTATCGTAAAATAATCGTTCAATGTTTGTATCAATGCTTTTGTTTTATATGAAGAGCAACGCCGTGATATCTTTTAATGAGCGCAGGAGTTATGCACTCTGTTTAAAATATTACTACTTCGACCGTCGTTTATTGTTTATTCCACTTGAAATGTTCAAACCGTTTATAATGTTTTGTTGCACATTGCTCCGCTTTGCACCTCGCCACAAAACAGCAAATCCACAAAGTCCAATAAAGAGTTGCCGAACCGTTAAGCCCCGACCATAAAGTAATAAACCAAACCATATTTTCCGGCAATCGTAAAACAATGTTTGCTCTTCTAGTGTTTCGCACATTTTATTGCGCAAGTTTCCAGAATTTCGCTAAGCGATTGTCTCATGACTGCTAAGAAAAAGTTTAACGCCTACCGAAAAAAGTAATACAACTTCTTTCACAAGTTTTATCTGAATTGTTTTCAGGGCCGCCTGGAGACATTAATTAATATTAAAGATTTATTATCGTTGTGTAGTAATATAACCAATTCGGTGTTCATTGAAAGCTGCATAGTATATTATACTATATTTAGATCAACAGTAAGTTAAAAACTGGGCAAGTCGATATAAACTCTTCAAGCTAAAAATTATATTACGAACGACTGTCAGTCAGTATTCGCAAGGGGATTTTTTCTTTTTGGTTCAATAAATGAAATCAGCTGATATCTCTAGTTAGTCAGTACTTATATACATTGCATGCGATAGGGATACAAAGATTTAACTTAATAGGTACCCACCATAGAAATAAAATAGCCATGAAACAGTGCTTGGACATAGTCAAAGCGTGAGTGTTAGTATTGTGTCCACTGTAGCTAGCGCATAAGCGCGGCCGTATCCAGTCATCATCAGTAATAGTAAACCATTAACACACATGAGTTTTTGCTGAAAAAATCATATTCAAAATGCCAAATCTTCTCACCGAAAGATGAAAATAATAAAATCTATAAAAAGAAGACTTTTAGGGTATGTCAATATTGGTAGAAAAAATGTATGGAATTGATCCAGAATTTTAAGATTTTTTTAAAATTTGTTTGTCCTTAGTCCAACACTAAAATTGAGAACCAAAATATTCTGCTAAGGAAGCCATACGGTAGCTTCTTAAATGGCTTCAGTGATGATTATGACGTACTCAAGAGCGCACAAATGAGTAAACTTTAAAACAGTATACCATCGACAACTGTCGTGAAGGCGAAACATATCGTCTTTGAATTGGCCGCGGAATAAAAATAGATGGCAAAAGGAGAAAAGAGTGTAAATAATAAGATATAGCCAGTAAGATTCTGCATTAGGAATACAAACCCGTCATCTCATCCTCTTTTTCTAGCCTCCCGGTCCCGGTCAAACTAGGTCACGGGATTTTTTGTACTAAAATACATAGAAAACCCTAAATGAAAATGAGTTTTTTAAATAAAATCGTTTTAAGTTTTTGGGAAGATGTCAAAGAAAAAAAAACGATTGTGAATATGACTTCTTTGCCACGAAGAGAAGACCTACGAAAAGAAATATAAAATAGCTTGAGAATTCATCGGGCGAAAATATAATTCGCTAGCCCATACCTTACAAGGAAGAAGGCAGACACTTTATTATGTAGAGTTTTCCGAAATATGTATAAATATTGTTTTTCAAACTTTGTTATAAAACCTTGAAAAAATAATATGATGTGTGAGAGATTATAATATAGTATTTATAATGCGTTTCGATTAGAAAATGCTGTATCGTGCTCACTGTTTTTTTTTAATTCTTAGCTTTTATGGTCTATAGCCTGGGTTTCCATGTTTTCAGCCCGAGGGCCACACTGACTCCTCCATTAAGTTCCAAGGGCCAAGACCTAGCTAGTTCATCATATCAATAATATCAACATACTGTATTTTTGAATTACGCGCAAATTTTCATATTGGGACTAGCCATCGAGTGAGATATTTATGGTGCAGGACACGGGGGTGGAATTTAAAGTCATCATTGTTGGAATTTCATAAGAGTCTTCTACTCACGCAGTTTGATCAGTTGCATTCATTTTCTGTTGGCCTTTTTCCTCTTTCGCCACTACTTATCTGTGTGAAAAAACATTCTCCAAAATGAAGCAAACAAAAATATTATTGGTCCAAATAAACTGATGAGCATTTGAAGTCGCTGCTGATAATTTCCACAATAAAAACAACTGATTATTATTGTGTATGATTTACTTACATTGTAAGTTTTACAATGTAATCAAAATAAGCTATGGCGGGCCGTAGTTGGAAGACCCCTGTTCTATAGAAATCTCGGGATCGAAAATATACACTCGTATTGTAATTGATTGTCATTTATGAACATTATTTTATAGGTTATAAAAAGCTAGACGAAGTATCTAAATAATACAGGTTATTACATACCCCCAAAGAAAATATATTTACTTATTGAACAGTCAAATGGTAAGTATTGTTCCATCAACAACTACACAGACAATTCATTGAAGAGAATATCTCGGAACTATGGAAATTAATGGTCGTATTAAATATTCTGTTCAGACAGAAGAGGGCGTCGTAATGAGGTACAGGAACGAAATAACAAGACGTTCACTGGAACCATTCGGGATTCCAATGATATTATTTGTTTCCACTTTATTTCTGTTGGAATTTTGACGATAAATTCTGTGGATGCGAGACATATGGCCAGCGGTTCATTCATTCACTGCGACCTCGTATTATATACAATTTATGGTGATCATGATTTTACATGCGATAAAGGAAAACAGAATGCCCATTCATTAAGTCTAAATACTCCGTATGAATAACGCATAAAATCTTCTGATGCTCTAATGAAAACTCTCTGTATCTGCGACCTTTTTTGTAGGATGACCTTTGAAAAGAAATGAAGAGAGTTAATGATTATTTTATGTTTGTTTATTTAATGAATGATTTACAGTTATTCTTTACCGGAGAAGCTCCGTGAATCACTGGTGTCAATAACAATGAAATGTGTAAATGGAGAGACCACGGCTCATAGAACAGAGCAGCTTAAAAGAATATATAAATATAATATATAAAAGAATATATAAATAAATACTCTAGTCAATTAAAAAAATTATATGACTATCACAAATCATGACACGGTGTTTTCACAAAAAAATATTCATCCTATAATATAAAAGTATGAACACTTTTAACCATACTCAACGCTTTTTTATTTGTAAAAAAAATACTTATTAGTTTAGAACCTAATGCACACCAGTTGATCTCATGATCCCTGCCAGTCCCAATGGAACAAATATACATAACTTATACTTTAAATGGCTCAAAAATGTTTGCAACACAGAAAATTTGCCTGCGGCGTGTATCCTTATTATATTATACCAGTGAGTACCCGGCATACGTTGCAATGCCACTCAAAGAAAGAAAGTGTTTGTGCTTTAATTCTGTTAATTTTGTATACAAATTTTTTTTTCTGTCTCGGTGCACAAATAAATCAGGAGGTTTTCCGAGATGTCGCTGTTTGTACGTTGCTTTTTTTAGATTTTAGATTTTTTTTCATAAGCCTTCACGGGTGTGCGTAAAACAACTCACCAGAGTGTCATGGAAATCAGACGAATGGCAAAGGTGCGCATACGGGACAAACAAACAAACATTCATTTATATGTATATAGATCAGTGCATACGTAATATATTATTATACATATAATAACTGTTTTTTTTCAACAATGGTTTATTAAAATTTACTATAATGGAAGAAATGCTAAATCAATTGATATTGTAATAGTTTTGCAGTTTATGAATACGATTTACGTTTAATTGAGTTTAAATTTATTTCAGTGAGATCTTTTATGATAGTAAAATAACAATTATTGGTTATGTAATTATTACACTCGGAATCAATGACCCCAAAACGCAATGAAAGTAAGCAATGCAAGATGCAAGCAACGAAGAAAGCTCTATAGAGATATTTTTAAAAGTTGTCGGATGTCCTCTGTCATACATTTTTTGTTATTATTTTGTCACTTATTCATGGATCACAGCAAAAGTACTTATTTATTATTTACCAACTCACTTTCTGTATATGTACCATCGTGTAAAATGATAGATGTTCTTCTAATTTTGTTTTCGTATATTTTTGAGAAATAATTTATGAATATAGTAATACGCATTTTTTAGATTGCAATCTTGTAAAAGAGATATTAAATCATGTGAAATAACTGTCTCAGCTATATTTAATTGAGTGAAGTATTATATATTTTGGCATTTTAATTGTGAAAAAATTATTCCAGCTCTTTAAATGGGTGGTCAACTACATTTTCTTCGATTACGGTGCTCACGGGCTCAAATCTTAGTATTGTTCGAAGGCATGGATGTCTCTGGTGTCTTAAATTCACTACTACACTTCTGATCCTAAAAAAATAGGGCGTATAGATTAGGTAACAACCAGTCCTGCCCTAGACTTATTGTTTATCACTACTCTCTGTAAAAAGAGAGGTTGAGCAACTCAGTAGCAAGTAGCTTTAAAAAAACTGTTTAGATAAACTCTACTAGGAATCCATGTGCTTCCAGGGTTAAAAAAAGGAAAACTCACAAGAGTATATTGATGGCCCAGTTCTATAGGACGATAATTCAAAAATTTGGTGTTTTGAGTTAAATTAACTATTATATTCAAACACCGCTGTTCTACAGTTCCACAAAAGTACAGCTTGTAAAATGTACAGATTTTCTCTCAAAACGCAGATATTTGCATATGGAAATTAGCAAAATTAAATAATTTCTCAGATCTATATACATACATACCGAAATATCGTATTGTGGAAATATATATTTTTCTGAATCGTGACGTTCCATTAAGAAACAATCTTTAATCCTAAAACTACAAACTATTGACCACCTATTCGAATAAAAAAGTTATACAAATAATAAGCCATCACTTTTTCAAAGTCAGTTTAGATTCAAAACTTTGATTGGCCATATCTCAAAACTATCAATTTATAGTTGTATCACTATGGAACTAGTCCATCGATTTAATATATTAACAGAAAAAGAATAAAAAATATTGAATTATTGAGATTTTGTACACTTCCATGTATTTTGTCACTAACGACCCCGGTTTCGCCTTTCAGCATATTCAGGCATTCGAGCGCGCACGAACGGACTCGAACTGACAAACAGTAAACAGTGTCTTACTGTCTGTAAAGTGACAAAATACATTGAAGTGTACAACATCTCAATAATTCAAATTTGATATTGAAATTCCATCAAGCACCCTTAGTCGATGTGTTAAATTATAGAAAAAGAATAATTTTATTATTTCGAAATGTAATGTTGAGCAAAAATAAACTGTTAATTTTCAGACTCAAAATACATTTTCTGTCGATTATCGTATTTCTTCATTTGCGTAGCGATATGCAGTCGAAGTTCTATAGAATATTTAGAAAATAGCTTTACTTAAATCTCATTGTCAATAGAAGACCAAAGAAGGAACACATGCGGTCAAATCAGCATTCACTCGGATCGTGTCTTGTCTTGGGGCATTCCTTATTCGGAGAAATTCTCTTCCTTAGTAGTCTGGCTCGCCTTTGGGGCGATTCGTACGGGACCACCGTGGCACCCTGTCGGCGTTGTGTCCGCAACGGCCTGCAATCGCGGCCTGTTTGTACTTCTTCGAGATTAACTCAATTAGACAACAGGAGAAATAAAAACCCGTTGAAATCTGCGCCCGCGATCTGCCGACAAGGCGTCAGCAGTCGAGGCTTACGTGTAAAGGTTAATTTATGCAAATTGTCCGAGTGCCGTGTTGTTGGTAAGCACGATGTGCAATGTTTGATGTCTTTGTGACATGACTGGTCAACAATTCTGTAAAAATTGATAAATCACATTTTCGTTTTATATAGATTTTTCATTTTCAATGTCAGCCTCAGTAGTCTAGTAGTAAAAGCTTTACCCTAAGCTCAGATGGGTCTTGGTTCAACTCCCGGCAAGATCAATATCAAATTGAGATTTTTTCAATTTCAATGTGAGATTTTTGACATGGTTGTTTTGTGATATCTGTTCTACTTGAGTTGATCTCTAGTGACTTTAAGAATGTCACATTTAAGGTCATCTCAGGTGATTTAAAAAACCAGAAATATCTGTCGCTTTGACTGTTAACTGTAATGTCACATATGTATTTGTAAAATATCAAAAATCTTTAACTTAGTGAGCCATTACTTTCAGATGAATTTTTCGAAAGCACCAAATTTAATTTTACATATTACAATAATTTATTTTCACAGACAGAAAAGCTAAGATAGTGTGAGTGTTGAGCGAATGTCGACGGGTGGCAATGCCACTTGATGTATTCTATAACTAGTCATTTAAGTAAAGATTAAAACCAGAAACTGCTGTTGAAGGTTTTAAGCCAAGGATTTCGTTTCCTTGTAGTAGGTATAATATATATACATTTATTTCTTAAAGATATATGTGTACGGTTTGTAATTTGGTTAAAAGTTTATTATTAGAACCGATCCAAAAGCAACGACGTATCTTGTTACTTTGAGAACCATCTTAAATTCTGTTGATATTGATTGTAATTCTTTAACATTTATTTTGAAAACTATTAGACTATTAGATGGCTTTTATCAGTGGACGGAAGAGTCTCGCTTGCACAAATGATTCAGTGTTTGGCAAAAAGACATCAATAATATCAGTATACATTTCATATTTTTTTTTACTTTATAAAAAAAGAAACCAAGCGTATTGAGCTTGGTTCCCCAAAATTAGTTCAGATGTGGAAATATTCAATTACCAATAGAATTCAACGTTAATCTCTTAAAAGTTTTGATTTTAAATTCTTTGTGAATATTTATTATGAAAATAATTTTAAGTATTGTGCCTACTATTTTTTTTAAATTCGATTAGCACTGATTTCATTGATCGAGTTATATTTTCTAGTGACATTCATTTACACGAGTTTTCAGAAATTTAGGGTTTTAAAATTTTCAATGTTTTTTTTTAAGTATTACTACTTATATCAATTTTTATTACGCGTCAAATTTCTTGGTTGGTTTAAATATTTTTAAAAAATGTTGGTGATCCATTGCATATGATGTTGTATCAATATAAAGTACAACTTGAGGTGTTAAAAGTGATGTGCCATAATCATATGATGATAAACAGATTAAGAAAGCGTTATATTTATAATAAGCTTTGTGGCATAGTATTAAAATATAGTTTTCATTTACGTATTTATTTTATTTTATAATACTAATGAAGAATTCAAATATTTTAAGTACTAAGTATTCTGGCGATAATTAGTACACGTAGCGAGTTTTCGTGTTTTCCGTCCTCGCTTATGCCACTAAGAACAGTTTTATCTAAATATTTGATTGACTGATAGTTTAAAAGCGTATACGAAATCGATATTGATGTTTATCAAAACAATTATGGGTCTTATTCAAGAAACGGTTCTCGTATCTCCAGTGCTTCCTTTATTTAATTCATAGCAGTCTGATTATCTCAATTTAGGCCGTTCGAATATACACCATCCATTCTGTCAACTTACTGTTGACTAGTCTATTTGGTTGTTGATTATTGAACTTCCACATTCCATATTTTTTCTATTTCATCTACCCAGTAGACTCTACGTACGATTACAAACGCAAATATCGTGTAACTAACGAAAAAAAATGTAAATAACATTTAGGACTGAGTTTCAGTGGCTAAAATTTAATTTTGATATAAAAATTAGACAACCACACGTTTGGATTATTTATTATATAAAAGTGAAACATGATTATTTAATCCAAGCAGTATGTTCACATAAATATAACAGTAACACAATATTGTTTCTAATTATTTAATTTTCGGTTTATAGAAGTTGAGAGTTCCATACATAATTTGGGGATAGGTTTTATTTTTTCTTTTGGGTCACTGCTTTCATAGTGCTAAAACGTGTTAAAGAAGTATTCACTGTTCTACATAATATTGACTGTAAACGGCATTTAACATTTTTTATTTATTTCATTCAATGTATTGCGTATAAAACTGTAAGATTTCAATTTTATGGATCAAACGTAAAATTGTTTTTATCGATGTAATAATATCTCGCAGAAGAGCTTTACAAGTTTAGTGGCACGTAAGAACATCGAGGTTGAATAAATCACAGATCGCAGAAGAATCAGAGCAATAGGTAGGTGTGTCGTGTGTAGTCTTTTTGTTTCATAGCCGTCATGTATCTACACTTGCAGAGTGCATCGATACAACAAAGTGCATGTGTCTGATACTCTAGACCAGAGGTTACCAACTTTTTCTCACCCTACATTAAAAAATATTGAAAATGAGGCGGGCACCACATTTTTATTCAAATCAAATTTATGGTTGGACATAAAGGTAGAAATATACCCAAAAAAAATGAGTATAAAAATAATTGTTCATATTCTATAACAGTGCTCCGCAACTGGTGCGCCGTGAGACGATCCCAGGTGTGCTGCAGCGCAGTCAGTTCGAAATGAGAAGATAACAAGGATTTTTGTATTAGAAAAAAAATGAAACCATTCGGTTGCTAAGATGTCCGTTTAAATTATACTCGTTGAAATAAATGTTGCATTATTTTGATATTTAAAATTTATAGGGAATAAAATGTGGATTTTCTCGTGTGCTAATAAAAAATTACAAATTGCTGCGTATATATTATTAGGAAGCATTGATTACCAAAAGTTTCCCAGTGAAATTATTACGAACAATGAATGAATTTGTCAGAATAATACACATTATCAAATCAAGAGTCAAACATTGGCAAAGCGAGTTACCTACGACTAGGATCATTGAAAATGTTCCAAGGACCAACGAGACTATTATTGAAAACAGAAAGATTTTTTTAGATCGACAAAAAATGGGTGATACTTTTGTACACTCAACTTAGCTTAGCTAATTTTTAGAAATTAATTATTTTTTTTGTATTTCAAATTCATCAAATAAAAACAAATTAATTTATGGTAAGTTTTTTTTATAAAATTTCAATATGTTGGCTTGTGGTGTACCGCGAAATAATAACCAGTGTTTATGTGTGGCGTGGGTTAGAAAAGGTTTCGGAGCACTGTTCAGTAAAACGAATACACGTCATGGCTGTCTCATGTATAGAAAGTAGACGTTATATAAAAATTATAATATAAATCTCAAAGTCTGTGTGATCTTTGACATTGCATTTCATTGGTCAGTATCTCATAGCAAGGAGAGTATGTTGATATTGTTAGTAAACATATGCTTAGCGGTGATATACTATGATTATATTAAATTCATGTTTGAAAACAATAATTCAAACGTATTTGAGACCGAATTTAGAGTCTAGACCAGCGTTTATCAATTGTATTCAATCGCGAAACCCTTTTACATGGTCTATAACAAATGAAACCCCTAGTTCAAATAGTATATATTATATCACAAAAAAATAAGTTCGTATACTCACATAAAAATCTTATCCTTTTTTGGTAAAAATAACGTAATTTAATTACAATGTTGGCGAATAATGCAATTTTGAACAAAAACGAGATGTTTGTAAATCTATCAGAAAATCACAAATTTTGATACAGAACATATCGACTGTGAAAAGGAAGAAGGACTTAACCCACACACAAAAATACTAGCCCAAACAAAACGTGTATTAAATTGTATACATTATTATTATCGAAAAAAAAATATGTTGAAAAGACGAAGGGATTCTTTTGCCTTTCTACAGTCTATATAATATACCAATATAATGTATTAGCATGTTTTGTGTGAGCTATACACAATATTTTTTGGTGTGGGTTACGTCCTTTTTTTTTCCAAAGTCGATTTGTATAGAAATCATGCTGTTATTTAAGCGTTCTGACAAAAACTTTGTTAAAGCCACCGGATGTCTAAATGAAACAATGCAGTTTTCACCACATCACACATCGCAAAATTATCACATCTTGTACACTGTTAAATTAATTATAGAGGGTCTGTGTATTCATGAAACTATTGCAATGTTTTATCTTCTTACCAATGGTATGTGTTTGGAAACTTTCGTACGTAATGAAATCTTCAATACCTTAATCAAAATCATAAATTATTCGTTCTAGATAAAATCTTGACGCCAATGCCTTAAATTTAAATGTGTGTATTTATATTTTGATCTTATTCACGTAATCCCATTGGGAAAACGATGTTCTAGACCAGTGTTCTACAACCTTTTTACACCTACGGACCGGTAAAAGAGGAAAAAAAATGGTTTTTCATGTAATATTTTCTTAATCTTATATTGAGACAGATGGACATAAATGAAATTTTTGGAAATATATTTAGATATGGTTTTGCATCTGGGTTCACTATCCAAGAGCAAATATTTCCATACTCCCTGAGTGTACCAGAGAAGATTTATGATTGTGGATTCTGCGAAAACTAGCGACCATCGTGTCGCATCATCTTACCAATTATTATTATTTAACAATAACTTAAAATACAAGTGCAGATAAAAAATCCTATATTTAATAATATTTTTGCATGGCGAATTTCTTGAAATTTGGCATACTGTTCGCAGCCCGGCGGATAGTCTCTGTGACCTGGAACTGGGCCGCGGACCACCGGTTGGGGAACACTGTTCTAGACAGTGTCTAGGTATTCTAAAATGTGGTCACGCTTCTTGAGGTCTGTTGCTTCCATTTGCAAAAGCGCCGTGGTATTGTGAAACTTTTATTTTTGACAGTAATTGTTAAAGCGTTTTTATAGCCGTAGAATAATAATTATCCAAACGTTATTTAGTCTGTCTTGTATATGATGTTAATGTCTTTTATGATAACAATTTAAATGAGCAGTTTTTTTAGTGTGTGAATTAAACAAACTAATTCGTTTCTTTGAGACTTATATTCAGACTAAATGTATTGTTAATTTTAATCAATACCGT
Organism: Himalopsyche phryganea; assembly: GCA_022494535.1. Lineage (NCBI taxonomy): Eukaryota > Metazoa > Arthropoda > Insecta > Trichoptera > Rhyacophilidae > Himalopsyche > Himalopsyche phryganea. The sequence continues at coordinate 338,338 of JAGVSL010000154.1, read as the reverse complement.
GGGTATTCATTCTATTTCCTTAATTATTGAACGTATTATAAATAAAGAAAGTCATTTAAAAAATGTGAATGACTGAGTTTTTAGAAATTTTTCTTTTTAATAGGACGGCCAAAGCCTTACACCATTTAAAATTTATTTCCCTTGACATTCCCTCCTCCCGCCAATACATGTGACATAGTAATGTCACTTGTCACCAGTCCAGGATAAATTTCGCTCACTCATATTGTATTACTTTCTAGTTTACTAAATAGTTCTGCGATGAATCAATATCGATGTTCTATATATATATTACGATTTAGTGAAGCCAGCGTAATAACAAATGCTATTATTTGTACATGTAATCTATTAATATATAGAATGTGAAACGAAATAACTACTAGCAAACTATTGAAATAACATTTGTGTACAAAGTATAACGCTTTGTTTGGTCCTCCTGGCGCCTGAACTTTGTTCAATTACCCGTCAGTTCGCCTGATCGCCATGCATATAAATATAACCCAGCGACTGTAGATAGTTCATTGCGATATAAAAATACATTCTAAATGCAGTAGTCCAATTGTATTTGTATGTTGGTCGACTATTGCCCGCAAATACCTGGAATGGCTTTATGCATCGTGATCCAAGCGAAATTATTAGAGCCTGTTGCACTTTTTCGTGACACGCGCATTAATATATCGACTGTGTTTTGGCCAATTGATGTACCCCTAAAAAAATACGACAACGAGTTAATGATTGGATGTCATTTTAAAGACGACAGAGCAGGTCTTGGCCAAATGATGTAAATTAGGAAAATATATTGACGAATTTTTTGAAGAGAAACATCATTTTACATTGGTTTTAGATTTACAAATTTTGACCCGGCCAATTGATGTAAGCCACTACTATATCGACACTCCCTACGTATAATCCCGTATCGTTCAAACATGATAATTTACAGGAGTGAATTTCAAAGATTTATAATGCAACTCACCATAAAATGTTTTTGATAAAAACAGCTTTTACTCTCTAATAAACAATTTCAATTTTGAGGGTTACATCAATTGGCCAAAGCACCGTCGATATTATGTAATTCCCATAGTAATATTATGAAGTAGGATGTTTTCATAGTAACTTAATTTATCGTTTAATCGTATACATATCTGCAATATACTAATAAAACTATCAATTTTGTATCATTAGTATAATGGTAAGAATATCAAATTTGAGATTGTGTTAAGTGTCTAAGAAACTTCACAGATATTCAATAGATTATACGATTTGTACTATCTATTAAATTTCTGATAACTTTTCTATTAACTACTCAATTAACGAAATAAAGTATAACGTAATATATAGTCCCAATAATAACTGACATACTTAATGACTTTATGATCATTACCACGTAACCTTGTTTACACCATTATATTATAAGTTCTTTTAATTATACATAATTATTACATGTTTAATTAATCTGTCTTAGATATAATTTCCCTAGAAAAATAATCAGAGCTATCATATTAAACTAATGACGTTTAAATTAACGTTATTATGATAAAAGGTTTACTTAATTGTTGTATTGTATATTTTTATCTTGATTGAATTGATGGATTTTATAATAGTAGTTATGAAGATAATTCTGAAATATATAACTAGAAATTTAGATGATCTTTGTCGTATTTTGTTTTGTTCTTCATTGTTTTACTCTTATTAAATGATTACGCTAATAAATGTCAATTAAATTAAATGAATTTAAAACTTGACAACCACGCTCTCTCGTTTTTGTATGATATTTTTGGAAAAAAAATTGTGATATCGGTTAGGAGTAAGTATTAAACTTCTATATTATTTTACTAGATTATCGAGATATTGGTGTCCAAATGTCTAAAGTGAAAGAAGCACCGCTGTGTGTTATTTTTGTAAGAACTGGACACAGTTATACAAATATTATTTTTTCTTCTTTTTGTACATGCTTTACGTGCTCTGGGAAGTATCTACAATAATATTTGTTTTCTAGAACACAGACATTTGTCCCACCAACACCAGTGTCACTGCAATTTTCTTCTATTTTTTCATCACCCATTCACTAGCACTTATTAAAAAAATCTCTTTTTTTATTGAAGGAATATTAACTACCTATATATGTTACTCCCTCAGTTTCTAGATAACGTCGAGTCGTTAACTTTAAATAATGTAATTTTCAATAATAAAACGTAAAATTAGTTGACCGTTATTCGAAAATAATGTGATAAAAAACTCATAAAATTTTCTTCTTCGAAGTCAACAGTTTACGAATCTTTATCGCATAACCGAACACGTATGTTCTTGCACCTCTTGTTTAATAATGTTCGCACAATCGTGGAGGGCAAATCAGTTCTCATAAATTCTGTTTACTCCTTCAAGAGCTTTTATCAGCACTTGCGCTCACGGTAACTTCATAAAGCTCGTCGGATTCTTTGAAGTAGTGTATACGTGGGCCCTATCATCAAGCATCGTTCATTTTTTGGGACCCGCATCGCGCGCCGTCTCCATGTCGAAAGTTTTGGGAAAAGCTCGTTTATGCTCTGCGGTGCCTATGAAATTCCGACTGATTAACGCGATTTTGCGAAGGTATGTTTTACAATAACGGTAAGAGAAAGTTTTGTGAGCTTTCGTCTTCTAATGATTATAGAGGCGAGGATTTCGTATAAAATAATTTTGATCGTTTCATATCTACTGTCTTACAGACATGTGAAACATATAACGCTTTAAGTATAAAAAATAATAATATCTATCAAATCAATAATAAATGAGTTATTATCGTTGATTGAATTAACATTTACTTGATAGTAAGTAAAACTAGTATAAATGTTTAGTTCTGCAATATTTACGTTATTACAATTGTCACCTAGGCATTATTATTAAAAAATACTTAGCGACATTCAGCAAATTTTGGGTATTAGAAATATGTATAAACGCTGCTCTAAGAAAGAAATCAATTTAACAAATATGTACTTAATGATGCAATCGTAACTGGAAAAATAATTATTCTATTAATACAACATGTCAGAACTAATAATAAAGATCTATCTTCATAAATAATTAAATAATAAAGACCTGCTAAGATTAAAATATAATTGAATACGTTACTGAATTCAGATGATATGTACTCCTTTTTCATATGGAAATTTCAATGGTCTGCCTTTTGAAAATAGATGATGGGCTTATATTACATTATGGAAATGGATAAAGGTGTCATCAGCTCTTTATTCATAATAACCATCACAGTGGTATTTATTTGTAAATAAATGACACATTTAAGATAACAAAAGCTGAATTGTACTTAATGAAAAAAAATACATAAAGAAACGTTGGTTTTGTAACATAGCTCTTTCATCCTCTTGTATCTTCATTAATTAGTTACTTTCGTAAAATTCTAGGGACTTTCAATATATTGACAAACGGTTCTTGTCCCTTGGGATACTCTTTTATATCATCGTTACATTTTGCATAAGCAATTACACCTAGTATAGCAAGATTGCGCCGTCGCCCGTGAGGAATTTCCACAATCAGTTCCGTGCTACGTTTGGCGGTGGGCATTTGATCTGCTTAGCTGTAGAGGAATTATTGCACATCCAGCAGCGATAGCACAAGGCGCCCTTTTGAGTCTCTCTTGTCTCCGCCCTTTGTGGGGAATCTGCCGTCGGAATTTTATACTCGCTCGGTTTACCTCAGTCGTGAGTAGGGATTGCAATACCGGTATTATTCAAACCATGATTCCGGGATTTACCGAAAAGAACGGTTTCAAAAATGCACAATATTTACATCCTGGTATTTACTGGTAATACCGGTTTTTGGTATACATAATAAGTGTATTGCAATTTACTACATTCCAATTATTATTGAATAACTGTTTATCCAACACGTGTCTATGAGTGGACTCTTTCTGGATCCGAACTGATTTGCACGAAGATCCGATTTAAATCGTCATTTCATGATTTCAATATTGATGAACGAACATTATTATAGCCACATTATTATTCAAATAATCAATTAACTTAATATATTTATGATATTTTAAAAAATAAAACACAATTAATTTGTACTACTTACACATATTTAAAAACTGATGGTTCATGAACAAGAAAATACTGATTAGCAAACAATTCATTAATTCCGATTCATTAACTTGTATTATACCTGTAAGGCTATTTTTAACTTGTAAGAATTGATTCTGTCTCTGTAATTTTTGTTTTTCCTATATTAAAATTTATTGGATACTCATAGCTGCTCTGCTTTCTCCACTTAAGATGGTTGTTTATTATTCATATTAATTACATACTTAATATTTGATTATTTTTAAATGGTTCACTAATTTTTTCTTATAATTTCCCTCATTCATTATTGTATATTATATTAGTTACGTCATTAAAAATTTTGTTCAGCTAAATGGACTTTTAATGTAGCTATATTTGTGATTTCAGATTAGTATTTAATGATTTGCAAGAGGTCCATAACATTTTAATTGTAGACTCTTTCATTTGATTTATGTATAATTTGTTTGCTAATCAGTATTTTCTTGTCTCAGTTCATGAACCATCAGTTTTATATACCTTAATTTTTACACTCAATTTTATATAAATAAGCCTGTTATGTTTGTATTTTTATCAGTTGATAATGTTCGTGATGAGCGAAACCGGTCCTGATCATTATAAATATGTGGAAGTAGTACAAATGAATTGTGTTTTATTTTTTAAAATATAATGTCTTTCCACCAAGAATTGACAGTTAACACCTTAAAAGTGATATTTATGATAAACAGACTGTGTGCATATGATAGTTTTTTACCGGTAATGGAGTTGAAATATCGGCTTTGATTTATTTGTCCGATATTGCGATCCCAATCGTCGGTTAAATAATAATTTTAATTTATTTATGAAGTACCGGCATTTAATATTACATACCGGTATGTCCCTGAGCCCCGGTCACAGGTAAGCAAATTGCTAGACTAGTTGAACAACTATGATATTAGCGTGTTTGAAGAGAGAGAGATTAGTTAGTAAAATAAGCTTTACATTCATAAATTTAGACGCGTTCTGGGGGGTTTCTGGAGGAAAAAAATAAAATTAACTATCTTTTTACAATAGTCATTATTTTTGAGAATTGCTTAACCTATTCACAATTCATTTTTCCTACGACAGTTCATATTTTGGGCATTTGTAGTCCTGGTGTTGGCGTGAAGCCGAAATAGTTGTCAACCAAATCTTGTCATTCTTGTTGAACTAAATACACTGATTTTTACGCACTATTCGAATAGCCAAAATGGACTTCTATGGATACTCATAAGTCCCCCATTATAAGTAGTCCCTAAGTTTTATCCGAGGGCTAATTTTGGTTTACCTAAACTTACAAATAAAATGGAAGAAATACGTATGCTTCAGATCTTTTAAATAATATTAAGGTCTCAGTACAAGGAAATAAACTTCAGTTAATACAGCAATGACAGAAATACATACCATTTTTTCAGCATATAAGGCTGAAAACTGAACATTGTCAGCAGCTAAGTGGCCCATTTTTAAATATATTATAATGAATTGCTATCGAGAATTAACTACTATCCCAGAATATTGCATTGTTCTTCTTATATGAAAAAGACCTTGATGATTCATTCTTAATGATGATTCAATCATTAATATATATATTTATGAGACAAATTAACACGTAATAAATAATCTTAGAATGTACTTATAACTCCAGAACCTTATTTTGAATCGCTTGCAAGAAGCGAAGCATCAATTATCTGAGGGAGACTTAGTTGGCACGCTAAGAGTGAATTTAAATTGAATCTGAAAGCGTAGTCAATTTTACACGCGTCGAATTTGCATAATCCTTTAGTAAACATAACGCATGTAAGTACTACCCTTATCGTCATGAAAGCTAAATGTCTTATCTATGTAGGTACTGAAACATATTTATATTATCTTGGAAGTGAAAATCTACACCAGGAATTTCATATTTTTGTTGTAAGGCCGAATAGTAAATATGTTTGGCTCTGTGGGTCAAGTAATAATATTTAACAATAAATAGTAGAAAATGGCAAGTTATAATTTATAATATTGCCGGTTTTGTAACTGAATTGTTAATGCTCTCATCAGGAGACTGAGAGGTCAAAAGCTCGAATGAAAATCGAGATAGTCTGTTTTTCAACTGATTTATATATTTATGTAATTGACTTATTCATTCCTTCCCAGACACTTATGAAACGTATATTTTATTAAATTAATTCAAGTGAATTTAGACTGTAATTTGACTTGCGTGCGAGCGGCCACGGTCATCGGAGCAGCCTCTGACTATTTAATTATATGTTACACATTACGGCTGCACCGCGCGGACGCACTTTTTCAGTGTATATTTTTTCAAACCACAAATGTTCACAGGTAGGTAAAGACTGTAGATTTGAAGGTTCCTTGTTTTTTTAAATTATTATTTCTTATTATGTATTGTAATTAATTGGTTGTTATTATCTGAGATGGATCCACTTTCAGTTTTCAGTTAAAAATAAACAGTGAGAAAAAATTTAAAGGATGGAAATAATGTAAGTTAAAATATATTGTATACACCATGAAACGAAGTAAAGGCAAGGCAAGCTATCAAAATAAAATTAAAGACAGCCAACACGCCTAAGGGCTTCCGTCCACATAAATATTTACTAACTCTTAGCATCATTCGAAAAATTTGTCGGGCATATTTTCCCTTACAGTCCACGAAATATTTATGGTCCACCGTGGGAACGTACACCAACGGTCAGGGAATGTAACCTGGCTACTCTGTTAATATAGAAACATTACTTTCATTAATTTATAAAATAGTTTAATTTATGTTAATTCATGACACAATCACAAACAGATTGTTTCGTATACTTTTTGTGTGTCATCAATAAGCCTATATCAATTGCAGGCTGTGATTGAATTAGAAAAGGTATTATAGTTATAGAAATAAAATACAAATTGTTTAGTTTGATCAGGACCGCTTTGCTGAGCGACAAATCATTTTCTACTGATGAAAAAACTCAATTTACACTTTTTGGATATTCATGCATCATTACGTATGCGTCATGAGTGACCCTGTCGAATTATAAGTGTTAATGAATAGTTAAAAATGCTCATTCGCTAAAAAAAATGGGCGCTGATACCACCATGTCTGGAAGAAAATGTCCATCATAATATATTTAAAAAATATATGTAGGTATTGTATATAGAAAAACGGCTCGTATTTGAATGTATGCTGCGTTAATCAGAACATTTATTTAAATAGTAACTAAAATTGCAATTTGATATAATGGAACAATTATAAAATAGCATACATAATTTTTTTTAACGAAACTAATTGTAATGACATAGAATTGTATAAATTACCAGAAAACCGCTTTGCGTGCTTAGAATCGTGGCATGAACGTTTGAGATTTTATTTATTAATTATGAGAAATCATGTTATTATAATAATTTAATTTCATTTAAAACGACAGAAGTATTTTAATCCCATAGTACAGATTAAATACAAATACCTGAACACGGACGTTTTGTAAATTTAGAAAATTTTAAATATGTACATATGTTGTTGTTAATAATATTAAAGACATGTAAAATATCTCTGCGTGTCTGCATGCTTGAATGAATGTTATTTAATTAAATATGTGATACATTACAAAAGCTTTAGGAATGTACTAGAGACCTTTTTAAAAATTTAAATATCAAATTGAAAAGTTTTGTAGTGCCAATCATCGTGCTGTTTGATTATGAACTAAATATGTTAAATATTTCCGCCGAGGAATCGAAACGGGTGTGCGCATAACTCGTGAAAGTAGTGAATGAGTTATTTATTTAAAAATAAGCATTATGATTTGAATTATTTCAAATAGGTTAAAAACGAGTGAATTTTACTAGATATTTTACTTACAATAGAATTACCACTGGTTGCTTCATAAAATATTCTTATATGTTCTGTAGTTTATGCCGTTTAAGGACAATGATAAGTACAGAAATATTATCGTTTAAAAAAAAATTAACCTTTTTTATCAGTTTTGAGTACTTGATATATAGCAGGGTGAGTCAGCAGGGCATCTTTAGCTTTGCTGTTGAGGGTTCCTGATATCTATCAGCAGGCTTAAGATTTGATTTCTTGTGAAACTTTGATTTGGTAAATGTAATATTTAAGTTCTTCAGCATGGGTATATCTTTTTTCTTAAATTAATATTAAGTTACATAGTTATATTCTCTTTGAGTTAAATTGTATTTAGTTTAGAAATATCTGACATATTGGCATAAAATATATGCAATACAAATCTATAGGCCAAGTCATAATAATTTATTAAAATAGTTGTTACGAAAGCTTATCAATTTAATTCATTATTTTTTAATATACTTACAGATATTATTTGAACAAAATTATGTATAATACATTTTCTTACGTTGGTTTATATGTACGTCATATCCATAAATCAGTCAATACTAAAAAAATTATATTAAAAAATAGCTCTCTCAAATATATTTAAGCACGTCATTAAAAATATACATTCTGCTGCAGTTTAGTTCACACGTGGTAACGCAGCTGATGCACATGAGTATTATATAATGCATTCTCGGTGCACCGTCATTACTTGATCGCTGCATCGCCGGCTGGAGTAGCAGGTGCCATTACCTCCATCGTATTTCGCTGAGGGTAATACATGAAGTTGAGTGCAAAATACCACTTGCCCCAAGACGTTTCTTGAGAACTTGGTTTACACCTTGTAAGATTAAACTGGGCTTTATCGTACTCTTAAATCCAACGTAATGGTCGTTTAATGGAGAATGCCTAGATAAGAACTATTGTTTCTTATTATTTAAAATATTAAGCGTCATCTTCACAATATTTTTTTAAATAGATTTATTACATCCAGTGGAATAACTAAGTAGTCAATTTTAATTTTATATTAAAAATGAAATTCAAACTGTCACGTTTAATCTTATATTTAAATATATAGCGATAAAATACGGTCTACTAGTTCATATCCTGCAAACCTATCCGAAAACAGGATATTTCTTTATTCTGCATGTTTCGAGCCAAATAAAATAATTTTAAAAATTTAAGAAAAATGTTTGTACATTGATGGATTTCAACATTCTCTGATCCCGTTTCCGTTGTGAAATCATTTTTTGTTCCATGCCACCAATATTTGTCATGAAAATTTTTCGCTTCTGTTTTTTTTTGTATCTAAAAATTCCCTTGTAAATTACCGTTTTTGATGATCGGATGGGTAAGAGAGAGGAGTTTTAGACATCACAAACATCCATGACTACGAACAGAAATTCATAACTCAATTGGAAGATCGATTTATGAAACCGTCGGCACAGGTAATCGAACCCGAGACATCCGTAACCGTAGTCAACGACGCTACCAACCATGCCACATACGCCGACGTATTAAATTTAATGTAATACAACATAGTTTTTATTTGCATACAAAAACATACGCATCCGAAATCATCGTAAGGTTCTTGAAATTAATAATACAAACACCATACACCTGTTGCAAAACAGGGTTTAAGAGAGATACACAAATTATGAGCGAATAAAACATCGAACAAATTTGCAACTGAATTTCACTGTGCTAAATTATATTGCTTGTATTAATAAATTCAAGTCAATTCATTGGTAATTAGTGTGCATAATGTTATATGGATAATTTTCATACCGTGAATGAGTGAAAGCTACCTCCTTGAGATAATATTTCTTATGAAACATTTGACATAGTTTATTTTCATAATAATCTTAATATTCTTATCACCCCGGTATAAGGTATATAATATTTCATTTGAAAATATCATATAAAGAGCATATTTCAATCTCCATCATTTCTTTCAAACGTGTGTGCTAAGTGACATTTCGTGTTTCTGAAAATTGTCATTCTTTATGCAGTCTCTCACAATTCAAGAAAAACCATTTTCTACTACCGTAAGCTTTTTACAACACGCCGATTTAGAGAAAATCTTTTTTCCATTTCCCATTCATTTTATATCAAGTGTTGAATGGTGAGAACAAGAATAAAGAACGAAAGAAAATGTGTACTATAAAGTTTATTCCTGAAAAAATGTTATGAAAGGTAATTTGGATACTAATAATTCTAAAATTAATAATGTGATGAAATTAACCAGTATTTATTCTATGACTGTTTTTTCCAGATAATTTTTACTAATTTTCGATGGTTTCGAAAATTATCAGATATAATTTTTACAGGAAATTAAAGGAAACACATATCGCATAATGTAATTTCAAATTTATGTTGCTCCTATAGTCGACTAGTTCAGTGTTTCGCAACCGGTGTGCCGCGGTACACCAGTGCGCCTTGAGACGATGCCAGGTGTGCCGCAGCGTAGTGCGTCCAAAATGAGAAAAACAAGTATTTTTATGTTAGAAAAAATTAAAGGTACACTAAGGTTGCCGCTTTAATTATTCTCGTCGAAACAAATATCGTTTTATTTTTATATTTAATGGAATAATTTTATTAGTGATTGCACCGATAGTGAGAAATAAAATGAAATTTGTCTCTTGTGTTAAACAAAAAAATCCTATTGTAGAAATTACACATTGCTGTATATATTGGGAAACATAATGAGATTGTGAAGTTTCCCAATGAAATTATTACAAACAATGAACGAATATATTAATACACATTATCAAGAGCCTTCAATAAACATTTTTTTATAATTTGTAAACATTTATTTTGTGTGTTAAGTGTTTCATTACTTTGAAAAGGTTTTAATGGGCTTTTATTAAAATATATTTAAATTACAATTTCAAATTCATCAAACAAAAAAAACATGTGTTGTTTTTTGCATATTTTGGCTTATAGTGTGCCGCGACATATTAATGAGTTCTAATGAGTGGTGTGCCGTGGGTGAGAAAAGGTTGCGGAGCACTGGAGTAGTTAATGCTGTTGGGCTATCGCCCACTCGGTTGCACGATCAAGGGTTCGTATCTCTGAATTAAAACGTTCGTACATTCATTAACCGATTTGTATCAAAATGTCACGAGTATCTGTAACTTTTTCATAAAACCTTATCTGATCCTAAAGGTAACGTAGAGAAAGTGATTACCTGATTTTTTCTTACCATCTCCAAAGAGAGATGTTTAGGGACTGGTATAAATCCAAATATGTTTAAGCATTTTTTTTTGAAAATGCTCCCGTTAGTACGTACGACCACCTTTTTAAACATTTAACTCACTTCCTAAGATGTTTACTGTCGATTCTTGGTGAAAAAGAATTACATTAAAAAAAACACATGATTTGTCTGTACTACGTCCACATGTTTATAATGATCAGTACCGCTTTCACTCAATGCGAGCATTATCAACTGATAATAAAATCATATCAAGGCTACTTATACAAAATTGAATGTTAATAATTACAAGGTACATCAAACAATTGGTTCAAGAACTATAAAAAGAATTTACAGTTAATCAAACAAATTTTAACACGTAAACGAAAATAAATAGTCTACAATTAAAATGTTAAGGACTTCTTACAAACCAATTTTTTTGAAGAACAAAGTCTTTTCTTTACTCTTCTGCTTTGTCAACATTTATCAGACAGTTATTATTGTGGAAAAAAAATGGTTATTATTTCATCAACGCTAGATGACATCCCTTGAGAATAAAACTGTAAGTGATTCGAAAAACCGAATGATTATCACCAATCATAATACGTTGTTTTTCTACACTAACTAATTTATAAATACAAATCGTGGATGCCAAAAAATTGGCGTGTGTCATACCTTTTCAAAACAAAAGCTGCTGTCAGATTTTTGCTTTTTGTTTTAATAATTTTCTAACAACTCAGCAACGTCCAGCGAACGTTTCCCAGTTTATTTACAAACCCTGGCTAGATGAAACGATCACTCGACGAGGTAATTAGCACCTCGACTGATGGTCCATTACACACACCCTGCCAGTACTAACTGCTGCTACTCTCGGCGAGAGGCTTGTAGGGCAGAGGAAAGGGTGAGGCGGTCAGCTATTCGAGGGGCGCCGATGTAAGATTACCATCGTGGCAGGTGATGCTAAAACTTCAGCGGAAATGTTAACCATCAGAAAGCGATCACCGGAAACTCGGGTTAATTGAAACGATTTATAGAGCATTTGCAGTGATCTCCTTTCAAAGTATTTGTTTTTTTTTTTTGAAACAGACAGTATAGACATAAAATGTCTATCAACCAAAGACAGCAAAAGTTTACTCGTCATTAATTATATAAAAGCGATGACTGAGTGTGCTTTAAAAATATTTTCTTGTTCCTCTGAATGAGATTAAGTAATTTGATATAGTGTTTATCTTTTCAAAGTCAGTGTATATAAAAAATAAATCACTAAAAACATAATTTTGACGATGGCGTAAAACCGAATAAGATATCAAAAACTTATTACTTTGATTTTTTTACGTCACTGAAATCAAGTTGTACCAAATGAATTCCTATTCAATTGAATAGATACATTTCATATTAACAACTTTAAATGAATCACATTTAAGGTGTCAATTATTTTTGGTGGAAAGGCACTATATTAACATAAGATATGTTGAGTAATAATTCCTTAATTTTGAATTAATGATCAGAACTGGTTTCATGGAGAGCATTTTTTACTGATAATATAAGAATTTTACTAAAAGATGTGATATACAAATTATTGATTGAGTTCGTGATCACTTAGTAGAATCGATTATGATAGAGTAAAAAATAACCATGTATTTTTCACTAGTGAAGATTCTTCTAGCACTTAATTGATATTATTCTTTTAACCTTATCATCGTTGTCAATTAAAACAATATAATTAATTTTTTAAATAAAATAATGTAATACGTAAATATTAGTTTTTTTTTGTTTCACTCTTCTTTGAGAAATATTAAATTATATTGGGATCTTCAGTTTGAAGAAGCTTTCCAAAAAGTTGAAATATCTGTCACATCTAGATACGCAAAATACTAAAGTCGAATTTTCATTATAAATATTTCCACTTATCAGACACATTTTAAAAAATCGTCAAAAAATATCTTTCAAATAATCTGAATACGTTAATAATTTAATCATAGATATTACGCGCAAGTATTTCAAATAATCGAATTTTTAAATAAAAAAACTATTATAATTGCAGTGTTTTCGATTTTATATTGAAAACGAATTAATTACATCGACCGTTGAATTTGAATCGAAACTTTATATTCTATCACGGCGAAAACGGTTAATATTTGAGCGTCCTTGATTTACAAAGTAAAGCACCCACTGAATTTTTATTCTTACGAGTAAAAAATCTTGATGTTTGATTACCGCTGCCGTCTTGTTTGACGTCCATGCTTCAATGAAAGTATACTTAATTTAATTTGCCTGCTAACGACAAGGTCGGAAGCCTATCTTGATGAATGACGGAGGTGTTTTTCAGGAGCTCTTCTATTATCATAATGGATCGAAGAAGCTTGAGGCGCCCACAAAAACCTGACATTAATGATTAATAACGTAACTAAAAAGAACTTGATTTCCTCGCCGAGATGAGTAAATTGGCGATTATTTATGATTATCACACACTTACAGGCAAATAGTTCTAAGTATAACTAGACGTAATCATTAATTTTCATATTTACGAAATTACTCGTCATTATCCTTGAAGTATCCTAGACGGAATTTGTTTTATTAATCTAAGAGAATCTGTAGAGAAAGATGAGTATAATTATCGGATTTGAATTAAGACAAGACGAAAAATTCAGATTTGAATTTGAGTTAAATTTTCAGACCTCACATACTGTGGATAAGATAAATAAATATGTACAGCGCATACAAACATTGCGTTTTCAGGAGTGATTTGGTTTATTTATGTAGAATATTAAACAAAATATAATAAATTGCGTTTAGTATAATATTATGAATGCACCTAATTTCTTTACATAGTTTTTCTTAAGTAATACAGTCTAAGATAACATATTAAATAATTATCAAATGTACTTTTTTCAATCATTGACACTGATAAAATAAATTTCATTCACGTATTTATTGCGTTATTTTTTAACCGCTATCGCTTCCTTTTCTGCTACTACAATTTTTAAAATATTCGTCATCGAATATTTCAACATACATACAGCTACTTAAACAATAAAAAGAGGAAACTTTGTCAATAGTATTCAATAAAATTTCATAATAAGTCAAAAATTAACTACGATTTATAGTAATATATTATAATACATTAATTGTTACATACCTGTCATATTGTATATGTATTACATATTGAAAAACTATATCCGTTTTTTAAGGCACTAAGTCAAATAGTCACGAAAATACTTCATAAAATGATTAGTTTTACGATATAAATATATAACGATAGAGTATGAATTTTACTATTTATAACACTAAACCTTACTGTTTTATCTAAGTCACACTTGAAGAAACAGATGAATACATTACACGAATCAATGTCTTTGAATCCGAGATCATAAATCGATTGAGAAATCGTTACATTAAATTATCCATTTGAGGATCGAAACTTTTGAGCTCAACCAAAACCTAAAAATTGCGCAGTACATTGTGTATACAATATAATACTTATGGCAAAACAATATCTATATATTCTTCATGAGAGAGAATATTTTTCGACTTTCCGTATCTGAATATTCACATCAAAATATTTCAAATAATTCACTATCGAGATATACAATGCAATCCTTCAATCAAGCGTTATAGGTGGGCAATGTTGAAGTGCATCAATCATAACAGTAATAAAATACAGAGGCTCTTTTAATCATAGTAAATTATTATGTTGGGCATATTTTGTTGTCATAATATTTCAAGCAGCGTGGTAGGCTATGTACATAATTTACAATACGTGTATCCATGTTAATTGCAATTGAATTTATTGTTTCATAAAGCGTCTGACCGTAACATAATAAATGGATTAAATTTAGATAGCATATTGATTGAGATAACAGCATGTCTCTATGAATCGATGGAAATTAGCTGAAATACAGATTTAATAATTCACTTATCTAAAATGTTTTTTATTGATAAATTTTTTAATTTACTTATGTATTCAATATTAAAAACAAGTATTTTACGCCAGCTTTTTGACGTATTTAATTAATTTATTAACATTTTCAATATGTGGGGAATGAATAAATACGATTGACAATCGCTGTCAACACTGTATAAAGCAGAGACACCAACAGAACGCGTCATACGATACGCCGAGACAGGCTATAGATGGAAAGTGATTGAACGTCATTGAAACCGGACTACCTCGCACTCTGAAACAGGCGACAATAATTTCTCACTAGCCGTCGACCGCAAAGGTTGGGGGCAGATATATTCCAAAATGTTAAATTTCTGTAATTACACAATTCAAATAAAAAGATGACTAAAAATATTTTAAGTGTTCATAATATATCGTGGTTATACTGACAGAACGCATTAAGTTTACGCATTTTCTGTTTTAAATGTCAAAATGAATGCAATTTAATGCTTTACGTACTGCTACTAACGCATGACGTCATTAGATATAATGGTTAAAAAAGCAGTCATATGTCGTATTATTATTTATTTTATTCCGGCAAAAAGCATTGTATAGCTATAACTGATCGATACCAAATCTTATGATTTGTATGCCAAAAAGATTATTCTTTATAATGTGTACAAAAATCTTTTTAAAAAACAACGATTGTACTCGCTAGAGAGATTACTCTGAAAAAAATACTGCTTTTAATGCAATTATCTCAGAATTTGTTTTATCACTTTATGTCTTCTTTCAGTATACCCACGATATGTTAAAAAACGTCAATAATAATCAAGCTTATGCATATTTCAAACTAAGTAAGTATATGTCAAAAATACATAAATCAATGTCAACGCCCATTTTTGTGAATGTATTAACTATAGATTTTTTCTAAACAAAATCTTTTCTTTTGTCACTTATAAGAAAATAATTGAAACGGCATACATTCACGAATTATTAACATCGTCTTGTTAATTTGTTAAATATAATAGACTATCATACAAGCATAACAAAAATACGCGACACAAGATTATGTTATTAAATAATTAATAAAATATCTCCAAAGATACATATTTTTTTAATATTATAGGTGTAAATGTATTAAAGCGTAACGTAGCAATTCTATTGAAAACAGCCGTCGCCTAAAATATTGCGCTATGCTAACTAACTTTGGTCATTCAGCTAAGGCTTCGGCGTAAAGTTTTAATTAATAAAATAACTTAGAGTGTGGACAGGCGCAAACCACACTTTATCATGTATTTTTATCGTAATGAACATGGAGTTTGTGTGGTCAGTGACACAATGTCACAGGTAGAAAAGATGAAACATCAGCCATCAGTGATTAAGTGCATAGCAACATGGCATAGTGTTAAAGTTCGTCATTTACATCCGGTACTTATTTGCCTTTTAGGCAGGGCATTACCGTCGCTTGCCGAAAATCATCCCTAGAATTATAGTACAGAGAAGTTGATACTTTTCGGGAAGTAGGATTGTGTGGACGAAGTTTGGTAACATAACTCAGAACCTTCAGTTGATAATGCTCGCGATTGGCGAAACTGGTCCTGATTATTATAATAAAGATGTCGAATGATTACACAAAATGAATATTCGTTAAAAGTGATTGATATTTTTAGTTGAAAACAAAAATAAACATTAAGTAATCATCATTCATTAGACAGAACTTCACATTTTCCTAGAGATTGCTTACAATTATGACACTTGCATTCATATTCCTATTAAGATATCAAGCATAATTCTTGCATATTTGCTTTTGACTCAAGTGCATATGTATATTATTAAGTGCTCTATGCATTGATATTGTATTATCGAAAAACTGAAGTAAGTGTTGCATCTTGACTTGACCGATCTAATATAGACACGACAAAATAATTTTATCTATTGAATTAGAATTTATTTGCTAGAACTCTATTATAATATAACTCTGGTAAATATAAAAAAGCATTTAGTTCTACAATTAAGAAGAAGTTAACTTAAATGCTTTGATATTTCATTGATTAATAATACCATGTATGTTCCTTTACCTATACTAACTAACTCAATAGCAAAATTTGAACGCTAAAGTTTTCATTTTAAATAAAAGTTATTATGTTGGAACAAGTGAGATGATATTATTTTATTGTCTATCTTGTCTAAAAAAATATATAATACATTTTAAGCTTAGTTGAATTAAGTTTAAAAATAGTTCTGATGATGGTGTGAAGTCGAAGTAGCTATCAATAAACTGATGAAATTATTGTAGAACTAAATACTTTGTTATTTTTACGCTATCAAATAATTTTACCAATACAATTTGATTACAACGTTGCTTGCTTGAATATGTGCTTTGAAATTTATTTGGCTTTGTTGTTCAGTGGTTCAACGTAATATAAAGCCAACTTTATTATTACTTCTAGTAAACGAACCGCATGCAACTAGAACGAGGAAACTGAACATGGAAATTGAAACCAAACTACAAAATTGAAGAGCCTTTCTAAAACAAAACTAATCATTCGTTAAACGTATTTGAAACTCATACAAATATTTCTAGCATTGTATTCTACATAGGAAATCATTTGATACTAAAAGATTTTTATTTTTTTTTGGTGTAAATGTCATAATCAAAATTATTATGTTAGAAAGTTTACAAAACAAACAATCTGTTTAAAAGGACGTTCGTTCCCTACGTGAAGGATATTTACTCGTAATTTAGCATTCCAACAGAAATTGTTTTATGAAAATTTGTTGGGGGGAGAGAGTACCAAATGATGAAGATGAAGCTTATGACTAGTAGTTAGCTCATCGTTTTCGTTATTCCAGTTTTTACAATAGCAACAGACATTCATGTCTTTGAATACAAATCACTTAATTTGTATTGCCGTGATGGGATTCAAACCAGTGGACACAGCAACCAGCGACCTTCATCACTCGGTGAATGTATATATGAATTGAAAAATACAATTTGTTTAGTACTACTTCGACATTTTTATACATCAGTCAGGATATTATTATCAGTTGTTATAAAAATTGGTTTTGACGAAAGCATTTTTCGGATATGGTTTTTACTTCCAATGTTTTTTCACACGAAATGAAAATGCTTTATGAAATAACAGCACTATATGATTAACTTACAAAGCTTAACTTACGTGTATTTTTTCGCTGAACGCACTAGTGTCTTACTCAGCACATTTTACTTTGAATATATTTTCTTTCCACCAATTATTGAGATTTATCGTAATCATCGAGTGACTCAAATAGGAATGACAGAAAAAGCACCGTTACGCTGTAGAAAATATAATTTTAATTTTAGAGTTTTATTGACGTTTTAAAATCTCCCTTACATAAATAGACGATTGAATTTTGTTGATTCAAATAAATTAAGAATTGTATAAACCAGTGATCTACAAACGCTGTGCCGTAAAGTGATACTTGATGTGCCACAGCGCATTGCTTATAAGAGAATAAAAAAATCAAATAATTTGTCTGTAATAATCCAATACTGTGTTCATCTATTTATATAATTATTTTATTATTTTATTACGTATGTATTATATTAAATGAAAAAATAACTAAATATTATTTTTGTGTACAACATTTTTTATTATTTATTTTACTTGTGGCTTACTACCGCGGAAATCTGGGGAAAACTTTGATGTTGCGAGGTATTTGTAGGAAAAAAATTGTTAAAACATTAATTTATGTATTTCTTATACGTTTGTTATGTTTGTTTTGTAAGACTGTGTTGCTAATATTTACTTCTTTGAACCATCCATAAGTTCATAAAAAACTGTATATTATTTTGAAACTGTTTGTATTAATTGAATGAGTTTTCAGAGCATTATTAATTGCTCTATCATCAATATCCACCGCTAATGTTTAAGCCATTGATGTCATTTAGCTGTGATAAATTGTACGATACATAAATTCATTCTGACTTCAAATTCAAACTGGGTCAAATATTATATCGGATGTATTTTATCGATTAAAGTATAACCATTAAACAAGTACTAATTTTATCTTCTACTCTAGACATATCCAGGCAGTAATTACTCATTTCACTATCAACAGAAGTTGGAGGTTTAGATTTTCTAGGAGGCAAAGATGTCTCCGCCAGTTTTCTGCATCCCCTTTTGACCTCTGCACAGTGACGTCTCACGCATCGATCATTCGAATTATTGTCAATTAAATAGAGCTTATA
Source organism: Himalopsyche phryganea (assembly GCA_022494535.1). Lineage (NCBI taxonomy): Eukaryota > Metazoa > Arthropoda > Insecta > Trichoptera > Rhyacophilidae > Himalopsyche > Himalopsyche phryganea. The sequence goes on along the minus strand of JAGVSL010000154.1, from coordinate 319,129 downwards.
AAAAAAACTTCCTTAGGTCCATAGCCAACTTTAATCGTCCTTCAGATATCTGTCTCAAAAAATGCACTCTGCTATAATTAACGTATACGCGTATCAAGTTTTTAACCGAGTGGTAAAGTTGTTGGATTTGGTTGCGGTGTTTACGGGTTGGAATCCCAGTCTGGACATTTTCATGAATTGATTTTACAATCAATTTATGAATTTGTGTTCGAAGGCATGGATGACTGAATTTTAAATTCCATCCGATTCACCCAATCCTAAAAACGGGGTGTAGTGAGATCGATTAGCTACACCAGCCCTATCTTAGCTATATCCTTAGATCCTTACTCTCTCCGAAAAAGAAAGATTGAGCGACTGATTAACAAGTTATATTTGAAACATCTATAGTATATTTGCTGCAAATTGGGAGGGGACATGGTCATACAAAAAATATCATGCATGAGTTCTAATATATTGTAAATTTTGTGATAACTCAATTAAATTAAAAATGCACTTTTATAATTATGTAATAATATTCACAATACTTTAGTCAGTAAATGCTTTCAAATAATAAGCATTGAATTTTCGATATACAATAAATCTGAAATTTATTTACACCATACGCTATGCAAAAGTAGATTTTCTATGATCTGGTAACAAATCAACGCCACTGATTTGTTTCGAGACCCCTGAACAAACAGGTTTGTGAGTTTGTCATCAATTTTCGCAGCGAGGCTTCCAACTTCATCATTTGATAAAGTTTACAAATTAAATCTGAAATTTCTAGTCCTGGTATATTCATTGAACTCTCCATAAACATAACAAATTAAGAGTTTCTATACTTTCAATTCAATACAAATCATATTATTCAGATAGTGAATAATATTTCAATATTACTCTTAACGCATTTGCAATTATTTTTGAATTTATTTTAATCGAGTATAATTATAAAATAATATTAATGAGCTTTTCTTTAAAAATACACTACACATTATCATAGATTTGGTTAGTTATACATATACATTATTAGGCTCTCGCGGTTATTGTATGTGTGTATTATTGTTACTTTGGGATGAAATTGTCTTTATTTGATGATGAACTTCCAAAGTTTTTAAACTGTTACATGTCCCAGGCTCCAGAACTCTGGGATAGTGTAAATACCAACCGAAACACGTGTCATTTCAAAATATTTCATTACGAAAGGGTTGCAATTTCGATCCCCAGCCGTTGTCTTGCCGACAACGTTCAGCCCCTCGGACCAGCCGAGTGCGCAATGACGCTTTCTTTTTTTCCTACCTTTAATTTCCTACTGAAACTATTATGTGGAGTCCACAGTGCACAGAAACAGTAAATAGTGTCTATCGTTTATATATAAGATAAAATATGACAAAACATTATAAGTCTAGGACTCACAATGATACCTGAATTAATCCCAAAAAAACAAACCTAAAAATACCCTTAACCTTGTTGGTAAAACAAACGCATTAACAAAATAAAAGGACAATAGCGATTACAGGTGGCCAAATAATAACCAGTGATTTTACACTTTTAATATAATAACTATTTTGCAGAGTACTAACAAGTTGCAAAATGAAGACCATTTTTTAAAATTCAACATCGGTTGTGTTACGCAGAAAACTGCATCGCGAAGATGATGATAAAATATAATTATATATAGTTAACTGTATGTCTGTAGATACCATATTTAGTTTAGAGTTTGGTTTAGCATCAGAATACATAAGCTAGTTTATAATACAAAATATATACAAAGAAGCATCTGTTTTTGACGGGTACACACATGCAATTAACACAACACTTTAATCACGAAAGCTTTTGATGACAAGTTTCAGGTTAACAAACTCAAATCTAACACAGGATGTGCGAGAAATGATCCAACAACAGGAAGCGTCAAAGTCTTATATAATATATTATATTCAAAGTAAACTGTGAATGATAGCTATAAACACACTATTGCAGAATGTGAGGGATAATTCATTTTACTGTAAGTAACTGAACGAAATGCATTACGCCTTAACTTTTCGGTCAGGTTTGACAAATTTATTTGTTGATTTAGACGCAGTTGCTTTGAATAAGGTAGAATATTCTATCATCGGACAAATTATAACGCAACAATTTACTCACGCTTACTAATAGCGTTGGACTTATTTATATATCAAATTGGGTTATTGATTTGATTTTAGACAAACATTGTATTTTATTTTTGAATACATTTACGCAGTGACGCTTATAAAAGTATAATGAAACAATTAACCGTTCATATTTTAGTTATAAATGAGGTGGAATTTCACTTTCGACGTCTTCAAATCCGCATAAACAAAGATTCACCTAGTTAAATGTGATCTATGTGATAAAGAAAAAACATTTTTAGTTATGAAAATCAACAATTCAAATGATAACATACCATTTCTTTATAACGACACGGCTTGAGGTGATGTTTTCTAAAAAAATGTTATTATTTTAAAACGAAAGGAATTGCAGGTTATTGTTGAAAATATGACTTCACAGAACCAACAGCACGTAAACTCATTTTTTTGGGAGTAAATAATTTCGTGAGAACATTACTAATTACAAAAAAGATTTTTCTATGAGCAGGTGTTGACGTGTGACGGGATTCAGTCAGGGGGGAAAAGAGTTCGAACTATTTATATATAAATGGGGCGTGGGGTGTTCATTTAACATAAACACCAATATTGGTGAAACATCATTTATGGGCGACGCCTTAATTAATTTATTACTATAACTATTTAAAAACGTCGGTAAAATAAATTAATATAAAAATTTAGACCAGTACTTCCCAAAATTTTTCATTCGATGTCCCACAAAATTTGCGAAAAACAAGCCACGCCACTACTTTGAAAATTATATTAATTTGGTAAACAAAAGTTTAATTTGACATTATATATTCCACAATCGATTCAAACACATGCAAAATGTCTCGCCTCCAACATCGCCCCAGCATCGCCTCAAAAAATGCATAACTCAATACTTATAGCTCTACGCCCCCCAGTTTGGGAAGCACTGATTTAGACAATAATAACGAATTATCAAAATTGCAGTTTTAACAGATAAGCAGCTATAAAAATAAATATGTACTAGTTTTGCATTAAAAAAAATCATTTGAATTGCAATCTTGTAGAGAAACATGCCATTTAATAATATTGATCATTAAATTTCTGCATAAATACTTAAAAAAATGCTTTTTTTTTTGATAATTATTGGTTTTTTAATTAAAGAATGTATTTTTGATTATTAGCAAATAAAGTATAGTATTTTAATTGTGTAATAACTTAAATTACCAAAATATTTTCATTGCTATCATTTTAAAGTTAAAAATTTTTGTGAAATATTGAAGTGGCTATCTCGAGTCGATCTTTCGTCTATCGTCTTTTCTTAACGATTTTAAGTCGCCTAAAAACAAATTAATTGACGCAATATTTAAAAATGTTCGAGATAATCATTATTTATTGTTCAATCCCAAAGTAATTAATGACGTTGGAAATAAATGAAACTTTTTAACCTATGTAAATAATATCTGACGGCAAACGCATTTACCACGATGTATTCAGGTTGGTCACCGAGATTATGACTTTTGATAATGCGTAGTCTTTCGTAACGGAGGTGTAGAGGAAACGCCTATAATTACTACGCCCCAAGCATAGAAAAGCTAGATTGATAAGGATTCCTGAATAACCATATACGGCGCAAGGTGACAGCTAGTCCATCGTGATGAGATAGCGGCGACTTCAGTTACAGAAGTAATTATATACTTATTTGGAAAATGTCTGCTAACTAGCCATCGCGTTTGTATTTTAATCTTTTTGATTGGCTAAAATGTAGAAAACTTAAATCTCTCAAGGATATATACGATTTCCTCAACACTCGACCTAGAGCTCAATGCTTGAAACTTACGTAAATACTGACGATGATAAATATTTTAAAAATAACAAAACAAAAACTAAATACTTTACATACAAATCTTCGATATAGGTACATACGATTTCAATTAATCAATATTTTCTTGTTGAATTGCCTAAAAATTTTTTACAAAAACTCGTCACAAATACGCAAACACCACTGTAAATAATATTTGTTTGTTCTGACTGCACTATAGTACGTTGTAGTTTTTGGAGTTACGAACTTTGGACTTTAGCTCTAGCCCATTGATTTATATAAATTGAGACCTCGAGAAGTGAAGTGAGCCAATTGATAAAACAGTGAAACTTGTTTATTGAAAGTTTTAGTTGAACGATCGTCTTACATTAATTTACACGTTATTTAATTGACTTCTTACGGAAGAAAATAATTTTGCAGCCTGTATTTACTTAGACCACTGCACTTTTACGATGCTATATGACATGTAGTCCAAAACGGACCTAATCCATTTTTTTCTAAAATATCAATCGGCTCACTGAACTTCTCATTGGCTCAATTTTACACATTCCTTTTTACTCAATATTATAGTAAGACCAGGACCGGCTTCAACATTTTCAGCTGATTATTTATAAACGTATGTAAAGTCCCTCGCCCTATTGTATTTATTTCTCTGAACTGGTGTTAATCATGCATTTTAAACATTATACATTGTGCGTAATTTTAATCTATATAATATTTTTATACATTTGTAAATATGAAAATTAATAATAGAAAAATGTGTTCTGTTGTTTGCATCTAATCATTCGAGTTTTCTTTTTCAATTAAGGATTATAATTATTCAAAAATACATTAACTTTTAAAAAAGGTTTGATATTTTAAGTCACAGATTGTCCCATAGCTGGAATTGGAGTAAAAAATATATTAATAAGATAGAAAAATCGCTGGATATGGAAACCGTCGGGAGATTATTTTAGATATTGTATTTAAATTGATAATTTTGTTGTGTCACTAGCTGTGTAACAAAGTTACTGAAGATGTTAATCATCGAGACGAAACGAAATAACAAAGTTGTAAAATTATTTCTATATAGCCTACATATTATAATAGTTCATTTATCTGGAGTATTCTTATGAGATAAACATTTTTTTCTTCTAAATCAATTAAATTAAATTATTGTTGTCTTCTTCAACCCTTCCGTATTCATGGTGTAACAATGAGTTACTTCGGCCTTTAAACCTTCAAATTATCTGTGAAATAGGTCATACAAAAAATTGAAAATTCTCCTATTTTTAAATAAAATAGTTTTACATATTATTATAAATTAAGAATGCATCATGATTTACCACTTCTTTGTATAATTAATCATAATTTGAAAACCTCCTCAATTTTGCCTTCGAAAAATACAAAATTATAGCATAGTATAGTAACAGTCCGAGATGCATCACGTACCATATTCAACCGTTTTGTTTCAAACGGCACGTCTCGAGCTTGTTCTGCTATGAAGAATTTTGATTCTTGCGTCTTTCGATAATTTTGCATAGTTTGATATGTATTTCAGGTTTTACATACACAATACCAAACATAGAACCAAATTACACTCTTTGAAACTATCATTTCGCTTTATAAATGTGTTTATACAAAAAAACCCACACGGCAACGAAATGTGACTGCAGGAGATCCGAAGGGATTTTTTTAGCATGAAGACGTGAACGTTAAGAAGCCGTATATTCCATTCATGTAATTAACTATTCGTCTAAATTCTACAAATCATTAAATATACATTTAAAATATAATATATTTCCTCCACCAAGATGTAAATCATACAAAAAGGCTAAAACTGGTTGGGCACATAAATTATATATAGGCAACTCCTCAACTTAGATGATTCACAGTAAAGCTATAAACTTTATTTAAATAAAGCATTAGGCATCATTTAAAAGACCGTTATTTTAAATCGTTGAAAACTGTTAATACCTACTGACATAACTCAACTGTGTTTTGTACTTTAATTTTAACTGTTATTATCATTAAAAGAATTATTATTCAAGTATTTGAATGCATTTAATTTTCTCTAATATTTAATTTTGCCGATGAGAACAAAATGAGTGGAGCAAGTAAGACATAAAAAAGCTCAAAACATGAGAAGTATGTTAAAGCTTCTACCGAGCGTTATTTTCAATCATTTGTTCTCAGATTATTGGTCATAATGGGACCCGCATTTGAATGTCTGCCTATTCAAGTAGCGCTTCTTCAACCTGTTGCTTATTATCGCCCTCTTTTTAGTATATAAATAGAAAACAAGCAATTATTTAAAAAAAAAAACATCTACTGCTTAATCTGAAAACTGGCCAACTTTACTTCAGCAAAATTTTCAGGATACACCGATACAGATAAAACCTAATAATTTAACCAACGTTAAATTTCACTTAATGATTATTTGATTTTTTTTCAAATACCTTCATTGCTATTTTTTTATACTGAACAAAACTGGGTATCTTGGTCCTTATTTCTATCTATCTATCTATTTTATCGCTGTCTATTTATCAAACTATATATACTTTTTTCTGAATTTGCATTACTTTCTTTATATTGACGGTATTTTGGCCAATTGATGTAACTCTCAAAAAAATACGGAAATGATTGGATCTCATTTTAAAGACGACAGAGCACGTCTCGGCCAAATGATGTAAACCAGAAAAATAAATTGAATACTTTTTGTAAGGGAAACATCATTTTATATTGGTTTTAGGTTTAAAAATTCTGACTCGGCCACTTGATGTAACCCACTATTATATTGACACTCCCTACGTATAGTCCCGTATCTGCAAACATGAGAATTTACAGGATTGCATTTCAAAGGCTCATAACTCATCTCACCATATAGTATTTTCGAACCACAGTTTTTGAAGTTGTACCACTAAAACGTTTTATTGTTCAGCATAAAACTTGCATCTTTACGACACGGCGACTACAATGCGCAGTCAGAATGAACCATTCCACAGTTTACTCGTTAAATTTTCTCATTACGAAGCTGCCGGTGCATCGCTCATTCATCGGTCTGCCATCAATACTGACAAGGTAACACAATATGTGTGGAGTCGCCCTAAAGGACTTATCTTGAAGTGTTAATGCTTCAAAACGAATGTTTTTTCAAGGTTGCAAGTATGAGCAAATTTGTTTATCACAACTTAGCGAAAGCTTGACAGCATTGTTTATATAATACAATTCATAAAATATATATACTTGTGGAACATGGACGAGATATGGGTTATGACTTTATGCGGAAGATGTCTGTTTTCTGATTATGATGCTATTGTTACTCGGGTTCAATCGAAAGAAGATTAGATTATAGTTATGAAATCAAAGGTTAAATTCACTTTTAAAATGTTTTCTGACAATTCTGAGTGAAAAGACATGGTATTTAAAATAATAAATCACGAAAATACATTACACACAAAGAGTACGAAACAAATTGCATTTTATTAAAAAAAATCCTTTTATATACAATTTAAAATATCGACTGAGGGTGTATAATGGAATTTCAATATCAAATTTGACTTGTTGAGATTTGTACTGATTGGAGGCTATTTACTGTCGTCAGTTCGAGTACATTTGTGGTCTCGAATGCTTGAAGATGCCGAAAGGCGAAACCCGGGTCGTTAGTGTCGTTAGCGACGTAATACATGAACATGTACAAAATCTCAACAATTCAAATTTGATTTCACATACTGTTGACTAGTGTGCTCTTATTTTAAAATTCGCAATATTGTACCCCCAGATGGAAGTGCCACCTATTAAAGTTCGCTCAACACTTCACTCAGTAAAATCTTTTGTTTACGACTTATTTTAATAAAAAATTTAGTATAATTCATTGGAATATAGTTCTAGTTCTTAACCGCTTATCGCGTAAATTAAGCATGCAAGTATTCTGTTTATCTTAATAGTCTTTATCGACAAAGCGTTTATGCATCATTGTACTTAGATAAGATTATTAAACTTTACACTATTTTATGATTCTGAGGGTAAACACTGTAGAAAATGGTAAATATTTTATTTTATCTGCAAGTTCTATTGCACTAATATTTACGAATGCAATTTACAAGAAATTTGATATTGGAATGCCAGGTCCGTGGTGCAGTGGTCAGCGTCGTTGGCTTCGGTTACAGATCTCACATACTTGAATACCAGTACGGACAGTTTCATAAAAACTAAATTTCTGTTCAAAGGCATGAATGCTTGTGATGTCTAAGATTCCATTCCACCCATCCGATCCTGAAAAGGTGACGTAGCTAGAGCGATTAGTTAAAAAATAGTCTTGTTCTATTCCAATTATTCTATCTATAGTAACAAGCAATTCTTAAAAAAAAATCTGTTGACATACCTCCATTGAGAGGAAATATTCTCCACATTGTGAGCGGACATGCTTAGGAATACTGAATACCACAAATAGTACAATTCATTCGATTTATTAACCTTTTAAAATGAGTAAATGAGCATCGCTTATGTATGATTATAAAATAAACTAATGATATTACAGATATTTAAAACTAAGTCACCCACGCTCAATATTTCAAATGTTGAATTGAAAAATGAACATTAAATCAATATTGGCTTTGTCATCACTTGAACTTGGGACTTTGTGAAGAATAATCGTAGCAACTTGTGCTAGACGAACATAAATATACTCGCTTCTAAGGTGTGCAGTGCACTACTGTCAATTATTTGTAGAAAGGCATACACAATTTGTTTTGTACTGCTTTCACATTTTTATAGTAACCATGAACGGTTTCACTCATCGCTAGCATTGTCAACTAAATTCTACTTCATCATTTTATAATGTTCGAGATGAGATAAACCGATCCTGATCATTATAAAAATATGGAAGCATTTGTAAAAAAATGTGTTGTTGATAAAATATTTATTATCATTTAGAAATTGTGATTTAAGCCAAACAAAATAAGGTAGCTTTGTGATTACCCGGCATAAGCCAATGAGTTAATGTGTTGAATATTTCAATTTCTATAACATTGCCTATTGTATGCCGTAAGTGACTTTTTACAAATTTTACAGGAGACTAAAAGAAACTGAATATTTACGTTAATATTTATTTTATACTTTATTTTTCTTTTAAGTATTAAATGAATTGTATGTAAGGGTACTTGTAAATCATTAAAAAGTTTGAATACTTTGTATTATTTTAAATAAACGCGATACGGTTTACAAAATCATTTTCGTCAAAATATTTCATACGGGGTCATAGCACTAGGCCATCGATATGCAAAACTGAATGAATTATTTAATATAAATCGAGCAAAATACCAAAATATGCGACATCATCCTGCCTCGCTAATATTAGCAGTCACGGCTATAAATAGTTCAGAAGAAGCTGAAGAAGAAGACGATTGCATCCGAATCGAATGCACGCGGGCAGGGATAATGCTGCAAGTGCACCAAGTGCATTCAAATAAGGCCGACGCATTTTCTGCGAAATAATAAAATGTACTTTTTCTTGGAGTAGTAACTCGATATAAATATTTTAACGCGCGGAAATCACGCAATCTTCTCACTGACTATAAAAGTTGTCAGCATTGAATTTATTCTGAAAAACATTGTTGATTGAACAATCAAAAGAGTGATTGAACTATATAGTGAAAGCACGTCGTAAAAAATTAACCATTAGCAATTTGACACCTAGATTTAGAGGTATACTTTTATGCAAGAAATACAATCTAAATCAGTGGTCGTCAACCTTTTTATTTTTGCATATTTTTATAATAATATTTCTTTATTACCGCCCACCAACTTTGTAGAACTTTTATTACCACTATTTTCATTTTTTAAATTATATTAAATATTTCATGAGAACCTTTCACCTGATTCTGTAAGGCTCAATAATTAATGTCTGGTTCGATTTCACGAGTGACGTTTACTCTAACAAATCTAAGTGGGTACTGTGTTTACAAACAAACAAGTCGAAAGTCGATCACAGGACAGGTACAATAAAGAAAGTTAGAGAAAAGGTGAAGGTAGAAAAAAAGACAAAAATACCCCATCCCTATGCAGCCGTACCTTCAGCCGTCGGGTTAGCGTAGCGAATTGTTTCGAAATGTCTATAAGTAAAATTTGTCACGAGTCGAGCTTAACAGATGGTTTCGATGAAAACAGACAAAAATAAACTAAATTACCCACCGCCAACTAGCGGATGGTACGCACCAGGTTGAGGACCAGTGCTTTATATCGAAATCTAATATAAATATATTGTTTATATATTTAAAAATATCCTAAACTAAGCCTATTATAATTTTATTTTTTATACTTCATGGATGAGTTATCACAAGGTCGAATGAAATACATACATAATCTTATTGCTTCTTATAGTAGATATCCTACAGTTCTCAATATATCTTGCCCTATCATGAGTTAAAACCATAATAATTTTGCAATTCGATTTTCTTGATAATAACTTATTAATATCAGCAGGCAATATAGATAATATCTGCAATAATTAGATAACATCTTAAGCCACAGGTGAGCAACGCATCTGAGATTGATTGCGTATCTTATTTTCCATGTGTGATACTGTAGATCTTTGAAAAATAATCAGGAATAAATCATTTCAGATATTGACTGAGGGTATGTGATGAAATTTCAATATCAAATTTGAATTATTGAAATTTTGTACATTTCCATGTATTTCGTCACTAACGACCCGGGTTTCGCCTTTCGGCATCTTCAGGCATTCGAGCACACGGATGAATGTCAGTTCAAATTCATAAATTCGAAAATATTGTCGATTTCCATTTTATATTAAATGAGTTTCCGCAAAGTTGCCGCCAAATCCGTCGAAAATATGAATAATTACAATTTATTGCTTTCAAGTAAAATGGTCATACAGGATAAGTCAAATTAGAATAGATTTGGCAAAAAATAATAATTTATTCTAAATGAAAATATAAATTTAAAACTATTTAGAATCTAGAACATCGTTGTGTATATATACAGACATTTTTTTATTATTTTGTAATATTCAGTGTAAAATAAAAATTAATTCAAAAAACAAAGAGCAGAAACTTAAATACTGCCAACCCTAGCAAGGAGGTGGTTGCTTTATTATTGGCTAGTGATTATATCTTGAATCGTGGCCGTGTCACGTGACGCGCCTACCTGGTCGTCAGGTGCTGCATCTTGATATGAAAAATCCCACGGAAGAGCATAATGGTACTCGGACTAATCACTGCCGATGGACGAACGATCACTCGGCCGAGTGAATAATGCAAATTACTGCACACACGTTCGAGCAATGTTCCAACTCGTGTATGCTGATTTTTAATCAATACATTTCAAATTCTCGATAAGCAATACCTTGTCGATTTGGTTCACGTTGTTTTTATATCAAAATGGCGATCAATCCCCAACTAAATATGAATGGAAGCAATCCTACTACACTATCATAGTATATGAATACTTGCTGGCCTCAGTAATCTATTGTTATGAGGTTACTAGCGATAAGATGGCTTAAAGATGGCGTCAAAATTGTAAGATACAATTTTTTTCATTTCAATATTTCAAATCTTGGCCATTATCTTTCATAATGTTTTTTTCTCCTCAAGTTGATATCAAACTTCTTTAAATATACTCATTAAATTCATTACTTTTAAGGTGCTAACTGTGAATTCTTGGTGGAAAGGTATTATATTTTAAAAATAAAACACAATTTGTTTGTACTACTCACACGTGTTAATAATGATCAGGACCTGTTTTGCCCATCAAAAACATTATCAACTGATAAAATACAATCAAAACAGAGCTATTTATATTAAATTGAATACATTTTAAGGTGCTACACTATCAATTCTTGGTGGAAAGGTATTTTTTATATTTTAAAAATAAAACACAATTTTTTTGTACTACTTACATGTATTAATAATGATCAGGACTGGTTTCGCTCATCACGAGCATTATCAATCGGTGCTGATCATTATAAATATGTGGAAGTAGTACAAACGAATTGTGTTTTATTTTTTTAAATTAAATTAATGTTAATAATCACAACATAAGATAAAACAGTTGGTTCATCAACTAAGATAAGAATTTACAGATGATCATACAAATTATATATAAACGAAATTAAATAGTCTACAATTAAAATGTCATCATTAAATTCACTTCATGTGTTTTAAAAATATCAAAATGTCCAGGTGAAATCATCATCTGCTTTTCTGTCCTGTCATCTGATAGTGGTCTCCATGACCAGTTACAACGATTATAGTTTCCAGTTTGACTGTCATTAGCAAAAACATATAAATAGCTGTACCGAGCAGTAAATATATCTATTATAATTACTGTTGTTAAAAAACATTTTTACTTAGACAAAATCAATACAGACATTTATAAATATCTTACTTTCAAACTTACAAATATTTTTCTGACATTGCGCCTGCACATTATGCTTAAAATAAAAAAACAACTTATAAACAATTGCTTTAAGTTTCTTCACAATTGCAAAGAATAAGGTATATAAAATGAAATAGATGGAAAAGTTTCACGAAAGCAATAAAGACTTTGGCGCTCGAAGCCGAAATAAAACTGCAATGGATGTGTAGTTTTTATTATTTTTATCGGCACAAATTCTACTGCTTTATTTGAATTGGAAGCATATTAAACTGTCAACGATGAAGTTAAGCGAGTTTGAACTTTTTTCTGTGACTACCGAAGTGTCAACATTCTTTGAAGACTCTTTATGCACTTGTGTAAAAAGATAACATATTTTCCGCTTGTGTTGATAAATTGGTATAAATTCGATACAAGATCAAAGCGAATAAGTGTTTTTATATTTGATATCAATATTAACTGTCATTTTTAATTCAATATATAAAGGTTCATATATATTAATTCTTTGAATTCGTCGGGATTGTGCAGCTATCAGAGTTATTTTTGATCGTTGTCATTGTTATTTTTGTTTGTTTGCCTCGGAATTTGCGTCACGTCAAAACTGTGTGTACTGTTTGGTGTGTGTGTGTGTGCAATGCATAAGATTTTAATATATATACACCTTGGACGCTTAGGTCATGAGACAATTTCATAACTGTGATATGTGATAATAATAAAACGCCTACAGACTCGTCTGGGTTATTATATTAATGATATCTTATTAAATAGCAAAGCTGTTATCTCAACACTATTAAATTTATTTTCTTTTTAGCTAACTCCTTTAAGTACTTTAGTAATTGAGTTTGTAATTAGTAATGCTATCATTTGTGTCTTACCCTCTCATCACGTCCAGTAGAGAACAAATAATCCCAGTTTCATGTTAAGAATTAGAATTGCTGTTTAGCTTAGAAATAAATAATCTTGCGATACAGTAAGTCAGGAGATGCTTCCCAAAGAGGCGAAACACTTGTCACATTATATGTGGTTTCAGCTGTTTATGAGTGCAGACTTTTACTGGCGTTTCTTATTCTTATCAGTACGCATATTTTTTGTTATAACGTTATAATTAGTGGACAAAATTAGTTTCTAGAAAAAAGCGTATCACGCTCGAAATACCACAACACAGACTTAAGTATTCCAAAGATTTGACAATAGTTATCTCAATTGAGTGCGCCATCTTGCAGAACTAAACGTTTACAAAATTTTGGAGATATTATCTACAAATGAAAATATAAAGCTAGTTTAGCTAACACAAAGGCACATTACTTGATTTTTCTTTTGATCACTTTAAAATATACATATTTTTTAGTTACATCAATAATTAAATAATTAAAATATGTTTATTCAAAAAAAATGGTAATACTTTCCTCAAATAATAAACGTTAATGAAACAAAGCGTGATTTATACACCGAATTCAATGCCATCATAAACTTTATTTGTGTTTATCTCAAAACTGTGTTTTTTGTAAATCGGTCCTGTGATTTATGGCTCCTTATATGGTCCTTAAAATTCTATACTTACAAATCATTATTTATTATAAAAAGCGACATTTTATTTAAATATTATACAGTAAACGATGCTATCGAATACTTCAAGCACTCGCCAGTAAAATCATTAGTTTATTTCTAGACACATCTAATCATAGAAACAACGAAAGACTTTTTGCTAACACATCAACCGTAACTCCATTCCCGATTCGCAAATGACGCGTAGGTATTGAACGTGACATATTTCAAAGTTCAAACCCATTACACTTCCTATCGACAATTCTGTGTTGTTGCTAAAGAGCATTTTGTTTTAGGGCGTCGCGGCGGTACGGAAATACCTTCCCTTGGACGCGCCGCCGCCGCCGTCCGTCGGTTCATTTCACGCCAAACGAACGAGATGGGTTTACTCCCGTACGACTTAATTCGATTTGTTCGCTTTAAAAAAGGGCTAATGAAAGGATTTGGAATAATGGAAATAGAACAATTACAATAACAGTAATAAAGAAATATTCTCTGAAAGCTTTTCGATAGAGTTCGTAGTTAATTTGTAGTAATACATTTAAAATGTAAAATTGTTACATTTTAAACACTGCAGCATTACTAAAATTCTCTAATTTTTCACTCCAAGGAACTCTCAAAGAGAAAGAAAAATAAATCGTAGAGGTTATATTTATGTACAATTACTGTACTTTAATTTAACTCGATCTAATAAATGATACAAAAATATTAAAGTTATTATAATATACTGTAATATGTCTTTTATATTATGAAATTCTTAGAACTTTTCAATAATTTATGATTTAACTTGATAAAACTAACACTCTCTGTGCTTATAGCGAAGAATTTCAATAGCAGATTTTAGAGTGTAAACTTGTCTAAAATTCATAAATGTGACTTTAATGATTCAAAAATTATAGACTTACAAGTAAGCAAAACATTAATTTCAATGGAAGAAAAAATTATCATGAAAGAAAAATTGAGCGACTTTCTTCATACAACCAGTATTCGTTGAATACTTTTGTTGAAATATTTTGAAGGGGATCAAAATTGAGAGATTAAATAATATAATATAAAACCATACAAAAAATATTTATAGTTAGATAAAACCCATTTCGTAGGACACCTAATTTATATTTAAAAAAAAAAATTGTTTTTATTTTTGCAGTGCAGTGCAGTGCCATTTTTAGCAGTTTTATTTTGCAATATAATAATAGTCTTAACCTAAAAAAAATATTTTTATAGATATTAAATAAAATGTTTATATCATAATTCCGCATTTCGGCCTGCGTGTTACGCTTGTTCGTTCCTTAGATGTTGGTTTTCATGTTGTATGTATGTTTGATTTACATATAGCAAACCATGTGTATGAACATCAATCTAAATATGCTGAAATTTGAAGCTATCATAATACCTATGTATCTCTTCAATAATGGTGTATAAATTTTAACTTTTCAGAGTTTGCAAATCATTGAATTGAAAATGGTCATAATTTTAATAAAAATAATAACGTAGAAATACTCCATAAAGTTAATAAAAAAAGTGTTAAAATGAATAGCGTAGAGTTTTTAGAAATTAATAAAAACATTAACTGTAATGGAGAATTGGTAAATAACATTTTAAACAGAATAGGCGGCTCACCATTATTAAATTTATTTTCCTTACCTCCGAGTACCAGTAATTGATTTGTAAATGCTTTATTTCTTACCCTCTACTCACGTCCAGTTGAATGAAATAAAATCCAACCCCACCCATTTTAATGTATGAATTAGAATCATTGTTTACCTTAGAAATAAATAACCTTGTGATATAAACCAAGTGGAATAAGCAAGTTATCAATTTTAATTTTATATTAAAAATTAGCTTCCACAAAGTTACCACCGTATCTATAGAAAAAAAATGTTGTATCTCAAGCTTTTGAATTTTTGAAATAGATGAGATTTTGTAAAATGGTAACAGTATCGAATTTTAACTTTAAGTAAAAAGTCTTTATTTAACAATATAAGTTGTTTATGACAAAGAACATTATAATCAATTTTAAATATTATATTTATTGGTCAAATTTTCATTCATTAATTCTGATATTGGAGGTACCGGAATGTTTATACGGAAATATTATTGTTAGTATGAAGGTGTTAAAACAAATCCTGTTTTTTTTTAATAAGTGGAGTATGTATTTACGATGAATCAGTATCATACTGATTCATGAAAATTTATTTGTATCACGTCTTATGTATAAACTGAGATATAATTTGATTTGGATTTGCACCACTATTATTCTGAAACCATACAATATCCAACTATCATCATCGTGCGTTGTTTTTTTTACGAAGTCTATTTTTTAATTATTTTTTTCATTATCCGTCTTTGTGGCGACTCACTAGTCACATTTGTGATTGTGGTTTCTGACCTACGCTGTCTAGCCCGAGTGCGTTGTACTGAAAACTGAATTAGACACAAACCGTATATGTTTGCACGCTCGGTCTAATAATAAGCTTTTTTGTACGACTTGCACAAGTACTCATCGCTTTCCGAGGAAGAGGAAAGAGTCTTGCGACCAAAAATATACTCTCGATGTTTTTAAATACGGTCATTTAATATTTGTTTGTGTGCTATAATTCCTGAGTATTTTACACGTATGATGCATATTGAATGACACATTTTTTGTACACGCATAATGAAGCTCAATTTACATGAAAAATACTTTTAATTTATTTTATAATAGTAAAATTATTAACAATAAAAATACACTAACGAAAAATATACTTTTCTCGAATGTCAGAGAAATAAAGAACGATATTAAATAATTTTAGTTAATACAGTGAAGCGCAGCCACAATTTTTATTTATAATTGAAAATGTCCAAGAATCAACGGTCGTTACCAATTCTTTACGCGTAGTAGTTTAAATGCGTGTCGGCCGATGATTTGACGTAAACATAGTCGTAATAATACAAATACATAATATGGCCAAATGGATTTTTTAAAACTATTAAACATAAAAATGTTAAAAGGTAGTTTGTAGTGTATGTATTTCGTATATATGAAGAAAAATTTAAAATACCCACTTTATTATATTTCTTCCTTTTGGCTTAAACGAACATACCGTCACTCGCATAAGTCTGTATCGAGGTTTTACTGTAATATAATATGGTAATAAGTATTGTTAATATAATATGGGAAGACTCCTAGAAGAGAAGACGTGTTTTGGTTTGTTTTAACCGGTGTCTTCCCATTTGAAACGCATACATAGATAGTATAAACGCTAAATTCTGAAAACCTCTATAATATACACGTAAAACATATTTATAAATATGTACAGGTGATGACATGTAGCGTTTCCCAGAGTTTATATGGCTCTGGTTTATTGACATAAACGACCGAAATCCCATCTCTTCAAACAACCATTCTACAGTTATCAATCAATTTTCAAGTTCCAGTTATGGAACGGAATATATCGACCGTGAAAAGGAAAAAGTACGTAACCCACACCAAAAAATATTGTATAACTCATACAAAAAGTGATAATACACTATATTTATATATAAAAATATATTATGTAGACTGTAAAAAGGCAAAATAACCAATCACTCCGCCTTTGAAAATATTTTTTTTCGATAATCACAATGTATACAATTTAATACATGTTTTGTTTCGGCTATACACAATATTTTTTGTGTGTTTGTTACGTCCTTTTTCTTTTCCACCGTCAATATGCTGACAAGTAATAAGTGCTTCAATTCTTTTTAATAACTTAATCTTGGAGTAGGAGTATAAGTTGATAAGTGCTCAATTTCTGTTTTTTACACTGCGTATTGGTGTAATCCCGCTGTTCACCACTAGTTTCACAAAAAATGACTTAGAAGCAAAATACATATATGATGCACTAATTCTGGTGGGGGATGCAGAAAGATGAAGGATATTCACAATTTCTAGCTTTCAGGGTGATTCAGTCAATCAAACGCGTCAGCTCAATCCAAGTAATCTTTTATTGTTTTAATTTACTGGTTGAACAATACACCGTTTAAAGTTACATAAATGATTACAGCTTACACGACGCACAAATTAAAGAAAGAAAAACAGTTCAAGCAGTAAGAGGCTTGAGAAATCAAACGATACATTACGGGTAGGGGACGCACACACTACTCCAATCACGAAGCATATCTCTCGGCCTAGGCCGGTGAACGATAGACAAAAAGTCTGACAGTGTTGTGTGACAAGCAAAATACATATATGATGCACTAATTCTGGTGGGGGATGCAGAAAGATGAAGGATATTCACAATTTCTAGCTTTCAGGGTGATTCAGTCAATCAAACGCGTCAGCTCAATCCAAGTAATCTTTTATTGTTTTAATTTACTGGTTGAACAATACACCGTTTAAAGTTACATAAATGATTACAGCTTACACGACGCACAAATTAAAGAAAGAAAAACAGTTCAAGCAGTAAGAGGCTTGAGAAATCAAACGATACATTACGGGTAGGGGACGCACACACTACTCCAATCACGAAGCATATCTCTCGGCCTAGGCCGGTGAACGATAGACAAAAAGTCTGACAGTGTTGTGGCGAAAACTCGGCTTTTACGCGCGTGACACGTACGTGCTCATCCGTACGATCAGCCTCATTTTGATCGACAACCCTTCTCCAGGGAGGCACGATTTTCAGTATGACTGATTTTACCGAAGCCAACACATGATTCTAGGGTGCGAATTATTTGAAAAAATATAATTGAGCTTATTGCATAAATCTACTAAATTAATTAAGGTTTGCTTGGCCAATGTATATTTTCCCACTAATTGCACAGTGAAATGTGATTTGACAAGATTTTTGTGCACATTGACACAACGTGGAGGTGTACAATAGTATACTTATTACAAAAAGTTGTATGCATATAAAGCAATGCTTAATTTTATGTCTGTTGAACTTGTTGTTTTTACTAAGGTCGAACGGTATAATATAGTCTACAGACTTATTACGACTTTAGTTTTGTATCCCTTTATAATTAAGATACTCGACATCGTTCTTTATTACATACTTAAGCACTTTAATGTTTTTAGAGATTTTGTAAATTTCATACTCCGCCTGCACGAATAGAAACTCATTTATAAATTAGCATTCCCCTCGCTTTGCAGAGACATAATATGAAAATGTATGCCCATATTAAGTAAATAAACGACATGAAACAAAATTAGAGCAACTCCGTCAGATGGAATCGCGACTGTTTAATTAGTGAGCTTTTATGGGAAGCTTTATTGTGGCTTTATGCGGGCAAATTTTAGAACACTTCATATCCCACTCTGATTACTCGCTTTGCGTATTTTAGTATGCAATAAAGATATTGAGAATTTCCGGAAATGTTTTAATAGTAGTGACATCCATCAACATCGTGAAACGAGGGCAAACAAAAGGGTTTTCGTTATTTCATTATAACATCTTCATTATATCCCATCATCAATAATAATTACAACATAGTAATTAATGGCAGTCGTGGAAACGTTTCGCAATTATTTATCGTTCAGCCAGGCTAAGAAACGGTATAATATTGATTTGGAAATAGACCGCCGTAACTGAGTGGTAGCGTTCAAGTTTTCGAATTTATTTTCGAATGGATACTTTCATGCAATGATTTTTTATTTGAATTATGGATGTATTGTTTTCAGTGAGGCTTTTGATGACTTCTTACCTACCCTATCTGATACTCTTAAACGACACACGACTCGATAGCGATCTTACTTAACAGTTTTCTTCTAGCGACCTTCTTCTATAACAACTTTTTCTAATAAGGTAAAAAATTCTCGTAAAAGTAAGTAATATGACATCTACGGTGTTTTGGTCAGTAAAGGTAACCCTTAAAATTAAAATGGTTCAGGAGAGAGTGAAAACAAGTTTAGCAATGATGTTTCTTTTCCAAAAGGTGGTTAATTTATTTTTCTAATTTGCACATTTGGCTGAGACCCGCTCTGTCGTCTTTAAATCAACCCATTTTCGTATTCTTTGAAGGTCACATCAATTGGCCAAAACACCGTCGATACATTGTCTTTATTTTATTTACTAAGTCCGCTCCCAATGTAGAGCAAATGGACCCCTAATGGAGGTATCTCAAAAGAAACTTTTCCACGAGAACTGTTTGTTACTCAAGTTACTCAACCTATATTTGTCAAAGACAGTAGGGATATAAGGATAGGGCTAGAACCGGACTAGTAGTTAGCTAATCACTCTTGCTACACCCCGTTTTTAGGATCGGAAAAGTAGGAGGAAATTTTAGGCATCACCAACATCCATGCCTACGAACAGAAATTCGTAAATCGATTGAAAAATCAATTAATTAAACTGTCTGTATCGTGATTTGAACCCAAGACATCCGTAACCAAAGCCAACGACGTTATCAAAGCCAGTATATTATATAGATAAATTAAAATCAGTTTAAAAAAAAGCTCTGACGATGGCGTGAAGTCGTAAACGTTATCAGCCAATTTATATAATTCTTGTAGAACTATTTAGTGTGGTATTTTTATCTTTTTAAAATAGATTTCTACTAATTAAATATCAATTCAATTAATGAGTTTCTCTGAAACTATTTCGCACTTTTGATTATGATGCTAAATTTTTTTTAAAAAAAACACTTAAATATTTAAAATAAAACAGTTCAAAACCTTACAGTAAATCGATTTGTTTCTACGAAACGACGACCACCCTTCAAATTTACCTTTTTTTATTCTATTAACACGACGATAATTCTCAATTCTGTTCGGTTTTTTGTTTGATATCAGATCTATAATACTAAGGTTATAAAATGCATCGCACACTTGCGTCAGCTGTACTGAAGCTCTGGCGCCCTTCATTCTAAACTAATCTAATAAACTAAAAAGATTAATGTGATTTCACGAGAGGTATATCAAGTTACACATTTTTATAAAAGGATTTTTCGCAGTATAACAACTCATCAGCCATTCTGTCAAAGATAAATCAAGGGTAATGGCCTGACACAATCTTTATTTTTATAAAAAAAAAACGGTTTCGTCAAGATAAACTTACTTCACAGCAATCCGACCTACTGGGGTTATTGTTTAAAGATACCTTACCTGCGTTTATTGTTATGCAGGTGAAAAAGGGAGGTCCGGGGCCCAACTAGCGCCGCGCGACCTTACCCAATCTCTCACCATGTGGGGTCATTGTTTTTCTCTCAGATTCCTCTCGGATACATGCAGCGTACACGACAAAAACAGGTTGTTTGTAAAAAAGAATATAATAAAAATACTTGTTTTATTATTTGAATAACATTACATTAAAATATCTATGTATGCATTACGTAACAGTTTAAGTCTGTAATATTGTTATTCTATTAAACGTCTAGAAAAAAAAATGACGTAGAGTCGTTTATATTTTTACACGATTTTAAAATAACATGGTGCACATAGTTGAAAGGTGAAAATGAACAAATTACGATTTTTGATTTGTAAGAGCAATTATTTTAATGCAATGAGACCTAACTCTATTTTAGAAAGTATTTTTTTCTACACAATATTCTCTAAAACGTGTCCACCGTGTATACAAATAATTTGTTGTACGTATAATATTATTATTACATCACATATTGTTCGGATCCGTGGTGCAGCGGTCAACGCGGATCTCATGGGCGCGAGTCCCATCACCATTTGATCAAGTAATCGATTTATGGATTTCTATTCGTAGGTATGGATGTTTGTGATGTCTAAAATTCCCTCCCGTCCACCAATCCTCAAAACGATTAGCCAACCATTAGTATTTTCCTAGCTCTACCCTTATATCTATTAGATATTTTGAGTAGCTGAGTATCAAGCAGTTCTCGTTGAAAAACGTCTGTTAATATGCCTTTATTACGAGGCCATAAGATCCACATTGGGAGCGGACATGACAAATAATATTTTAATACAATAGAATATATTCACGACATACATATCCTTAATGTTCCTGATTAGTTTTCAATCACAAATTTTGTTCCCAGTAAGTAAGTTGATTTTTCAGTCGATTTATGGATTTCTGTTCGAAAGCTTGCATATCTGTTAAGTTTACATTCCTTCTAAATTATCCTTTTCTCGGTTATTTTATAAACAGGAATATTAGTTTACTAATATTCATCTTCCAATTCCATCTTTTAATCGCTACTGTATAGATAGTTTGAGGTATTGGATAATATTTACTTTTCGCAAAAAAAATATCTTGAGATGCTCCATTCGGATTTCGGGATAAGCTGAACATTAGGAATGGCCATTTTTTTTTTCCATGTCCGCTCCCAATGTGGAGCATATGGTCTCCTAATCTTGACAGATTTTTTTCTACGAGAACTGCTTGTGACTCAGTTGCTCAACCTCTCTTTTCTTTTTCGAAGAGAGTAGGGATAGAAGGATAGGGCTATGACAGGACTAGTGGTTAGCTAATCGCTCTCGTTACGACCCGTGAGGATGGGATTAGTGGGAGGGAAGACTCAGACTACGGAAAAAGTTCCATAAATCGATTGAAAGATCAATCTATGACAACCGTCCGCACCGGGAATTGAACCCGAGACATCCGTAACCGTAGCCAGCGACGCTACCAACTGCGCCTCGGACGCCGACGCGCCAGACGTTACTTAGGAATGGCCATGGTTGAAATAAGATATTTATCTAGTTGCATGATAACGTCGGCTCCGTGGTGCAGTGGTTAACGTCGTTGGCTACGGTTATGGATGTATCGGGTACAAGTCCCGGTCCGGACAGTTTCATAAATTGATTATTCAATCGATGTATTAATTTATGTTCGTAGTCATGAATGTTTGTAGTCTGAGTGTTTGTGCTGTCTAAAATTTCCTCCCACCTATATGATACTAACAACAGGGCATAGCGAGAGCCACTAGTTCTGCCCTAGCCTTATCCTTAAATCCCTACTCTCTTCGAAAAAGAGAGGTTGAGCAACTGAGTAACAAGAAGTTCTCGTAGAAAAACTTTTGTTGAGATACCTCCATTAGGAGGCCATATGCTCCACACTGGGAGTGGATATGGAAAAATAATAATAAAATATGTAGATCCGTTACATATCACAGTTATTCTTTATTTAATCTGAATTTCGTATTAAATTTTATTCAAACACCCATGATTAAAGTACCGATCTTCAATGTATCAGATTTCATTGTATGATATCTGTTTTCAAAGTTTTAACGTGATGGGTCAATATAAAATTAAATAAATATTCATAGACCAAAGTGGTCAAGCAATTACTCACTTAGTCGAGTGATAAGCATACACGTTGAAAAGTTTAATTTTGTAGATGCTATTATCGGTCCAGTTTTATATGTACTTCATTTCTTAAATTTTTTTTTATAAACCATATTCGCTCGATATTCGGAGCATATGGCCATCACGCGGTTCCTCCAAGCTTTACTGTCAGTCTCCTGGCTTCCTCCCAGGTCATCCCAGCGTCCCGTAGCTCCACCGAATACATCCTATGGATGGCCATCAGCGGCCTTCCAGGGAGATGGAATCCATCTGGTAGGTAGAAGAGACAGGCAGGATTCAGGCTCCCCTGGGGCATCCGCAGCACGTGTCCAAGCCAGGTCCATCGTCCCTTTTTTATTTTGGACGTAATAATAGAGGCTGATCCGTCCGCTCTCTTACCTCTGAGTTCCTGACAAAATCAAACCACCGTACCCCTATTATTTGCCGTAAACATCTGTTTTCAAAGCACAGTATACGGTTACTCTGTGCCTTGGTGAGTTACCATGACTCGCAACCGTAAAGCAACACCGTCAGGATGCATGCGTTGAATAAGTGGCACTTGGTTCTGACCAAGTACAACCGTGAGTCTCAGACTTTCAGCATTGAGTTAAAGGTTGCTCCAGCTATCCCTAATCGGATTGCGAGCTCTTTTCGCGGATTGCCGTCTCCCGTGATGTGTACCCCCAAGTACCTAAAGCCGTCGACTCTCTCGATGTCTTGCTCGTCAGAGGGTAGTCTGGGTCTGGACAGAAACTGTTGTAGAGCACATTGGTTTTACTCGTATTGATCATTTACTCATTTCTTCAATAGTTACTAATAACTTAAAAACAGCAAAATATTTAATATCAAATTGTAAAATATATCATGCCTCCATGCCGAAAGAACTAATATACTAATAAAAACATAATATTTTTAAATTTTTTTACTGTCAATTCTTGATAAAATCTGTCAAAAATAAAACACATTTTTTTGCACTAATAATCAGGACCGATTTTGTTCATCGCGAGCGTAAAAAAGTGTTCTGGAACTAAATATGTAATTTTCATGTCATAATAGAGTTCTACCAATTCAATCAATAAAATAATTAGTCTTATAAAAGTATAACACATTAAATTTGCATTAGGTATATAAGTAGAACTTAATGTAACTTAATTCAAATTTGGATTATTGAGATTTTGTACATTTCCATGTATTTTGTCACTAACGACCCAGGTTTCGCCTTTCGGCATCTTCAGGCATTTGAGCGCAATTCCATCAAGCACCCTCAGTCGATGTCTTAAATTATATCAATATTGCTAGTACAGCAAGATTCACTGAACTCTAGAGTAAATTAGTGTTAAAACACTGTTTACTGTCTGTCAGTTCGAGTCCATTCGTGCGCTCGAATGCCTGAAGCTGCCGAAAGGCAAAACCCAGCTCGTTAGTGACAAGATACATGGAAGTGTACAAAATCTCAATAATCCAAATTTGATATTGAAATTCCATCAAGCACCCTCAGTCGATGTCGTAAATTGTGAGTTAAATCATTTGAATCAAGCATTTATTGATTATAATAAGTATGCCCGCTTTAAATGTGGATCATATGCACTATTAATGTAGCTTGTCTCAACAGAAGATGTTCTACGAAAACCGCTTTTCACTCAGTCGATCAACTCACCTTTTTCGGAGAATGTAAGGATGTAGAGCTGGAGAAGTACTAGTGGTTAACTAATCGCTCTGGCTACGCCTCGTTTTTAGCGAATCGGATAAGGGAATTTAGAAAGCATAGACAATTCAGTAAATCAATTGAAAAAATCAATAAATGAAGCTGTCCGTAGTGGGATTAAAACTTCATATCCATGAATGCCGCAAGCAAAGACAACGACATTGACCATTTGGCTGCAGGCCTGACAATTACTATATCATAATTCCGAATATACTTCCAAGCGATGAATCAATGAATGGTAGATATTTTTAATTGTGTCATATTATGCGTGACTTATTTGAAGTGAGGCAATATATAAAATACAGAATTAATGATTATATTTAATTGCTTGTTACTCATAGCAAGAGTATGTGGTATTAAGTATTTTTTTTAATGCAATGCAAAAAATTCGCCGATCCAATATTAAATGAAGATTTTAAGTCGTAATGTGTAATGACTTGACAACCATTTATTTGATTTTTATGACCAGCTTTTACCAAATCTTTTGAACAATTGGTACAATGTTCGGTTGCAAATAAATTTACGAGTCGTCAAAGTGGCGCTCTTAATTTTTGTGACAACCGACAATTTTACCTGTAAGGTAGTTAAAATCTGGTTTCGTAGAAAAAACTCGTCAGGTAGATGATACTGATACTTGGTTGTGTAAGAAACTATGGTCATTAAAAAGTGAATACCAGGAACAATTATCAAAGATTTTTTTGTTATGCCTTACTTAAAATATTATTATGAGGTGTCAACTTCAACTTTTGTAAAATGTTTTACATCACTTGATTATTTAGTGTAATTAAGATAGCTGCATTTATTTATTATTATAACTATTTGTTTAGTTTTAATATTTATTCTGTACGCCATAGTTTAATTATAATTTAAGATGTTAACTGAGGGTGCTCGATGGAATTTCAATATCAAATTTGAATTGCTCAATTTTAACAATAATAAATAAGAACAGAGCAACATTTTTTTACAATACATAATAAAACATGTTAATTTTATTTCAAAACTTTTTGAGAATATATAAAAAATAAAATTTTACCGACAAATATTCAATGGAGTTGTCTTAACATTATTGTTAAAATAGTATGAGAATTATATTCGAAGAATACGGCTGCCTTCGCCTACTTACTTGCTGATGAAATGTAATAAGCTTAAATAGTTAACAAGAATTGTGTTATCTTTCAATAATTAATTATTGGTGGAAAAGACGTTATATTTATAAAAAACACAATTTAAAGTCATTATTCGGCAATTTTATCATATAAAAAATACCAGTTTTGCTCAATTTTCAATAAATTTCCATCATAAATATAAATTCTTCACTTGGTAGAACTTCATTATAAAAAGATAAAATATAAAAGAATTTGATTCTACAAATTTCAATTAGTTCGTTGATAGCTATTTCCGCTTAACGTCATCGACAGGACTAAACATTTCACTAAGTATTAACAGTAGTCAATATAAATTTAGTTACACGAGTGTTATGCTCAATTCTAACTTCAATATATAATATATACCCGGTTTCGCTCATCGGGAGCATAATCAATTGATAAAATATAAATCTTAACAAGGCTATTTATATGAAATGGAGTGTTAATAATTACAAAGTATATAAAACAACTGGTTCGAGAACTATAACGTGATTATTCATACAGATTAACTTAGACAAAATTAAATAGTAATGTTTAATGTGGAAGTAGTACAAAGAAATTGGGTTTTATTTTTAAAATGTAATGCCTTTCCACTAAGAATTGACAATTAACATATTAAAAGTGTTATGACATATAGATATCAAGTTTAGTATAATATGTAATATATAATCATTAATACAGTTTCCGTAAATTTGTCTCTGTAATGTCTTCAGAAGTCGTCCTCTATTCTACTCGTGTCTACGAATCTCTGACTCTGAAATAACTTCGTTAAGATTTACCGAACCTCTCTCTCTCCATTAAACCACCTTCCGTTTTAACGCTCTGTTGCCTCTGCCCAAGAAATGTCTTCGAGGTAATGGACAAATACTTATTTGATATTAGTCTTCTAAAGCACCATTCGGGTTAATTAAAATTTTCCCTAAATGGTTTTAAGAGTAGATAGTGTCCGAATTAATGACAGCGTGATGAACAACAGGTTGAAATACGATGATTTAAAACTCATTATAAAGATATTTATATGAATAGTTTAACTAATAAAATGGATAATTTTGTTACTTCACTTCAATCACACAATGTTCTAATCAAATCGTATATATTCTATTTTAAAAAATAAAACACAATTTGTTTGTAGAACTTTCACATGTTTATAGTAATCGAGTTTTGCTCATTACGAGAATTATCAACTGATAAAAATACAAAGATAACAGGGCTTTTTATATAAAATTGAATGTTAAAAATTATCATACATAAAACAGTTGGTTCATGAACTAAGACAAGAATTTACTGATCACCAAACAAAGTATACATAGACAAACAAAGTGTTTTAATTTTTTTTTGAATATAATGCCTTTCCACCAAGAATTGACAGTTAACACCTTAAATGTCATATCTATTCATTTACTGGGGAGTGGTGAGTCCTACCCTTGTCTTACTCTTCTAACTTAACAATTAAGTGATTATCAATACATATTATATAGATTAAACAATATTTTATGTTTGGTATTACTCATTCTTAACTGATAAATTAATGAATGTATTTCAGCTGGGAATTTATAATTTTTATCTTGATTTATTTAGTAATAGTAGGATATTGAATTCGGATTTCTCCGATATCAAGATTATATTATCTCTATCAAATATAATACAGAAAATCAGGAATTATATTTTGAACATATTATACATTATCATAACGTTAGACAAATAACCCAGAAATTTGTTTAATTAAAAAAATAATCTACGTTTATTATGAGTCTGCAAAATAGGTAATTATTATAATCAAAAAAACTAATTTTCTTTTGAATGTTTATAGTATAGAAAAAGTAATATACCAGCTATACAATAAGTAAAATATGTGGAAGGCCTGTTCGTCAAAATATAAAGATTCTTCATGAAATAATTATACACCTGGCAAAATATCCGTAGCTATTTCCTCATTTCTTAGAACAGTAATGACGTCTAAATATGGTTATTGACATTTCACAAAAGTTATATAAGGTAGCTTTCTAAATTATTCAAAACAATGAACTTTGCAGGAATTGATCTATAAATAAACATCTGCCCTGGTTCGCCTGGAATATTTACTCTCGGCGGCCCTTTGATATTTTGTGGAAGTCTATGAATATAGATACCGAGTCAGGTCAGATCAATTTGTTTTACAGCCAAATTTTGGCTCATTGGAATCAAACTTGTTATTTTAACTCCTTAATACATTTTAAATGTCATAAATAATAACTCAGAATATCAAATAGTCTTCTCGGATATTTTTTTCATCAATATTTCCAAAATGAGGTTACGTAAGGTAAAAAAATTGAAAAAATATGTACATCATTCGATGCCATATTGTTTGGTTAACATAATAAAAGCCAAAACCTTTTCGTTTCTTCTGACAGATATGGAGCTACACAAGAATAAATATTTCCGTCGTTCTGAATCAAGTATGAACTTATGCTATGTTTATTCATTATAAATTCCATATTTATAGGTCTATTTAATATTAAATATCATATTATGATTTTCCTAATTCACAAATAAATTTCATCTTTTTTACGGAAACTTTCACTTGGAATAGAGTAGAACAGCGGCTGCCATACTTTTTGACCTCACGGACCACTAAACTCACAATTTTGAATTCCACGGATCACTAACATGTTTTTTAAAAACAAACTATGAAAAATGTCAAACAATAAAAGAGTACGAAACGAGGTGAAAATAAGACAAAATATGTCCAATTCAGCTAGCTACACGTCTTACGAGATTGAGATGATTTAATGCATCTTTCATAAAAGTGCAAATAATGTCTGCGTTTCTCTGCGGACCATCGAAATTTTCTCGCGGACCACGACTTTGGCGACCGCTGAAGTTGGCGATGTGACATTATTTGCGGGACTACAATTTAAGCCTTACGATAGCCGATTTTTTGATTGCTAAATTGATATTTCAGAATGACTGCCAAATCACCAAAATTGTGCATTTATATAATGTTTTTGTTTTAACTATAAGGCTGAAGAAAACTGTGATATTATCTTTACCATTGTACCATATTAATTTAAAAAAAAATGAGTCTCCATACAGAAAAGAAAAGATCACTTAAGCAGGGACGGCTCTTGTAAAGGAGCAAAGGGTGCACTGCACTCCAATAAGTCCCATCAAAATATTCCATTAATAAACGATATTCAAATATAATAATTATACCAATTCACTAATTTTAAATTTTCCTCGTGTTTCCCATAGGAAAATATTGGAGGAAACGATGATCAATAAACACGACTAGCAAACGTATTCTGCGTCGATTCAGAATACGCATGAAAGTCGGTCGATGACGCGGTAGGAGCATAAATTCTTTTGCACTCCTTAGACGTCTGAAATGTTCCATGTATTTTGACATATTTGTGACGTTGCAACAGTATGAACTACGCGAAGGGGGGATTTTGTATGGACTGTTTTTGAGCATTGATCCCCCTGGCGGAAATTCCCGAACGTACACGAAGCGATTTGACGTTTGCGTTTACAAGCCTGTAACAGTCATTTGTATGAATGAAAAAGAGCAGTGGAACAAGCGTAGTAAGCTCATTTAATTTCAATATGATTCTTTAACTATACGCTCTTCAATAAGAATAATATTTATCTACCATTATAACTTTTGGAGTGATGAATACAATTTATAAAATTATAACTATGATCGTGTATAATACCGTGTAGATATTATTGAATATTTAAAATAGAATAGTTTCGAGTTTTCTACCTGGCTGGCCTTACCTATTCCATAATATTCAACTGTGTATCTGGTTCAGTTTCGTAATAGACCTTCCTCCAATATTTTTTATATTCTTCTATATTGAATTCTACAAATTACTTTCCCCAAAAAATACTTATGCGAAAAATTTCCGGCTTAATACAGAATTATTCCAATTGCAGACATTAATACGGTAACCTTAACATATGATTTCACCGAGGAATTTAAACTTAAATTGAACTAACCGTCTTATACAGCAGAGAAGATTTTTACGATGTCGTTGGAGCCCTGTCTATACTTCAACTCTTCACGAATAAAAAATACATGTAGTATTTAGCTAAACCGTTAAGCCATTACAAATAATTTATACAATATCGATGACTTCCGTCGAAAGTGAGTGTTACTTCTAAAATTTAAAAAGGATCAATTCATTTTGAGAAATACCACGACTAAAGACAGACAAGGTTTCCCAAACTATCATCCGCGACAACCTGGAATGGTTGTATATGCTGCTAGGGCTGCAACAAATTTAGAAGTACTCAAATTCATATTGATATTACCTACCCAAAAAAAAGAAAAAAGGTGGTCCGTCGAAATTAATCCGCAGGAAAGGTTTGGGAAACCCTGGTGAAGAGAAACAGTTGATATCGCCAATATCAGACTTATATTTTCGTATATGTCTGATAGTACTTTCAAAATCCAATATGTGGAGGATGGATTTCTTGCATAAATATGTGAATCTTTTTTTGCACTCCCTAATATTCCTGTCACCGGCCGCCACTGCACTTAAGTATGACCCAATATGACCGTGAAGTTCACTCATTGTTGACACCATGTCTTGTCTGGATGAAATCAGTGCGTGGCGATGTCGGTGCGATTTGAATCGATATATGACGAAAAGTAGGGAAGCGGCAAGGCTGTCCTACGTGCAAGTGCACACACCGCCGCGCTAGCTTCGCCTGAAAATATCAAACTAACTTAATGGTGCGCCTCATCTCTCCGTCATCTCTCACGTAGGACACTCTCATCGACGTAGAACGATTGATATTTTTGAGTCACGCCGCGCCTCCTCACGTTCGCGAAGACTTCGTCCACCTAAGACGACCTATAAAGTAATGAAAATCAAGTTTGTACAAAACAGCTAGTTTGTTCAAACCTATTTTAATCAATGTGTAACTCTTTTAAAATCTTACCTTTAATGGTATCAAAGGGAGGTTAGATTCAGTTGCAAGGGACGATAATAAAAGATTGCATAAATAAATCATCCAAAAGCACTCCACAATTTGAATTAAAGTTTTGACTGAATCAAATAAATATGCGTCGTTGATAATGAAATAGGAAATGAACAGTATAAACGAAGATAAATTGAGTCCGAGAATTAAATTATAAAGTCTTTATCAAAAGTATTGCACTGAAAGCTTTAGCTGATATTGCTTTCAGGCTGTGAACTTCATACGTCCACTTAAAAGTGTTTTAATTATATAAACAATGATAGCTTATCTATTGTTTTCATCGATTTAAGACAATTTAAGAATTTCGGTACTTTATAATTTGGAGGGTGTAAAGTTTTGATACTTTATGATGCTATTTATTTTCATGGCTTTAATAGAATATTTATATATATGTATAAGTATGATTTTAAATCGGTTTGGTGTTTAAGCCCCTACGTTAATTGACATAAAACTACAAATAGAAATCACACGTAGAACGAAACTCGGATTCATAAATTAGTTTCCCTTTATTTTCGGTTATAAAAATGTTTAATATTCTATTGGATGAGGTAATGTTTATGAAAAATTGGATCTTTTTCAATTGTTAAAGTAAGACCAGACGTAACCTTTGTGTGTTTTTCACCCTTTAAATACAGTATACCAAAACAATTAAAATTGATATCTTAGTCAATAAATTATACTTCAGTCATTATACGTGGTCCATATTTTGCTTATTTTAAGAACATCTTCAAAATTATCCATTGTAATGATTATTGCTAAATTCAGTTATTGATACTTATCAACCATTGAAATCAAAGGATGAATTATGTGGAGATTTCACCTTTCATATAATTAATGATTATTTGGTCAGAGGTGACGGATTTTAAAAGCAACTTGCCGAGAAGGAGCGTTGTTTGTTTTTTTAAAATATAATGTATGGAATTACCATCATAAAAGTTCATATTCAAATGAATTTGCGTTATTAATGTAATCGATAAAACGCACGTTCTTTGCCGTCGTAAAATATATAAATTACATTAGCCTTATTGTACGAAAGCCCTTTTATCCTCTTGATCAATCGAGCGAATCGACAATGTTGAATTAAAAGGAGGTTGCAAAGCGCATAAATGCATAATTGTATCTACTAACACTGCAACTTGCAATCACACATTATCACATACGCCCAAAGAACAATTCACGAACAAGTATTAGCTTACCATCGGACAATGGATTAGCTAGAGATTATCTGTTGTTTGTGAAAGCTACCTTCCAAATCGGTCTTTGTCCGTGCAAATTCAATTCATAATAATACGGTATTAACGTCGGAAATAAATCATGGCCATATTATCATCGTGGATTAAGATATTTATGTCAATTTGAATAAAACCATAATCGTCTAACACGACCAATGATTATTTACGGTTGGAATATAGGTTGCTAAATATATTATATTGTTAATTTATGAAAACTAGGTACAGCATATCGATGGCCTAGTTCCATAGTGATACAAATAAAAATTGGCTGTTTTGAGATATGGCCGATCAATGTTTTGACTCATCTAAACTGACTCGTAAAAAGTGATGGCTTATTATTTGTAAAACCTTTTTATTCAAATAGGTGGTCGATAGTTAATAGTTTTATTATTAAAGGTTGTTTCTTAATGGAGTGCCACGATTCACAAAAATATATTTCAATATGCAAGTATATCATTTTTATTTTTTTATTACCGAGAAATTATTTAATTTTGCCGATTTCCATATGCGAACATCTGCCTTTTGAAAGAAAACCTGAACATTTTACAAGCTGTACTTTTGTGGAACTGTAGAAGAGCGGTGTTCGAATATAATGGCTAATTTAACTCAAAACATAAATTTATTTGTCTTATAATCCTATAGAACTGGGCCAATCGATATATTTATATCAATAATGAAGAATGTAAAAGGGCTGATTACATGTCAACGAAAAATAGAAATACAGCATAATATTTCATTAATATCTGCGGTATGTACGTATTCTATATATATTTTTTAAATTATGGAACCAATAACAACGCTTAAAGTAGCGTCACCACTTTTAACATTCTTCCTATAGTATTTGCTTGATGTCACTTAGAAACTTACTGCATGAATAAAAGGTCGGACCTGTGAAACTCCGATACATAGGGCCGAGAGTGTGTGGGGTAAACTCTTATATTTTATTTTAGATATTGTACAGGAGGTTTTTAGATGAACAATTCGTATTCTCATTCTAAATTTAACTTTGTCATTCATTCAGTGTTGTAAATATTGTTTATAATTTATTAATATAGGTACATACTAAACAAAATGATACTGAATATTAGATGACGGATTTAACTGACTTTCCGTCAGAAAAAATACAAGCTAACTAACGTTTAAACATTGCACATGGAAAGCTCAACACGTAAAATTATTTTTGTACTTTTGGTGACTATCATATGACACGCCCTAATTTTTGTTTGTTGAACTTAAGTTAAAAGAATCCAGAACTGCCCGCGAACAGCCTTAATCGACAATGATTTTCGGAATCTAATTATCTAGCCGAACCGATTTATGGTCGTTAAAAATAAATCGGTTAACGACCGACCGACGGGTTAAGCTGAAATTAGAAAGCAGGCGCTTGTTAATAGCCTCGGCTGCCTGACAACAGTTGACAAAAGGGATGGGGTCTGCAATTTTGAAGTTTTAATTTCAAATTCTGCAGGTAGTCTTTTTCGAGAGGCTTTGGCCGCATCGGTGTCATTGTAAATTGTTTTGGTTTGTTTAGAAATTGGATTTAATTTAAATTAAAAATCATTTGTTTGTGTTAAAATTCAAATGTGAATTCATGTGTTAAGTGTAAATGTAAATTAAGCCTCAAATTTTTGTTGTATTGGTAATTTTTGTGTACTAAACCACTGCATCTTCAATAAATAAGAGATTAATCGGACTAGAGTGGTGTTTTAATTGAGATCCTATACTTCTTGCATGATGATAACCAAGCATTCGCTCCTCTTCGACCGGGCATTCTCACATAAAAATGCTAATTTTCGAGCTAAATAAAAATTAAGAATTAAATAAAAATATTCTTTTAATATTCTAAACTGGAACCAATAATGTGGAAAAGTAACAGAGTCTATTTATATATTTGGTTTGAAACGTAAAGGTGCGAACATCGTGCACACTAAGATCTAATAAACCTTAACATTGACCTTACAGAATATAATGAATGCTTATGTATTTTTATTTATAAAAATAAAACATACTTTGTCTAAATTCTAGATTATAATCAAATTATCTGAACCAGTTTCTGAATACCATTTCAGCAAAAACTGTCAGTTACTATCATAAAAATCAATATGTATTAAATGTATTTAATACCCAAAGCAACATCAGTTTCGATCATTCAAAGAAATGTACAAAAAATAGTTAAATTGTGTTTGTTAAACTTATTCAAAATGTTACAAATCGAACTATCAAAAAATATTTAAAAAAAAAAATTACAAAATAAACAAAGATTATTATAATTTTATAACTTTCTTGATCTTATAAATAAATATAATAATAAAGTAACTACACGAAATAATATGTATATTTAAAAGATAAACATTTAACAGTTTATTTTCTTAATTATTTAAAGAGTAAAATATTTTCAAGTAGGCACTATAGATGGTTCTTTCTAAAATTCGAAATACCTTTGCAGTTTGAAGAAGAATTGCACTGCACAAAAAAGATTTATTGCCAGGTAAATCGCTCTGGTTGTGTTCAGGACCGGTTTTACCGTAACACCACCCCATTGTAGGAAGTACTAGGTAGTCTCACTTTGATCCACGGCGTAGGAGAGTATTCGGTTCAGTGATTCGCAAAGTTGCAGCATTAAAGCATATTTTTATACAGAAATATGACGGAACATAAATCCTTGAATAATTTTATATTTGATAAATTATTCTTAAATTGAAAAAATGTTTTTTTCGGAGTAATAACCAAATCTTTTCAGTGAGAACATTTTCAAATGCAATTTATATGATAATAATACTTACTCTTTTTTTAAAAAAAAAAAAAAAACACAATTCATTTGTACTACTTCCACATATTTATAATGATCAGGACCGGTTTCGCTCATCACGAGCATTATCAACTGATAAAAATACAAACATAACAGGCTTATTTATATAAAATTGAGTGTAAAAATGAAGGTATATAAAACTGATGGTTCATGAACTGAGACAAGAAAATACTGATTTGTCTAATCTAAAAATGCTCGCGACGAAGAAAACTGGTTCTGACCAATTCATTAGTGTGGTGAATTGTATGCAAAATATATATTTTTTTTAATTTTTATAAATATTATTGATTATTGAAGATTAAACAATATTCCTGTACTTACGTTATTCTTAAATTTAGATAAAGATACACGCTTCGGCTCATCTATAATCTAGAGCGCGTTTATGTGACTCCTCATGTCGATAGTTTCGTTCCAAAATAGTTGACAATCAGTGAATTAAGGACCTCACCTGCGCAGACATCGCACGAATGCACTTCACTAATGGGTATAGTGTAATTACTTAACCGACTCGAAACCTGCGCACCGTTTGTGGCAATTCTCAATTATTGCTAGTGGTGTGGATTCGACTTTGCAAAATTATCGCCATTCGGTTTTATGGCATTCTAGTAGTTAAAATAAAGTTTAATTCTCTACAGCCAAACATTCTTTCACTAACCATTTTAATGCTACACACTAGTTTCTCCATATAAATATTCTATTATATTAAGGGTGTCATAAAAAATCTACCATGGATTCAAACATTTTGCATTTTATACACTTTCAACTTTCAAGTATGTTCTGTTACCAATGTATCGGGTGTCGTTTGTAAGTATTACAAATAACAAATATTTCAGATAATTAAATAATATTTTTACAACCAATTCTACAGTTGACAAATTATAGGTGTTAGTAGAAATTGTACTGAATGAGTTGAATGCTTCATTATTTTTGTGTCAAAAAATCAATACCAAAACCAAAAATTATAGTTTTATGAAAGCTGAAATTTCGTTCAAGCTATAATTATTATTGACCACTAAAATCTATTCTTTAAAAAAGTCAAGGACGACACCATAATAATTATGCAAAATATTTACAAGATAAAAAATGTCTATGATATCTAGCAGAAAATGCATGTATTAATCTGTCTGTCCGTCACAAAAACTTCTCCCAAACTCTGAACAGTAGCGACGCGAAATTTCCTCTTATCATTTTGGCTGCCATTTATAAGTCAACTGTGCTATTTAAAAATTAACGTTATAATTAATTGATCGACTATATTTGTGAGTGGTATATGAGCGGTATGGATCACCGTGATATTTTGTAAATTGAATTTTCAATAGAGCAGGGCGTGTCATATTATTATTAATCGATGTACTATATTTTGTGGGTGTTATATGGGGTTCAGTCTACGGTGATATTTTCAACGTTCAACATGAGTTTCCACCAAAATAATGTTAACGCCCTCTATCCCAGCTGAAGCCGGATTTTAAAAACAAGTTTATAATAAAACAAGTTACGAGTTTCTAATTAATCATTCGTTGATCGAACAAACTTAAGTTTTTATAACAATTACTCATTTCCTTGTTAGTTATTTAAAATATAATATAAATGTGTGTACGAGTGAGATGTCAAACAGTTTAGATAAATAATATCCACTGGCGTCGTTTCTAATATTTATTCCGTTTCGAAACTCTGCTAAATGAGACATAAGCAAATCTTGACGAAGGCTTGTGCCTAAAGCACAAAGCTTTTCATAATAAAATAATATTACAAAATAATTATCAATTCGTTTGTACTACCTGGGGCGCGAAAAACCGGCGGCGCTACGTTTACCGAGTATGCACTTTAAAAAGGTTGCAATGATTACTAATAATATAAATTTATAAACTTTTATTAATCAGCTTGAATCAAGATTTTTATAATACTGGCAACACATTTCTCAATCTACAATAGTCAGAAAAAAACAATGCATTTATTTGAATTGTAAAATATATCATGTATATTCAGCATTAATCCATCGTCAGAACTACGATTAAACAAATTTCTGTTCGTTGTAAATAGTTACAGCTTAGTAGATATAGACACAGAAAACGTTAATATCAAGTAACGTTTTCCTTTCTTTTTATTTCTAGTTAAATGTAAGTTATCTTGCAAGTCCTGTGTAGACGACTGGTCAAGTCCATTGGGCGTTCTTCTAATTAGGTTGCGATGCACACTGGCTTGAATATCAGTAGAAATATATTCATAAATTGATTCATTTAATCGGCCTAATTTCTGTTCCAAGGCGTCGATGTTTGTGATGTCGAAAAACTTCCTCACACCAGTCCGATCTTAAAATCTCAGCGTAGCAAAATCTTAGTCCTGTTCTTGCCCTATACTTTTATCCCAATTCTCTTAAAAAAATAGAGACTGTGCAACTGAGTATCAAGCAGTTCTCATATAAAAACTTCTGTTGCGATATCTGCATTAGGGCACCATATGCTTCACATTGAGAGTGCAATAGGTTTTTTTAAAGTGATTAATAGTAAAATATTCGCAGTGCTACAAAAAGTGGTGATTAGTTTACATAGGTTTTTTTTATATAATTATCACCTGTGCACAATCAATTTCGAGGTTTCTTTAGTTGTAAACTTATAAACACTTGAGAACTGAATAGCTAACATTTCTAAAGCTCACTATCTTGAGTTGCTCCCGTTGCAGACCCACCACTACGATGTTATCGCAACGTTAATGTTCCCTAATGTTTATTTAACCCATTGTGATTATCGTTACTAGAGTGATGTTTGTACAGGTCATTGAAAACCCATGTGTCAAAATGATTATCTTCCAATTTGTAACGGTACCTATCTAAAATAATTACACAATACACACAAACCGCAAAAAAAACTTTTAATGGTGTAAACTTATTTATTCATCAATTAATATACGTAATTACTTTCTTATTTTTGGTTAAAGTAAGAAATCATATAGCGAAAAGTATCAGCTTTTTGCATTACTGTATCGATCCAAGATTATGTGGCATTAAATCATTTGCTTTTTATTTATTTTCAATACGTAGTAAAAATCTATCAAGTTAACCAGGTGCTTATACTAAACGTGTGGTAGCGAATCAGCCAGTTTTTATGTCTTCAATATCAACATTTCTATATAGTTCGTGGATAAAGTTTAGTTTAAAAAGATCATTCCCTTGAAAGATTATACAATATTATTGATATTTGTAATGTACAGTTGAAATTCAAGTAAACCTTTTTCAAAGTAACCTAAAAACCTGTCATCGCCGTAATATAATTTATACACTACGTTTATTTTATTATGCATACTATAAAATGGCGGGTGATATTATATTTTAACTGGAACATCATATTGAAAAGTGTGTTTCTAATCTTTCACTATGCTTCCTCACATACATACATATGAAAAAGTGTCATTATTTTAAGTAAAATGTTTTCTCTGAGAAAAGCTTACATGCGAATTAAGTAGGTATTATATTTGTTTATCTTTCTGAAGAAGAATGTGTATTTCAGCAACGTGTAGTGAAAAGCATGTATGTCCTTGAATTTCAAAGTATTAATTTACATAATTAGCTCCTCGATTGTTTTTCGAAATGTCAATTTGTTATTAAGATATTGTATATGTAAGCTCTTAAAAAGAAATTATCGGAGTATGTTTTCCGTGTTTAAAAAATTAAATCAGATTAGAATTTTGTTTCTGTATTTTATCAAGTGTTTTTTATATAAAAAATATATGTACACTTGGGCTTCCTATAAAACGGTCATATGGTTCCACAAAAAGGTCGTGTTACACGAGGTTTGAAGTTCGTACGAAACTAGGGTATGCGTTTCAAAAAAATATCGAAATTTGTTGATATCTTTTATTTTTTTTAATAAACAATCGAAAAATACACATTTACGTATTTATTAAAAAAACTTTACACTTTCTTCACAGTTCTATATGTCTGACTTTTTTTCGATTCGGATCGAGATCGGCTGTGAGTCTCTGGAGTATTTTTAGATTTAGGCTTTAAAAATTCTCTAATAAGAGATTGTTTTCTTTTAGCGTATAAATCTTGACGTATTTCGTGATACGGCGCCAAGATCTGTTGTCATTCCCTCTTGAACTTCAAACATCTTCCCATTATAGGATCATTTTTTATTAAAAAAAATCTCAAACCGTGTTATACGAGGCGCAAGTGTATATATTTACAAGATATGTGAATAAAAGAATCACATTGTGTTATTTAAAATACTGCTACTATCACTTCTTACGCGACAATATTTATCGATAAAAAAATCCATGCTAAAATCGCAGTTCCGTGCCGAAAAGCCTTTATTATCAGATGGAAATATCCTGCTGATGACATTAAAGAAGAATAATACATTCAACAATACGCATGTGGAAGTAGTACAAACAAATTGTGTTTCATTCTTAAAATATAATACCTTACCACCAAGAATTGATAATTAACATCTTACAAGTGATAAGTTTATATTACAAGAAACAAAATGTGTAAAAAAATCACTAATATCAATCAGAACATAGTTATGTTTTTAGTAATGATCATTATTTAAGCGTCTTATTAAACATAGTTGTCGCATACCAATGAAAAATATTGAATTATAATCTCTAGAGTACTCGGTAAATTTATACTCGTTTTGCAATTTCATTAAAATGCCAATAGTATTTATAGTGAGCTTGTTAGTTTCCAAACAAGTTTTATGAATTACCTGACTCTATTATCAAGTGTTTTGTTTGCATACAAATATGATTTGTTTTTCAGTCGCCGTGTTTCCAATTGGAGCGGAATATTAAACTTTGATTTAACTTCTAGTCTCCTTTGCAAAGTTTCGAGCAAATCATTGCCATATTCAAGTTAAACTTGGGAAGCTATCAACAATAATTAGTATGCATTGAAAGAGATGTGGACAGTTATAATAATTTTCATGTTCGTAAAACTCTAAAACTCAATTAAGTTTAGTATTTATAATTAATTATAACCAGTTGTGTAGCTAGGGTTTGTGAAGCCTCCCCCCACCCCACCTTTTTATGTGAAAATTGTCAATAAATACAATTTCTTGAAAAATATGTACTATATATTTACAATCGTATGTTTAATATTAAAAATTTTCTATTGACTTTATATTGACAATAGAGTTGGGTTAAGGCTTTTTTTAAATAACCCACTCTTTTTTAACTAATTATAAATCATTACGACGCGGAAGATTGCGCCGCAGGTGAAATTTTTTCTTTCTCCCAGGACATTGAGGCTTCTTGATTATCATTAGATCTTTGAGAAAAGAAATATATTTTTTCGGCGAATCACGAAGCATAACAATTTTTATTTGTTTATTACGTACGGAATTTTCTACTCATTTTCAAAAATTCCGCCTCTAGAAAAGATATTTTGTAATCGAGTCACAAATTAGACGGGAGAAAACATGGTGTATGGATTATAACTTAGATTGATTATGTATATATTAAAATACACAGTTTTTCCGTATCTTTATACTCTCTATATCCGTTATAAAAACATCGCTAGCGAGCCATCAGCAGTTCGCCGTGGTATTTTACACGTAGTTGATGAAATTGACAATCAATAAAAGGAACTACGATATTGATTCAAAATGCAAAAATTTTCACATCAAATTTGTATTGAAGTCAAAAAATGAATGATAAAATCACCCAAAGCAATTCATTGTGCTGGGATTTGCACGTTGGAATTTATTATCGTGTGAAAAACAACACTTAGTAAAGTGCTAATACATCACGATTTATAAACTACGAATGTACATTAGTCAATAGTTTTATAACATCTAAGGTTTTTGCGTAAAAAAGTAATCTTAATAATTCTAGATGTAATTTTTCATTATTAAAAAATCACTTTAATGGAATTAATTTGATTTTTTTAAATTTCTTGTGATAGTTTTATCAAAAATGATTTGTGTAATTTACGGCTCTTTCTAGTATTATTCAAGAATTAAATAATTGGAACTAATATTATAATACTAGCAAAACATATCGCTTGTGTTTTGTTAAATCATTTTAAATATTCCGCTCTGCTGCATTAAGTGGCAATAAATCTCAACACGATCCAATAATCATCCATTCGGTCATTGTTACAAATGCTGTGCACTTTTATTGAGTTGCTGAACGAGTCTGATTCAATTATTAAGTGCTATTTTATTCATAATAAGAACCATTCGAGCATAAGAACTGTACCCCGTTAATAATATATATTGATGCAAATAAATCACTGAACTGTTTTAAAGACTACGTCATTTGTTATTATTATAATATATGACAGATATTTCATCAGAACAAAATTCTAACATTACTTTTAAAAACTATGTACGTTTAATAAAAATAATATTTAATCGTTATAGCATTATTTGTTAATTATAAAATACTATAAGGATCTTCGTAAACTCTTTTCAGATAAGCAAATCACATTTACAGCAATAAAAATTCTACATTTTATTTTATCACTAGCGATTTCGCTTGGTTTACAGATATTGTCATAAAATCAAATCAACGATTGGTATTTTTACCAAAGTGATTATGATTTGATGTCAAAGTGCTAAAGTGATTATGAATAGCATTTTTGCTGACACGTAATATAAAATAGGAATGATTTTTCATGCTCTTTCAAAGCCTGGCCATCAAGTGTTTCATAGAGGAAGATATATGTAAAATAACATTTAGACGCTTTGCCAATTTATTTTATAGTATAAGACATCGTTAAACTATCTGTAATATTTTTACCACTACATCGATGCTGTATACTAAGATGAAAGGCATTTAATTAAAAAAAAAATATGTATGTTTCTAATAGCATAGTTTTCATTTAAATAAGCCATTCTTTTTGTACGTCACCTAGAGATAAAATCAGTTTCTTTTCTAAATATATTCATTACTCTCACGCAATAAAACACGCTTTTTTTTAAATAAAACTTATCGTAAATCTTTAGATTGCCAATACTTATAATTTCGCTTTTTATCTTACGGTATATAAAAGTTTTTATACAGGGCTGAGCATAAATATAGCATATATACAAATAACCTAGGTTTTCATTAAAGCAACTAAAGCTCTTTCATTCATCCTATCCTAAGTTGTCTGTCATTTATTCCTTAATAATGATTAAGGCATCTCAGACTACAAATACCTACAGTGATCCTCAAATAATAATTTCGGCTTAAATGTATACGAAGATTTTAAAGTTTGATTTAAATATAACTGGACTAATTCGTTGTCAATGTATC
This sequence comes from Himalopsyche phryganea, assembly GCA_022494535.1. Lineage (NCBI taxonomy): Eukaryota > Metazoa > Arthropoda > Insecta > Trichoptera > Rhyacophilidae > Himalopsyche > Himalopsyche phryganea. The sequence goes on along the minus strand of JAGVSL010000154.1, from coordinate 277,017 downwards.
TGCTTCTTGTAGAATTACAATACTTATTTTGTAAATCAAAGTAAATTAATTTCCCTTTTCCGTCGTATGACACCAACATATCTTCAAAATAGTGGAATCGCTAAAACAATTGTGGCTGCCAAAAATCGACTCAATCAATTTCTAGCAGTTAGAAAATAGTGTGTTCCAAAATTTTATACACAGCAAATCGTGACGTTCAAGATTTAAGAATGAAGAAATGGTTTTGTTGAATTTTAAGATAAGATTCTATTTAAACATTTTATTTTATGATTTCATTATATCGAATCAATATACGGGAATCGAGTTAAATGTTTAGAAACAAAATAATAATTAACGTGGTAAAATACAATGAAAAAATCTTTTACTGTCGATATAATCGAAATAGTTCAGATGAAAAGTTTAAATATGTTAAAATTGTATGAACTAATGATATAGCAATACGTATGGTTCACATTGTACTTTCGTCCGATCAAGTATTCAACAAACAAAAATCACAACAATTTAATATATACAAACATGAAGTATCATGAAGGTGTATGACAAACGACAACCTTAAATCGCTTGATTATTTACACTATTTTAAAGAAAATAAAGTTTATTGAAAAAAGGAAACATAGCCACTTTGATAAAAAAATATCCTCGAAGATTTTCCTTTTTTTTTGCCAAAAATGTGGTTTCATTGTGTTATATAATAATTATAATAAAATCAACAATATTAGATTCATTATTTTGGAAATCGGTGATGATTCTTCTTTTTCAATTGATAACGGGCCCTGTGAGAACCATTGAGCAGGACATATTGTAATACAATCTATTCATTCGTAAGTGAATTTTTCCAGCCGTTGTCTCTGACGCTAATCCCTCGGGCATGCGATCGACAGCGGCCGAAATGCGTGGCAGACAAGTGATCGGTGCGATGTTCGCCGTACGCAATCCTCTGGACGAGTAGGCGGACATTGAGAACTGTGTCCGCCCTGTAATTTGATGGGGCCGCCCGCCAATTTGCGAGGGTATTAAGGGCTCATTACGGCCACGCCACGCTGCAACCGGCTACAGGGAAAGCCTTTTACTTTGCCGTTTGGACCCAAACCGAATCTGTGCTGAGAGAAGTAAAACTGTAATCACGAACCTTCTGACGTAAATTGAGATCTTCAGACATACGATTGAGCTTACCGGTATGTTATCGTACCCTAAAGTTAATAATTTATTTTGTTTCGTTCGTACGTCATCCACAGTATATTTAAAGATAAAACAAAAGTATCTCAAGCAATTATTGCAAACCACTTATATTCAATAATAGGATTAAATAACAAAGTTTTTAGTTCTACAAAGTTTTTTAACAGGTATTTGATAGCTATTTCGGCTTTACGCCATCGTCAGAACTATCTGTAGTTCTGACGATGGAGTAAAGCCGAAATAGCTATCAACTACCTGTTAAAAAACTTTGTAGTACTAAAAACTTTGTTATTTAATCTCTATTATAATGGAGCTCTACCAAGTAAATGCCAATTCAATCAATACACTTATATTCATTTTAGCAAAATATTAAAGAGATAATCGTGGCTAAATTTTTTTTTAAATTATGTACATAATTTAATTTTGGATTGAAAATTTTTATGTAAATTAATCTAGTCCAGGAGTTCCCAATTAATGAGGAATTTTTCCCCAAGGGTGAATTGTAGAGTTCCAGGTAGAGAATTGCTGCCGTTTATTAAAGATTTTTAATGTTAGATATATATGCATATTTGGAAAGCACATTTTGAGTTATTATTAGATTATCTTGGGAAAGGGGGGATTATATTCTGAACGTTGGTTATAGGGGAATGTAGCAAAAAATGTTTGGAACTCCTAATCTAGTGCATACACGTTTGACACACATTTTTCCAACTCAAAAAACCCTCTGTCGTTTTATAGGATTACCATATTTAATTTAAACAACATATAAAGGATTCGAAAAGATAGAAAGTACGGAGATTTAAATCCGATACATCCTTAGCCGAAGCTAACCACGTTGACAACCTGTTAAATATGTGTTTACATAAATGTTGAATATATATTTATGCATAAAACAGTTTGCTCTTTCACTATAAGACTATTGGATAGTTGGATACTAAAGTATGTACAAACAAACAATTTATACATTTGAATAAAACTACTCGTTTGTGGCGAGGAATATATATATTTATTTAAAAGTAAGGGTAGTATAAAAGTACACATAAGTAAACAAGAACAATAAACGAATTAAGCTCCACAATGTTTGCGATAAGAAAATAAACCTCAATAATATTCACTCATTATGGGCTCTCGCCGAATAGTTCGTATTTATTTACGACTTTAAAATTGAAAATTTACGAGGCAACTCGAATGTTTTTATTATGATAAACTCAAGGGGAAAGGGAGTGATTGTTTACGCCACAAAACCGCCGTATTAAGTACAAATATGGTATCTGAAAATTCGAGGTATTATTACTTTGGAATGAATTATAATCCTATATAACTTTCCTTGGACAGGGCCGCGTGCCAGACGTTGTCCTACCCCAAGCAGGGTTTTATTGTTCCACATTAAGAAGTTAAATAAATGACGTCCTGTAAGTATTTGTTTTCGCCATATTAAAACCGCGTTTGTCGTCTTCTGTGCGCTGTGCCTATGTTTAACACCGGTACTGTTTAGAACCGATGAAAAGTAAAAGCTTTTAATCTGTATGATATACATACTTTAGCATATAGAGAAAAGTTTTAGTAATTTTAGTTTGTATTAAATACAACATCATAGGATAAACAAGATCGTTTAGTATTTTCTATGGATATTCATTGTTTATATCATTCCCCCTCTCTACGTCCAGTAGAAGGGGAAAAACCTACCCTACCCTTCATTTTTAATTTAAGAATTAGAATCATTGTTTGTTTATGGTTTATACTAAAAATGGTCAATTTGTAGAAAACTAAACGATTGTACCATGAATAAAATTAAAATTGGTAACTTAGTTATTCCACTGGTTTTGTTACTAACGTAACGCGTTTCGCTTCTTTAAGAAGCATCTTTACACTATATCGCAAGGATATTTACTTGACGTGGGGAGGGTTCAGAGACAAACGATAATTGTACTAATTACCATAACACTACTATTTGCAAAATTGATTACTAGTGTTTGGAGGGGAAAATTCCAAGGGAAATAAATTTAATAGTGGTGAGGCACTTGTCTTATTCAAAATGTTATTTACTAATAATCAATTACCGTTGATGGTTTTATTAATTTCTAAAAACTAGTTACGAAATAAATAGCCTTGCGATACAGTTAGTCTGAAACTGCTTTTTAAACACGTGTGGCATTTAATTATACAACCACTGGAATAACTAAGTTATCAATTTTAATTGTATATTAAAAATTAATTTCCATAAAGTTACCACAGAATCCATCGAAAATATATTCATACTTTTTCATTAATATCTACAATCCATAATTGTGTCATATATTTTATAAAACCGAACTTTTTAATGAAAATTCTCTTTTTGTGTTCACAGAGTAAGTGTATATTCGTTCAGATGCAGATGTGCAAAAAGTAATTTAAAACTCTACGGTTTTCGTCTTGCACATTATTACATCTAAGGTAATTCACGCGTTGTGCCCTGATCGGTAATACACGGCCTAAGGAGAACGATCCCCGTAGCGTACATTTTATAATAATAGAGATTGCTTACAAGAAATTGAAGAACATAATAATGACCTCATAATAGATACCAACAGTTCTTTAGTATCATCCCAGCACCCTAACATATTAACAGCAAGTAGATTTTTAGTTATTCTATTGAACTTTTAGTATAGAGTGGCTCAATTTTTACATATACGTTTTTGAAACCATATTGACGTTCACTGCGAATCATAATGAAATATTTCTATAGCAAAAATTATCTGAAAGTCAGACGTATACCCTTTCTTTAGAGATTGTAAGTATAGAAAGATGGCGATAGGAAAGAACTAGTATATATCTAACCGATTTCTTTACGTTCAGATTTCCGGATAGGATAGGTGGATGGAAAGAGGTGAAAATAATATAAAACTCACCCGTTTGGATACAAATCGATTGTAAAAGCAGTGGGTATATGAATAACCACCCAACTGAATTGAATGCAATCTTTAAACCAGCGATACGGAACTTTTTATCTGTAATCAAATAAGGCCGCATTCAAGAATTTTCAATTAGGTATACTTTAAAAAGTATTAATTTTGTTAATGAATGAAAACAATCAAATGAATAGTTATGATTCAGTCGAACGAACAAAAAGGGTCTTCTTGGTCCTGGGTTTCGTTGACCTGCCCTAGAAAGACATCTACCCTACCCATTTGGTTACGGAACAAACTATAATAAAAGATAAATTTAGTTTTTTTTCTTATTTTAAATAAAACACAATTCGTTTGTACTACTTCCACATGTTTATAATGTTATCAGTTGATCAGCAATACGATGTAAATAAAATGGTTTTTACCAATATTTTGTAAGTTATAACACTTTTTAAATGATTATATGGTACAATTTTAGATTTTTTTTCACAACTCATCGGTACTTTGCCGTAGTCCTCAGACTGGTTTCATTTGTCAAAATGAAGCACTTGTACAGTGTCAGTTTTTATCCTTTTTCTACGCCAGCATGAAAGGCAATCTATAATACACAGGAACATTCTTTGATTGACCAGATTACAAATTATGTTTATATTTTCTATCATGCAACTTTGTATAAGATCAAGTGCGTGTTATGGCTAATTAGTCACTTGTTTAAATTGATGTGTAGTCGTAGACAATCAACTGACTGATTGATTTAAAAAAATATCTGAATATCGTTAATTTAACATTGTGCAGTGACCTACTATTCAAAATATTCACGTGTTGTATGTAATATCTCATATTTTTTTGGCTGTAAAATGTTTCTCCGCACATTAAGTTCATATTATCAGCTTTTGGTTGTGGGCCCCGTCCGTTCAATAAAATAATCGTTAAATCCTTATTCGTTTTTAATAGCATTGAGTGACAAGCTCAGTGGAATTAAAAAGAAATCTCCAGCGCTTAAACATAATTTAGTGCGCTTGCTTTGTGGTCGGTATGAATAAAAAGCGATGTATGGATAATGCATGATATAATTCAATGGTGTATTATTGTGTTGAACTCTGGTAATATTCAAAATTTATTTATTCAATATACGTCAGGTAGTAAGATACCTAAAACACATTTCAATGTGAGTGTATGATTGCAAGTTTTATCAGTGTCGACAATGCAGTCTGTGATATTAATATTGGCCATGGTTGTTCTTGCAACCGACCAGAAACACGGTGGTGAAAAAATTACGTTTTATGGTTTTATTACAATTCAATTAAAAAGGACAATGCGAGAAATAACTAGGATGATTTCCTGAATCATGTAGAAGGATAGTAAAAATAATCACATGTGCTATTTTTTTATGTAACAAAGATCTTTTAATATGAACCGACAGCTAAAATAGGGCTGCCTTGATAGTTGTGACGCTGACCGGGACGTTTGAAAATTGAATGGTAGAGGGTAGAAACGAAAAACTAATACAAACAACAAATTTGTAGCTTTATTTACAAACTATGATATCCAGTGAAAGAGAGGACGACAACTAAAACAAACAAATACATGTCACGAGAGAAACGACGGGAGTGTATGAACGAGCATCTGGTTAGCTCTATTGACTTGCATCTGTAATAAGCACTTTTCTTTGTTCTCCCTACCGCCTTGTACCTTCCTTTCTCACGTTGACTTGTTTTGCTTTAGTTAATTTTGTTTGAAGGCGTCCGTGGAGCAGTTGGCTACGGTTACGGATGTCTTGGGTTCAATTCCCGGTGCGGACGGTTTTCATAGACTGATCTTTCAATCGATTTATGGATTTATGTTCGTAATCTGAGTCCTCCCTCCCACCCATCCGATCCTCATGGGGCGTAGCGAGAGCTTATATACCTACCGTCTTCGAAAAAAGAGAGGTTGAGCAACTGAGTAACAAGCAGTTCTCTTAGAAAAATTCTGTTAAGATACCTCCATTAGGAGACCATATGCTCCACATTGGGAGCGGACATGGATTTAAAAAATTGTTTTAAAATCTAGCTAGATTACATACCGGGAAAAATGACTCACAGATCGGAACACGGGGGCACAGATATATAAACCGGGACATGTGGCAGCCCTATACTAGAGAAGAAAACCATAGATTGAAATCGCGTGTTTGTTTTTGTACAAACTGTCGCTCATTTGATTGAGAGTGGGCTTCACATGATTCATAACAAAATGGATATATAATATTAAACTAGTATAACCGCACCCGTCATATATAACGGTATTGAAATTGAAATACTGAATGTCTGAAGTAGTTAGTACTTCGGAACTGTTTGTGCATTGCATAACATTTTTTTATATATACACCGCGAATGTGATATGTGATAATAATAAAACGTCGACGGTATGAATTATAATTATATATAAGATTATATATAATATAATATATAAGATTATATCTATGCTTTATTTCGAAATATTTATTATATTCGTATTTAATATAAATATGTTATGTTCTGTTGACAGTGACCCTCTGCCGGCAATAATTGCAACTAGATCATTCATAACGATTATTGTGTATGTATCATAATATATAGTTAACGGAGTAGGCATATTAATGTTAGATATACCATTGGTGATATTGGAAAACGCACGCTCCAACGTTATAGAGCGTTTTACCTGCACGATGCACGCAATAAACTCAATGCACAGATAACTTAATACAAAACCAGAGTGATTTCCGGTTCACATAATCATTTTCTACGCCCTTTATGTAATCGTATACTTATTGATAGTAAGCCTGGAGCAATTCGAACATGTTTCTATACCATAAAACCAATTCAATCGGGATACAATTTGATTACAATATATCCAATGGTCAATATACTTTAAAAACATTAATTGTTCATTTTTAAAATATGCTTTTAACCTGTTAAATATAATAGAAATAAATTTGAAACCTTCTTCTAAGCAAACATTTGAAATATGATGACATATAAATTATGTTTTTGTTCTAGGTTAATCTTTTATTTTTATATAATTTAAGACATCGACTGAGGGTGCTTGATGGAATTTCAATATTAAATTTGGATTTTGTACACTTCCATGTATTTTGTCACTAGCATCTTCAGGCATTCGAAACGAATGGACTAGTCAGTTTCCATTGTGCCTGAAGATGCCGAAAGGCGAAACCTGGGTCGTTAGTGACAAAATACATGGAAGTGTACAAAATCTCAATAATCCAAATTTACTTTTATTTTTAGGTTAAAAGTTAAATGTTGAGAGATGAAAGTTGAAAAATTACGTAGTTAACTGACAATTGCAGGCAGGATGACTTGTGAAAATTTCTCGTAGCTAGTGTACGCCGTTCGGGAGCAGTTTGTTGTGACCGACAGACATACAAACACACAGATTTCTACATGTATTTTGTGCTATATAGTAGAGATATTTAAATGTAACATCGTTTTAGAAAAATCATTTTAAATAATTTTTATGATATATGGTCTCATGATGGAGGTATCTCAGCAAATATGAGAACTGTTTGTTACTCAGTTGCTCAACCTACCTTTTTTTGAAAGGAGTAGGGATAGAAGGATAGGGCTAAAACAGGACTAGTGGTTAGCTAATCGCTCTCGCTACGCCCCGTTTTTGAGGATCGGATATTGGGGGGGGGGGGGAGTTTTAGACATCACAAACACTCAGACTACAAACAGAAATCCATAAATCGATTGAAAGATCAATTTATGAAAACCGTCTGCACCTGGAATTGAACCCGAGACTTCCTTAACCGTAGCCAACGACGACGTGTTACGCCTAGTTACACAATCAGTGACACAACAAATTTGTAATTATAACTCTTCCGTGTGATAATAAATTTTATTTTATATACCTATCTCTTTTATATAAAATCCACTTTTTTATCAAAATATCCTTGTTTAACTGTTATATCCGAACAAATAATAATATCATTCAATATAAAATTTAATAAACGGTAAAATTACGACAAATATTCAGTTTAATATGAGATTTATTACTTTTAATTATCTATCCCATTAAATTCAATAATATCGTTCCTATGGTATCCACCTGACTAATAAATCTCCAGCAGTGGGCGTCGGTATATTTGGAGTATTTATCTAATAGCATTTCTGGCTGGTCATCCTATTGTGTGCTGCTTCAACCCCCTTGACGAGTGTCCAAGACAGTACACCCTCGCAGGCATCAAGGGTTGCTTCTATTGTTAAGGAAAACCCGAAATGTGACTTGGCACCTTTCGATTTTAGGCTTTCGAATTAAAATTACAAATATATTTATAGTTAGGATAAGCCAACGGCGGTAAAAATATTATACTATAAACACAATATGTAAAATTTCGATTTTCAGAACGTATTCTTGTATTTAAGTTACAATTAATTGTACTGTATGCTTATTTAATCAAGTAAACTAATATGTTTGATGGATTCGGCGGTAACTTTGTGAAAATTCATTTTTAATATAAAGGTTGATAATTTTGTTATTTCACTGGCTATATTACTAAGTGTGGCAAGTGCGTTGCATCTGTAAGAAGCTTCTTCAGACTCACTAAATCTCAAGGTTATTTATTTCTAAAGAAAACAATGATTCTAATTCTCAATTTAAAAATTAGTGAAACTAAATTCCATAATTATTTAAACTCAACATTTTTGCTGTTTGGTTAAGTATCTATTTTCCTGTTTTTAGATTTGTAAGCACGGCTTGCATTACATACGTATTTGACCATTACTATCTCTTCATTTAAACGCGTTCGTTTAATATTAAAAAAAAATATATTTAATAATTCACAATATATAAAAATAAAACATCAACGAAATACTCTCTTAATCACTTTTAAGGTAGCACTATCAACTGATAATATTGCTAGCAATGAGCGAAATTATCCTGAAGGTATGGTACAAAACAAATTTCTTTTATTTTTAACACATTCTCTTAATTTCTTTCTTTTTCAAATATATATTACACTTTTTATTTGCCGTTAAAAACGTTCTATAAACGGATATAGTCTGAATTTAAATTTCGCTAAAAACGTTCTTAGAACTAAATTACTGCAATTTATCTTAATAATTATGATATTTTGTGGTTAATTTGTAGTAAGTGTTTCTTTATAACAAAAATTTACTTCATAGCCTTCCATAGAATGTTCATCAGTATTTGATCAAAATTAAATTGTTCCAGCCGTATTATAAATAAAAAAATTGATCAACGAACACAATTCGAATAATTTCAATATTATAAATTTACTTTCACTTCAAAACTGGCAGATAAGACACGTTATATTTTTTGAATTCTATATTTAAAATTGACGCCACAAAAGCATTCATCTTATAACAAATCCTCACATTCTAGTATCTGTTTCTGGAGTCCATCAAAAATAGAGTCTAGACCCCTGTGTGTTCAAAAAGCAAATTATTGCTTTCTTGAATCGAGAACATTCTCAGTACAATAGAGGTGTAAAATCACAACAGGAGAATAACTTTCGAGTGATAATTTATTTGAAAAGATAAAATCTTGAGGTTTATTACATGGCGGTGTCAGCTTGACGCCACCGAAAAAATATATACCTAGATATTTTCATCTAGTCTATGCCTATTATATTTGACAATGGGCATATTAAAACGTTACAATATATTATGTTCACCCATAATTATATTTTTAAAGATATACTTAACATAAATATGCTGGCCCTTTGGCCGATTGGTAAACGCTTTGAGGCTTTCACCCTCAGTTGTATGGACACCTAATACTTTCATTTTTTTGATTGAATTATACATTTGTACATAGATCCAAAGATAAACCTTGAGTGACGCACATACATAGTAAATATTATGATCTATATACTCCACATTCTTGCGGACGTGATTTTTGACTGTTTGAAATAAAAAAAATCATTCTAGATTATAGTATTACCAACATTACTTGGCCGCCGCCGAATTCGGAACTAGAATTGTCAGTCTAGAATAAAATTCTCCAATGGCCATTTTATGTAAAATAAATATCTTGTTCACTTTTAATAACCGTCGTTAAAACATCAGTTTTGTAATTTATTGAAATTTCAGTTCTGGTTGAGTATGGCAACATTCCTAACGCGATGGTGGCACCCTCACTAGCGGCCAAGTTAAATTTGTACATCTATGCAACGGCAACAGGTGCTTTCGAGACTTTAAAGTTAGCAAAAATTTACTAAATGTAGTGGGTATTGTCTTTTTATACACATCCAAAAACCACATTATGTGTGTAAATAGTTTCTCCAGAAATTCTTTTTAAATCATGCCCGCTTTCAATGTGGAAAATAAGGCCTCTTAATGAAGGTATTTTAAAAGTTGTTTTTCTATGAACACTGCTCGTTACTCAGTTGCTCAAGCTCTCTTCCTTCGAAGAGAGTGGGAATAGAAGGATAGGGATAGGACAGGACTAATGGTTAGCTAATCGCTCTCGCTTAACAACCATGCCTTTGAACGAAAATCCACAAAACGTTTGAAAAATCATTTTTTTAAACTATCCGTACTGAGATTTGAACCCGTGAAATCCGAGATCGAAACCAACGACGTTGACCCTGCACCACGGACCCGACCTCTTTATTTTCTCTATCTTTATTAGTATTTTCTATTAATAGTATACAAATCAAAATTTAAAAAATAATGTGATTCTATGGCAGATATTAAACATAAAATTTACCGACACAAAGTTCTCAAACTTATTTCTATATTAAATAATATGTCGGCGTCCGTGGCGCAGTTAGTAGCGTCGTTGACTACGGTTACGGATGTCTCGGGTTCAATTCCTGGTGCGGACGGTTTTCATAAATTGATCTTTCAATCGATTTATGAATTTCTATTCGTAATCTGAGTGTTTGTGATGTCTAAAACTCTCTACCACCCATCCGATTCTTATGTGACGTAGCGAGATCGATTAGCTAACCACTAGTCCTGTCCTAGCCTATCCCTCTATCTCTACTCTCTTCAAAAAAAGAGAGGTTGAGCGAGTAAGTAACAAGCAGTTCTCATAGAAAAATTCTGTTAAGATACCTCCATTAGGAGACCATATGCTCCACATTGGGAGCGGACTTGGAAAAAATAATAATTATATGTACACTAAAAATGAACATAATATAGTATCCGTAAAATCCTTTTAAAAATGGGTTGAAGAAGAATATCTCCTAGACTTCTTAAACTAAGCTTAATTATAACATCAAATTGTTTGTTGAAATATAATATTTTGTAACAGTTGGCGAATAATCTCAATAGTTTTATTACTAATTGATGGTGCTCAAATTTCAAAACCATGATTCTAGAAATTGAGGGTTTTTTATTCTACCGTGGGTCAGACTTCCACACGGCGACGCCTGGGGGGGTCGACGCGACGGAGACGTCGTTGTTAGAATGCCTTTCAAACAAAGTTATGATTTCTTATATTAAATTTTATGATAAAAACTAGAAATTTTCTTTACTTCATCGTTGTTCGGATTATAACTTCTGACTTTGAATACAGAGGTAGCAAAACAAATCAAACATTGCCTAATTTCAAAAATCGACATTTTACTCATATTATTTCAAATTTAATTTTTGACTAATCTGTTGTATTTTTTAATAATGAATTTTCTGGCACACCAAACTGTCAACCAATAGAAAACAGATATTTAATAATATTCACATTTATATACGAACGAATATTATGAACTCAATATTTGTGATTTCTAAATAATCAAAGCATTGCTTCAGGCTTCGCAACAATTAGATCACACAATTTTATGGGCATCTAAGTTTCATGTTCCCGAAATATCAAATGATGCCGCCACACGTTTCAAACAAAAGATTTTATTCTTTCCAATAATATTCGAAACGTAATAAATTATTTTAGTTATTATCTTTTTTGTTATCAATAGTATTTCCGCATAGCTGACACAGCCCAAAATATTTTTCTGACGGCGTCCTTGGTGCAGTTGGTAGCGTCACTGGCTACGGTTACGGATGTCTCGGGATCAATTCCCAGGGCGGACGGTTTTCATAGATTGATCTTTCAATCGATTTATGGATTTCTGTTCGTAGTCTGAGTCCTGACTCCCACCCATCCCATCCAAATGGGGCGCAGCGACAGCGATTAGCTGACCACTAGTCCTGTCCTAGCCCTATCCTTCTATCACTACTCTCTTCGAAAAAAGAGAGGTTGTATTTATAACATACTTTAATATTGTTTATATTTTATAAAGTATGTACATACTTCTTTATTTTTCTATGAAAAAATCTACACCCATTTCTCCATAAGGGTGTATATTTACTCCGCTATAATACTTTCTCATAGTCCACCTAAGCATCGTTGTTGAGCTTCACCTTGGAGTTTATTTTAATAATCCTCATATATAACGTGAGAAATTCGGTTTTCCAAATGCAGTTTTCTTCATTGACATTATCTAAAAAAACTTGGAAGTTAGAGGATATATATGAAAATGTACTATATTTAATTGACAAGATAACGGCCTTTCTTGTATATTACGAGTGGTAACTTTCTTAATGCTGTAGCCATAACTATGATTAATGTATTTTTAAGAGCATTCTATAAATTAGATTTTAATTTATGTGAATTAATGCCCTAAGAGCTGAAATATATACCTTATTATTAAGAAATGTACGTAGACAAATGTCGTCTTATCATTATTATTAATTACTCAAAACCCTTTATGCCCCAGTAGATTAATAATGGATTGTGATTTGTAATATAATTACATAATTCTAATTAGTGTTATTCCTCCGCTTCCTTCCTTTCATGGAAACACAATGAAGAAGCTAGGATGCTAATCAGGAATCCTTAAGCCCTTTGCGAGATTTGATGTTTGTTCAGTTTACATCCCCATTTGAAGGCAAAACGCCCCCTTAAAAGCCAGCAATATTCGATCCCTTTGTTTATATATTTGATATATTTCACAAGTAATACAACTTTTTTCAACTCTACTATGGTTGTTTTTATATCGATTACCATTTTTTCGTATTTCGAACTATAAAAGATTTCAGTTTTCATACTATGACTGGTTTTAGTTTTTAGAAATTTAGAAATATACCGTATTTTATTTTTTCAAAGATATTGATTGAATTGGCATTTACTTGGTAAAACTCCATTATAATGGGATAAAATATCAAAGTATTTATTCTGCAGCATTTGTTTTCCAACTTCAATATATGGTTACCGTGCGGTAACATAAATTGTAACAGTAAAGCAGTGCTGATAAAAAAGTTAGTAGAATGCTAAGTTTACATTAATTCATAATGCTACTGATCATAGCAACAAAATACACATGTCCTGCGTGGTTTTGTTTCTACTAAAACTTGAAAACTACTGACTTCGGCCGTGTCAATAACATACCCAGTTCAATTTAATCTTATCACAGCAGGTGACTTTGGCAATTTCAACTATTTTAAGAGAGAACCTTCTCTATTTATTTCCTTACCTTCATAAAAAAAGGTTTAAAGTTACGTACCGAAACCTATCTCAATTTTTGTAAAGTAAAACTTTCAAGAGTTGAGAGATCATCAGATTTGGAATATTTTTATGTATCATCTTAGTTAAAAATAACGTAGTTTGTAGAATTTTCAATTAAGTGTATTTAAATAGCACTGAACAATTAGGGACTGCAATATCGGTTTTGCGGAAATCGAAATTTTGGTATCAATAATGTCAGTTCTTCCAACAAGCTTTGAATTCGATAGGGCTTTTTCGTCAAGCGAATTTTTTTGCTCGAAGATCCGATCAAGATTAACAGATTCCAGCAATGATTTACTAACATAAGCTAGAATTTGTGTTTAAAGAAACAATACATTGGAAGAATTTATAAAAATCAGCCTTTTATGCGTATGATGTAGACGTTTTTTAATATCGGTATTCAATATCTAATTACCGGTATTGTTTTATTCGACCGGGATTGCGATCCTGATTGGTTTTTACTATTTTTTGTGACATTACTTGTCTAGTAGTATATTTTTATCATTTTGGAAACATTTTACAGCATTCATAAATGAATAAAAGTAAGTAAAATATGCTTCTCAAAGACGTGTAATAAGTGGCACATCTATTTACACAACCAGGATAACTACATGATCAATATTATGTTTAGATCGGTAACTGAACTAAACATAATAGGAAAAAAACAGCTATTATTTATTGAAAATATATTATTATAGACATGAGTGGCTTCTCATCGAGCTTATCTCGAATGATTTTCCGATTTTCAAAATTTTTGGTGAATCAGATATTTTTTTCCAAACAAATTTTAAAGTGCCGTGTATTACTTGAAAAAACACTACGGTCATTTGCACATATTTATGTTTAATATCTGCAATAAACATATTCTTATTGCATATTAGAATTTATTATACTTTTTTGTTTTTATAAATAACAAAAATTCTTGTGAACCAAATACTGAAATATTGATTAACATTTAATACTGCAAGGACAAAAATGATGATAATGCAATATGTCATCTCTCATGAATTATACCATAACTTTGATCAACCTGGTATTTTCTTATTTCTGTAAGAAACGTTGTTTACATGTTAAATCTACTCGTTTTGATGTCTGGGTCAAACTTTCTCAAATGTCTAATAAAATATCTTTTGCATTTTGACGTCGTTTTTACGGATTATACTTTGCTGATATACAGTATGATGTTCAGATGTCGAGAAAAAATGTTATTTTGATCATATAACTATGTAACTATTATAGTATACACAGAGGACAGTACCACCCATCAAAAATCGCTCAAAGCTCACGATCACACAAACACACACCTGTGTATCGAGTGCAATTGCGATTTTGTCCTGTTCGTTACAGTTGGATGGATTAACCAAGGCTGACATAATATGCATAGTAAATTATAATACTTACCATGCAGTTTATACAAGCTGTCTTCAAAATGGTTTGGACCTAGCAATTCAGACAACGTTATATACGAAGAAAGCGGTATACCGAGATTTAATTAATTTTAATAAATCAATCCCAAATATCCTTCTTAGATCTATTTACTTATATTTATTTGGTCACTCCCGATTGACCAGCTTTATTATATCAGAGTTTTCTTTTTCTTATCATAATATAAATAATTTGGATTATTGAGATTTTGTACACTTCCATGTATTTATGGAATACATGGAAATACATAGAAGTTTACAAAATCTCAATAATCCAAATTTGATATTGAAATTCCATCAAGCAGCCTCAGTCGATGTCTTAAATTATCAAATGATGTTCTTATTCTTATAACATTAATTAATTTTAATATAAAATTAAATTAAAAATTGATAACTTAGTTATTCCACTTGGTTTATCACTAACGTGACGCGTTTCGCCTCTTTAAGAAGCATCTTCAGACTAACCGTATCGTAAGGTTATTTATTTCTAAGGTAAACGAAGATTTTATTCTTAAAAGGGTGGGGGTGGGTTTTATTACATTCTAATGGACGTGTGGAAGGGGGTAAGCTATAAACATTGTTAAACTGTAAACAAATCAATTACTGACACCTGAATGTGTAAAACCCAAGGGGAATAAATTTAATAATGGCGAGCCGCCTGTTCTGTTTAAAATGTTATTTAAAGAGACGAAACGCGTCACGTTATAGATAAGCCAAGTGGAATAACTAGTTATCAATTTTTAATTTAATTTTATATTAAAATCCATAGAAAATATTAATTAATTTTCGTCATTTTTATTATTCATCTCTCCTTTTTAAATCGTATATAATGACACATATCTTTTACATGAAACTTTGCAGAAGGGCCTATTAAACCCATTTGTGCTATAGAGTCGAGAAAAATATGGTACTATTATGACTGCGTGGTATAGCTATTGTAGATCATATAATTAAAAAAATCCACACTTCTATAAGTTTTGTCACTAACAACCTGGGCTTCGCCTTTTAGAATCTTCAGAAATTTCATGAAAAACCTTTAGTCGATGAAACACCTTTGTTTTATACTATTAAAAAATAATGTATAACGAAAATGGAAAAAAAATAGCTGATGAAGAACATTAGTTGATAATGCTTGCGATGAACGCTACCGCTCTTTCAATCCTTTTTAAAATGTGGAATTAGTACAAAAAAAAGTTTTTTTTTTCATAAATATAATGGCTTTCCACCAAGAACCTCAAGAGCATCATATTATGAGTACTGTGACGTACCTTCAAGATTTTCTTTTTCTCACCAATTGCTTTGTTTCGTCTCATGACATGCCAATATCATTTAGTTTCGCCGATCACAGCCTTTGAATATTACCCACCGTTTGGCTTTGGAAGACACAAACAGACAATTCAGCTAGCTTATCTAATGAAGCAAGATAATTTTTTAATGAAATAGTTACACTTCTGTAAGCTGGCCGATTCGTCATTGTGGCCGCCTAGAGAACTAAAAAGGAAATATCTCCCTTCACAATCTTTCGGACATAACTCATTTTTGACTGTATGTCATTCCGTTTTCTTTTTATGATCCTATTATTGAAGGTATTCAGCAAATATAATTGTTTAATAATAAATAAAAATATCAAATCTTTCTAGACTAATGAAACATATACTAGATTGAGTACCTTTTGTAGAAAAAGGGGTTCTCTGAAAACATTTAATAGCTTCTTTGATATGAGACCGCTCTCCATTTCTAAATCGTTAAATAGATTGACCGATGAAAGAATTTGTATCCCATTAGCGTGTCAATAAACCATTTGTAACTTTATCACTATACAATCTACGAGCCCACGCCCATTGTTTTAAAATAGATGAAACTGATCATTAATAGATCTGGCTAACTATTTAATTATTCATTTATGGCATTTTAAACTGTCACAAATTTTAATGAAGAAAATGTAATAACAAAAACCCAATTCATTACATGGTTAAAAAACAGCTCAATATTTTCTTTCTATATCAATTAAAATGATTGCAATAAATCGCTTTCAATTTAAGATGTGAGAAGATATTGTTAATCTTTTGAGTGTTTCAAAACAAAATAACAGAACTCTCTTAAAGATACACAAACGATCGCCCAATTTGTTATGTAATAGCTTTTTCATAAACAAAAATTTATCGTTTTTATACAATACAATATATTTCGCATTATTTTTGTCGTACTCTATGATATTATGAATTTATCTTTTTATAATAAAATTAATTTTGATAAAATTCAGGACATCGACTGAGGGTGCTTGATGGAATTTCAATATCCAATTTGATAACTTTGTTATTCCACTGGCTATGTTAATAAATATGACAAGTGTTTCGTTTATTTAAGCAGCATCTTCAGACTAACTATTTATAAGGTAAACAATGATTCTTATTCAACTTAAAAATGAAGGGTGGCGTGGATTATTTCAGTGTAAGTGTTCAGTGATTAGCCAATGGAGTAACAAAGTTATCAACATTAATTTCATATAAAAAATGAATTTACACAAAGTTGTCGTCGAATCTATCGGAAGATTTTAACTTGTAAAATGTTTATTTTTTCCCCTCTTTGACATTGATAATTCATTGTGCTCATTTTTTGTGTCCTCGATTAAATTTGTTCCTTATCGATATAAAATAATAATTGTTTCAAAAAATACCAACTTGCATGTCACTCGTCACAACACAAGAAGTGAAATTAAAAAGATAATTCTCATTTGTCCTTTCGTAAGTATTTCACACTATAATATTTGAAGATAATTCATATTGCAGAAACACTATTGATTCTCGTATGTGGTATATTATTACGTACACATGGTAAAGAATAAATTTGTACCCGCTATCTAGTATTCAAAGCGGGCGATATTTTTACCCATATAACGCCTGTGTGATATTTGTCTCTTTCATCTTCATACTCCCCCATATCTTCCGTTTCTCTTCCTGGCTGTCACCTGATTAATGTCGCCCATGAATTATGATTACTTTGTCTCTTGTGAGAAAACGTAAAACCCTTCCGAAGACGACCGTCCAATTTTACCTAAAACAAATGAATGGTGCCAATAAGTCATCCAATTTCAGAAGACAGATGACTTTCAACTTTTGAAATGTAATGCTCTTATATTATTCATGGTATTGGCAAGATGTTAGATATTTACAGCAGTGCATATTAACTATAATGAAATAAATATTTAATTGTAAACTAATAAAGGTATACAAAATTAACTATTTCGTTAACTGTAGTTGTAAGGAGAGGTATTTTTGTGACATAGGTAGTTTGGTAACAAAATTTTAAAAGAGTCTCATGCAGTTACCTATTGAAAGTATTTAATGAAACTTAGCGAACTTGAAAATCACTGACCTATTGAGTAATAGTGTATTTACAATTTCTGACTGAAAAAAAAGATTTGGGCACATTTCTTATGTCTATGGGCTTTATGGCAAAAGTTGATATGTCCGTTTTTGTCATATAGGGTTTTGTTCTTTTATACCTTACCAAGGTTCATATTTCATCTTCCATAAGGAAAGGTAAAACTTACATATCAACTTCTGCCATAACTTCGTGTATAATAAATACCTCCATATCTGTGTGGTGCAGTTAGTGAGTCTTCAGTGATATATGAACGTATCATAAAAATATAATAAAATCACCTAAATACAATTGGCTATAGGATGTATTATTAAATACTGCAATTGCATAATATTGTCTAAATCAAGAACTTACGAGGTCATGCGTATGTTTCTTTAAAAATTAGGAATAATTGTGAGATAGAATGTTGTAACAATTCCTGCGACTAGAAATTAATAGCGTAATGAAATGACTGCTTATGAAAATGGTTATTATTTTAAAACAAAAACAAAAACATTCGGCTGTGTTATTAACCTGTCAAATGCTATGAAAAATAAATGCTCATATTGTTAGTTTAAAAATAATATGTATGAAAATGACACTAATGTCACCATAAATCATAAAATACATTCCAAAGTCTCTTAAAGTATGCCTCGATATTATGGATGTATCATATTTTTCAACTTGGACTAAGGACACCATCGCTCATGATAATTATTTTTTGACATCCCGATAGGTGTCGCCCTTGCCATGATTAACGCCGCTTTTGTTTCGGCCCACTTTTGTTTTTTTTAACTATCTGTGGATAAAATTGACACAAGTATGCAATTATAGAAATTGGAAATATATCAAAGGGCGAGGTAGATAGTAGATATTTATTTACTTCGCCGATATACTATAAAGTTTTTTTTGTTAGCACAGATTCCGTAAAAGATTTTTTATTAGAATTGTTAAGTAATAAACAACATCCGCTGTGGTTTGCAATGGTTTGAAACGTTACACAATTTCTTGACTTTAAATTGTTTAAGGTCCAATACATGACAGTAAAAAATTATAAGATAAAAAAACTAAAAATGTTTATTCGTAAAAAACCTGATTGGTTTCAATTATCTTTTTTAAAATGACACATGAATTTTAAAAACCGATGAACAAAGCGGCATGAGACTTCAATACTTGGATCGGAAATGATTTTTGGTCATATTGTCATCGAAATGTTGCAATGCTTTCAATTGAGCATTTTGACATACAATGATTTGTTTGAAAGGTTCAGTTAAATTATAATTTAATATCAGCCAGAAACTGAGGCTTAAAAATTTGAGACACTAAAACATTATTGTAAGCAAAAAAAAAAATTTCTCTCCATGTCCGCTCCCAATGTGAAGCATGTGGTCTCCTGAGGGAGGTATCTTAACAGAATTTTTCTATGAGAACTGCTTGTTACTCAGTTGCTCAACCTCTCTTTTTTCGAAGAGAGTGGGGATAGAAGGATAGGGCTAGGGCAGGACTAGTGGTTATCTGATCGCTCTCGCTCCGCCCCGTGAGGATTGAATGGGTGAGGGGAGGACTCAAACTGCGAATAGAAATCCATAAATCGATTGAAAGATCAATTTATGAAAACTGTCCTCACTGGGAATTGAACCCGAGGCATTTGTAACCGTAGCCAGCGACGCTACCAACTGCGCTACGGTCGTCGACCAAAAACCAAAAATATAATCTAAAGAAACAGGAAAAATCGAATCCGAACAGGCTATAATAATTTAATTTAAGTTGCCGACTATGAGAATGCTTGATGTAATTTAAATATTAAATTTTAATCGTTCAAATTGTGTACACTTCAATAAATTTTGTCACCTAGATTTCGCCTTTCAGCATCTTCATACATTCAAGTAAACAGATGAACTCTAGGGAATAATATGTCTATATATATATGATATAAGAAGAGCATAGTGGGATTTACTCCCAGCTAGCATCTGGTGAAAAAAACACTTACATTCAAATTGTACACAAAAATTTTTAAAAAGTTGTACGGTTTTTTTGTGTTTTCAACAAGATGTTTTTCATATCGGTGGTTGCGTCTCCAAAGAAGTTTGAGAAGCCAAGGAAAAGTGAACACAATAATAAACAATGAACAACGTCTAATAAACGTCAAATCGTTAATACTAAATTATTATTGGTTTCAAAAATTAGAAAAGTTTATTGTACTTACTTTCTTAATAGATTTTTTTATTTCTCGAATCTTCTCTTACATGAAATTTTCGATAATTAAGATGTTTTTTTCGAACAATTTTCGAAATACGCCAATGTTATGAAACATTGTATCTATGAATTATCACAGCATATTAAATAATCGTAAACAAATTTCCATACAAATACACCTATCATTCTGCAATAAATCACTTTATTTTAATTCGAACTGCTGAGCCAAACAAAAAGAATTTTCCTATTCGCCAAGTCGTGATATGATTATCTGTAAACTCTTTTAGGGCCATATTTATAAATTGGTTTCGCACCAAAGCGTGTCTTCTTCTATCAATTGTGTGAGTTTAAATGATTAATTGATTGATCGTACTCGGTATGCTGTTATTTCTTACACATTGTGTCTTGCAATTATAAACGCGTTATATTTGCGAAGATTACATGCGTTTAAAAAAAATGGTTGTTCACTGCTTTCATACAGCTTGTAAAGATTATAAGAAATATTGAATTATGACCAAATGTAGCAGAGAATAAAGCTCGCTTTACACTGGAAGAACATAATCATATAAAATGTGTACTCGATAATGGTTTAAGTGAAGGGAAAGGTTTACAAAAAACAATTTGACACACACATAAGATTAATAATGTAAGACGAAATAACCACGTATGGTATCCAATAAGTAAAATGTACATACAGTAATCCACTGAATAATAAATTACAGGTTTTAGTTACGTTAGTAAAATAAAGAAGTCGTATAGGATCATTTCGGCAGTGGTAGGCCAGTTAAGCGACAGGTGTACTTTCAAAAGGGATTTTGAGTCAATGAATGGTAAATACATTATTTTTTCGCTCTTATTCCATTAAACAGGGATTAAGTAATCTAACCAACTAAAAATAAAATGGTTTATATTGTACCAAGCATAAAATAATAGAAGTTTACAAAAAAATGCCAATTCTCCCAGTGGTCGGCCGTCGAAATCCAATAGTTGGCCTTTCGTTGCCTAGTGTTCGACCATCACTATGAAACCTCTTGAATATCGCGAAAAAATTTACTGATAATAGACATAACAATAAAAAACATAATGATGCAAACCATGACAATAGAAAGTACATTTTGTCAGCGATCCCCATACAAGATGAATTTGTCGAAACTAGTGAAGTAAATATTTGCTTTTTTAATTGCGTATTGCATCATATATGTCAGTATAGTGCAGATATACATTGGCAAGTGGCAAGACTACTTACAAGAATTTAAAAAATCAGTTTTTCTAAATGTATTCACTATTATTTAAGTTTTAAGCTTAAAAGGCCGACCACTGGCGACGGCCGACTTTAGGAACACTCACCGTATTGCGCAGGATCATACACAAGTTACTATGTCTTTTATTTCTAACTAATATAATTAATTCAGTTCCGTGGTGCAGTGGTCAACATCATTGGCTACAGTTACGGACAGTTTCATAAATTGATTTTACAACCGATTTATGGCTTTCTGTACGTACGCATGGATGTTTGTAATATCTAATATTCCCTCCCACCCACCTAATCCTAAAAAATGGAGCGTAGCAAGAGCTATTAACTAATCGCTGTTTATATTCTAGTCCTATCCTTCTATCCCTACTCTCTTCCAAAAAAGAAAGGTTGAACAACTGAGTAACAAGCAGTTTTCGTAAAAAAATCTGTAGACATACCTCCATTATGTAATACTTTCATGTTTACTATTCATTAAGCGCTAGATTGTTTAAATGATAACTTATTATAATATCTGTTTTTATTTAAATAGATGACTTATTGTTGACAATGAAGTAAAGAAATAATTTTATAGTAAGTTGATATTTGTGTATATATGAGAAATTAATAATTTAACGGTCCAAGTAAATTCATAATTTTAAAATGGTTTGATCCTGTTTTTAAATAATAACTGTGTATAATTTATAAAATATGGCTACATTTTTAATGTAAAACCTGCTCAAAATAATGTATGCTATTAGCATGCGTTTATATTTACTATTTTAACTGGAAAATTATCTCTGTAAAACTACTTCGACGACTTAATGGCCATTAAAAAAACGTTTTACAACCTCAAGTATTTCACTATTCCCACGAGACTAACAAATCACATGCAATAAATGATAAATCAAATCCATATCAGAAATACAAATTTCCACAAAGTTACCGCCGAATTCATCGAACATCTGCTATTGTGTTTTCATAGTTTATTAACGAACCGCTTATTTTATTAGTAAAGATGCTTAACCTACATTTTCTTTCATTGCAGCTCGGAGGTTTTTGATCAGCCATTCGGGGAATGTCAGTGGAAGTGCCAGGGAAAACAGCTTCATTGGCCAGCCCCCTACTGGAGCTTGGCCAAATATTTTCAATTTGGCCACAAAGGCTCGTATAGAAACTAACGCCACGTGTGGTGAGCATGGTCGAGAGGAATTCTGCAAAGAGGGAAATTCACCAAGGTATTTATCATTTAATAATAATGTTTATCGTAGAGAATGGACGTGGGTTTTTAGTAGAAAATAACGTTTTATGAAACTAATTCAATGTGAAGAAATGCTAATAAAGTTGTGATATTACCACTTTTAAATGTTAAATTACATGATCATAGACCACTGACGCTTATTAATTGTCTTTGAGAAAAATAATACATATCATGTCACTTTGACCGTGTTTGACTTCGGTTATAAAAATATGTTTATCGTTAACAATATATGAATTGAATTATTCAATTAAAATGTTGTAAAAAGTGTAATGAAAACTTTTCAAACAAAATATGGACGCCTAATACAGAACGTAGTGTAATGTGATATTATAATCGACGGTGTTTTGGCCAATTGATGTAACCCTCAAAGAAAACGAAAATGAGTTGATGATTGAATCTCATTTTAAAGACGACAGAGCAGGTCTCAGCCAAATGTGTAAATTAGAAAAACAAATTGACCACCTTTTGGAAAAGAAACATCATTGCAAAACAGTTTTTATTCTCTCCTGAATCATTTCAATTTTGATGGTTACTTTTATGGGCCAAAACACCGTCGATGTCATATTACTTACTTTTAGGAGAATAGTTTACCCTATTAGAAAAAGTTGTTATAGAAGGAGGTCGCTAGAAAAAAACTGTAAGTAAGATCGCTTTCTAGTCGTGTGTCGTTTAAGAGTATCAGATAGGCTCGAAATTGTATAAAAGTGAGTAAAAACTGTTTTTATCGAAAGCATTATATTATGGTGAGCTTCATTATGAATCTTTGAAATGCACTCTTGTAAATTCTCATATTTTCAGATAGGGGATTGATTATATGTAGATATTGTCGTTATAATAGTGGCTTATATTGTGGCCAGAATTTTTAAACCAATAGAACATGATTTTTCCCTTCCAAGAGATGATCAATTTATTTTTCTAATTTACATCATTTGGCTGAGACCTGCTCTGTCGTTTTTAAAATGAGAGTCAATCATTAGCTCATTTTCGTATTTTTTGAGGGTTACATCAATTGGCCAACAAACACCGTCGACATATATTACCACGTTTTTTTTTGTAGTTATAGACAGCATCATCGCGTTACATATGACCAATTTCACTCATAACAGATCATAAATAATGGCTGCACAAAGTTTTCTTATGTATCCGAAATTACAAATTTAACACAACACATTTAAATGATCGTTCATCCTCATGTAACCCTTGAACGTTAGTTTCATTTCTAATCACCGAACACTTAGAGAAATTCTTAACATCGAGTAATTAATAGATCGATTAAGTAATAGCTCGAATACTTTTCAGGGGACGTGCTGCACAGTGTGGTATTTGCGATGGGCATAGTCCAGATCCGAATAAAAAACATCCAATAAAATATGCCATCGAAGCAAATAACAACTGGTGGCAAAGTCCATCCCTGGCTCAAGGCGAAGAATATGAACAAGTCACCATCACCATCGACTTGGGACAGGTGAGTTATTAATTAACTTTACATATATCTAGGAGATTATCAAGTATTTTTGAGACATATATTATACAATTCTTCGTATTACGATTTAATACTCAAAATAAGAGATTGTATTACTTTACAAAAGGATGGATGCTACTTAGGGAACAAAATACGTGCAAGACTTGTTTACGTGTATTAGCTCATTAGCAAACACTATGTTACAAAGTGTGACTTTTTCGATTTCATCTATTGGTAAAAAATCTATGAGAGATAAAAAAATATGATGGCATCTCAGTAATAAACGTGGTAAAGATTCACTGCCATGTGTAAGTAAAATTACTCACTTTAACGATCATATTTACCATAGGTTAGGAGTTATAGGGTCTCGAGTGCGGCATTTTGATTGAAATAAACAAATATGTAAATAAGTAAATTTCATTGTTTTTCTTCATTAACAAAAAATGTGCATATATTTTTAAGTATGTTTTTTAAATGCGGCCTTATTTAATTTTAAAATAAATTGATGCGACCTTCCAACAGGAAAAGAAACGCCGCCCCTGCCATATGTGAATACTATTATATTAAATAATCCTTAGTGAAAAACATCAAATCAAAAAAATAGTAGAATATAACATCTTAAGCAAGTAATATGTCCATATGGCTCTCTTATGGAGGTATCTAAACAGAAGTTATTCTACGACAAATGCTTGTGACTGAGTTGTTCAACCACTCTTTTCCGAAGAGAGTAGGGGTCGAAGCATAGAGCTGGGACAGGAATACTGGTTACCTAATAGCCCTCGCTACCCCCCGTTTTTAGGATCGGATGAATGGGAGGGTAATTATAGACTCCATGCCTACGAAAAATCGATTGCAAAATCAATTTATGAAACTGTTCGTTCTGGGATGTGAACCCGAGACATCAGTAACCGTAGCCAACAATGTTGAACACTGCACCAAGGACCCGACAAAATATGTTTTACTTCAACAAAATGAAACGAAACAGTTTCTTAATATTTCTCTTTATAGATGATACAAGATACAACGTAGCGTTTTAATAATCATATCAGCTAGTTTAGGTTGGCTTTTATCTATTATTATTCAAATTTACATATTAAGTTCTACTAAGTATGCATATGAAAAGGGAAAAATACCTTTTTGCTTCCCAAGTATGCATAATAATAATTATATTCTCGCATTGGGTTTTATCACTTCAATTAAATTCTGTTGATTTTTGCCTATTACAGTACCCCGGTGAATGAATTTCTATTATTTTAACTTTGAACCCTTGTAAGAGCCTTATCTAAATATAATAACAATAATGATTACACATTGTCGCGTACCCTCCCCGCCATTTAATTTAATAATAACGGCCGAAGCCATTGTCCATTATTATTTGTATGACGTTTGAAAGGGACTGCCACTTGGCATACGCCGTTATAGGATTTTAGAAACAGGCGGATGAATTCTGCAAGCATCGTCGCTTACTATATATAAACCATATTTAAAAAAATGATGATAATGGACAATTAAAAATAACTTTATAAAGCGGATAATCATAATAATCATCTCTCAATATTACACTATTGTCGTCGGATTTTGTAGCTTAGAGGTAAGAAATCTGTCTTTCGATAAATTGGTTCCGAATTCAAGTCCTGAAAAGGTAACTTTTTCCTTTTGATTTTTGCGATCCTGAGAATGTGTGTTTGTGATGTTTTTCCTCTGTGAATTACGCTTGATTGATTTCAAAATGTTCGCCGCAGCTGTAGTGCTAAATATTATTTTATTTGCCTTTTCTTAGATGATTATTACTCAGTCTCTCAACATGATATATATATTACATTATTAATTTTCAATTTTTTGATTTTTTGTATAAGAGATAGTTGATTCTGTGTATAATATGACAGCATAAAACAGTAACTTGAGACAATCACTCATTTAAACTTATTCGTTGAACCGTTTTGTATTTTGTGAAACAGAATGCAACGCCTTAATTATTTTTTGCGTAGATCTGAAAAAATTTACCCCAGGCATAAACATCGCTTGATTCAAAAGTAAATAAATATCTTTGATCTTACTGAACCCTTTATTTTACCTCGAGGAGCCCCAGGGTACTTCGAAACGCAAGTTGAGAAGCCTTGCTTTGGATAAATTCAAATAAAATCAGAATTTAACCTTAAAAAATGGTGGGAACTGAAATGGGTTTTATTTTGACCTTTATCGATAAAAGTTCATATTTTGAAAGTATTTGTTTGTCAGCAGTTAATTGTTTTACATCGTGTGTTGATAAATAGCTGTCTTCAATAAAAATATCTCATAGTCTTTATTCCTGAGCTTCAAATGTGCGGTGTTATACGGAGAGCGAGTAGACTTCAATACATGCAAGCTTTGCGTCTATTTCCCTAAACGTCATTAGACTAGACCAGTGGCAAAGGAGTTAGAAAAATAATAATACTTTTAGAAATATTATTACTTGTAAGTAAATAATATGTATTGAGGGTGTTTTGGCCAATTGTTGTAACCCTCAAAATTGAAATTTTTCAGGAGAGAGTAAAAACTGTTTTATCGAAAACATTATATGATGATTTAAGATATCGACTGAGGGTGCTTGATGGAATTTCAGTATCAAATTGTTAAGTTATTGAGATTTTGTACACTTCCATGTATTTTGTCACTAACGATCCGGGTTTCGCCTTTCGGCATCTTCAGGCATTCGTGCGCTCGAATGCCTGAAGATGCCGAATCTTTGAGATGCACTCCTGTAAGTTCTCATAAAATCTCAATAACTCAAATTATATGATAAGTTGCGTTATGAATCTTTGAGATGCACTCCTGTAAATTCTCATGTTTTCAGATACGGGATTATACGTAGGGATTGTCGATATAATAATGGCTTACATTAAGTGGATGGGTCAGAATTTTAAACCTAAAGCCAATTTAAAATGATGTTTTCCTTCCAAAAAGTGGTCAATTTATTTTTCTAATTTACATCAATTAGCCAAAACACAGTCGATATGTTAACTGTACCATTCGTCTGTTGGCAAACCATACAAAGGGGTTCCTAAACTAAACATAATAATAGTGAAACGACGATTTATATGAATTGATTTTCCGTACATTAAGTCTTGGGTAATGCTCTTGCGATACTCTCAATCAAAGAAAAATTCTCTATATACGTTTAACGTTTGCTGCGCCACTGGAAACTGTCGTTCAAAATTATTTGGATGGGAAAGCAGTGGTGGATGAAGTGAGGCGAGTAAGTCTTTATTCCCGAAAGCGCACAACTGACCACATAAGTAGTCTGAGCCTCCAATTACCGCGAAAAGGATTTCGTTTAATTTCAATACGTGCCATCTTTACGACCGTCCAATTCCCAGTGGGAGCTAAATGCAATTGCATGCAGATTCAACCTTTTAGGCGTGAGAGCCTTTTAAAAGTAGTAATGATAATTATTCTCTTATTGAAAACATATTCGAGCACTTCATGCAAATTAATTTAGATGATATTTGTCATATTAAAAGTCACGCTAGTCTATACAAATCCAATCATCATATCATTACCAATCTGTCATGTTTCCTATGGACTCCTAATTTCTTTCATGGTATCGTAAATAATACAGATTTCTATTTAAACATGAATAAATGAGCGA
Source organism: Himalopsyche phryganea (assembly GCA_022494535.1). Lineage (NCBI taxonomy): Eukaryota > Metazoa > Arthropoda > Insecta > Trichoptera > Rhyacophilidae > Himalopsyche > Himalopsyche phryganea. The sequence goes on along the minus strand of JAGVSL010000154.1, from coordinate 248,884 downwards.
AACCGGCGCTGTTCACAAATAGAAATAGTTAATTATGCACGATAAATGAGATAATTATTCAGTTGCCCAACTGAAGGGCTATGTTATAGAATCTGTAATATTAAAGTTCAAATATTAAAAATTTTGGTGACTGACCTAAAAATGTATTGTTGATGTTTTTAAACTTAACGAAAGATCAACTAAATATTTCAATATTATGATTTGAAATTTTATTCAGATATCAACATGGTTTAAAAACTAAGCTAAGTGATACTATTTTTTCTTCATTCGTCTTATATGTACGATATTGAATTTGTCATTTGAAGTTTATCCGTGTAACTGAATAACTGAAAATGCCGAAAGGGAACGTCAAATCGTTACTGACAAAACGTATGTAAATATACAAAGTTTGAACGATTCAAATTTCAGTATTCCTTATTAATTTTATTATGTACATGTCCTATTTTGCGACTGTCACGTACAGATATCTAATACAATAATTAAAGTGAAACACGTATGTAAGAATGATTTCTTATATAGCCAAAACTATCCTGGTCACTATTATAATAAGAAATATTTATATATGCCATATTGTTTTATGAATTGAAGATTGACAATACGCGTATTAATACGATATATGGTCCGAACTTCTGCAGAACAATTCGTGGAAGTATTATGGTGAAGAGCGGCTCACTCGAAACGAGTGGGAAGGATTTACCATTGTTCGCGTGGCGTGTGACGACTTAATAACTTGGACCGCAATCTGGAAATGCTGGTCGGCTCGCCGGACTCAGATAATACGTTACTTAAAGCAATAAAGGGATTAAATAATCAATGCAGCTTACGAAGACAAAACGATTCGTGTAATTTGTATCCGAAATGATGATTGAAAATATTTTTAAACCATATCTGCTCTCTACTTGGAGCATATGGTCACCACATAATACTATCTGTACTTCGCCAGTCTCCTTGCTTCCTCCCAGGTCATCCCAGCGTAGCTCAGCCGAATACATCCTATGGGTCGTCAACAACTGCCTTCCAGGGCAACGGAATCCAACCGGTTGGTAGAACAGACAGGCAAGATTCAGGCTCCCGTGAGACATCAGCAGCACACATATAAGCCAGATTCATCATCGTTTTTTTATTTGATTCCGAGTTCCTGGCAAAGCCAACCCACCGTACCCCTAGTATTTACCGCAAGCATCTGTTTTCAAGGCAAAGTATACGCTGTGTTTTCGTAAGGTGTCATGACTCGCAAACGTAAAGTAACACTATAAGGATGCATTCGTTGAACAGGTAGCACTTGGTTCAGACCGAGTACAGCCGTGAATACCAGATATTCCGCATTAAATTGAAGGTTGCAAGTTGCAAGGTTGAAGGAATTGAATGTGCATTCGGTTAGCTGTAACTAGTAAATACTTTCTTAATTTTAATTTTTGCCTATATGTACACCCCTCCTTTTATCACAGTTGTTTCTCTACTGTAAATCTTTTTTTACTTCATACACAGTCAATAATTTTGCTGAACAAACTCTACTCTACTTTAAAACAATTAATATTCTAGCATTCTTATCAATTCATGAAATATTTTTCAATTGCAGACTGCAATTCACCTTTTGCCCACTGCTATTAGCTACAGCCAAAGCTGCATTGCCTAACGGTCGCCGCGGAGAGGACAGCAGATGAACTTACTGGGTTAAACATTTCCCACCATTTACTATGTGCACATCCACTGGCATTGATGTGCTCACAAGGGATCCACCAACCATTGACCACCATTTACCTAAAAAAAAGCGACGACGGACCTGGCTTGAACACGTGCTGCGGATGCCCCAGGGGTGCCTGAATCCTGCCTGTCTCTTCTATCAACCAAATGAATTCCGTCACCATGGAAAGTCGCTGATTACCATTCATAGGAAGTATTCGGTGGAGCGACGGGACACTGGGATGACCTGGGAGAAAGCGAGGAGACTGGCGGAGGACAGAGAAGCTTAGAGGAAGGGCGTTATCGACATATGCTCCGAATAGGGAGTGGATATGGTTTAAAAAATACTGCAATTCTCTTCACAACCAAACTCTCTACGTAAATATAGATTGAATGCACCATTTATCTTCGTGCAGGAGAATAATAGAATTATTATTATCTACCGGTCTCTTCACACAGGTGACATCTCTACCTGTTCTTATTGATCTGTGCCCTCTTTTATCTCGCCGTCAATATTTATTTAGTAGTGAAGAGAGTATACCCAGTTCATGGTGGTCATTTAAAGCCTTTATTTGATTTTGATCTACCATCTTCAAATCAGGCTGTATCCAAATGATACAATATTTCAATATGGTTGCATAAAATATACCGTCTAGATTTTAGGTTGTCATATTCTTACTCCGTATTTCTTTGAAACATTTTATCAGTACAATAATAAAATAAAACACCGTGTTTGAGACAAACGAGAAACTTTCAGCTGACTTTTACTATTGACTTTATTATTATATTAGCTTTATAGCTTTAAAGAAAGAATGACTTAAGAGCGTTTGCGCAAAGCTTGGTTTATGTGCAATAAATGCAAATAAATGACATACATTCTCCATCTTCTAACTGGTGTGATCAGTATGTGTTCTGTGTTGTATATTGTCACATTAAGAATCTGGCCTGTTAGTCAATTGACTTAACTAGAAGAATTTGATATTTAAGTAACCATGACTAGCTATTAATAATCTGATGTTAATATTTATAATATATAACGAATTGATTAACGTAACCATTGAGTAACATGAGCATTTTATAAAAGTACAATATAACATAATATACATAGGACTCGTGTGTCATTTTGTTTTTCGACTAACATTGACCATTTCTTAAAATCACTAACGTTCGGAAAGAAAAAATAATTATCCTACCTCAATAAAGCCTTTAACAAACTGAAACAAACCGGACCATTTGAATACAAAATTATTTTTACCATGCATTCATTTTTTGCAAACTTGGATTCATTATTACGTTGAAAATAAAAAACTTTTAGTTTCGTAAACACACAGGAAATAACACTTCTTTACCAATTTTGTTAGGACTTATCTCTCACGCAATATTTCATCCGTGTAGGCATTGTTGAATCTCTGAGTGGCTTCACGCCTGTTCGTCGGCCGACCAGTGCGTTTTTTGAAATTTATTTGTTTCGTGTCGCTTTTGTTTATTTAAATCTCTTACTTGCACTTATGTCATATATAATCAATATTTCTAAAGCCATTGAAAAATTTCATACCAGATCTTGAGATAGAAAAAGATTCTTAGAAAATAGAAAATGAATGCTATCATTTCTTATACGACATTGAACGCGAGATGTATATAACGGACTAGGCGCACACGATAAATGCGCTCATGTGAAATACGGACTGACGATTTTAATTGGCGAAAGAAAAATACGCGCGTTTTACATTGTGTTATGTGCGCGTATTTATATATGATCATCTCAAATAAATGTTTTGACAATCGCATTAATTAAAATATAAACATTCAAGATATTAATTAAACAAATATTTAAATGTGTTTTATAAATCTTTGGTATTACAAAATTAAATACAAAAATAGTTCCAGCTTTATTTATTTACAAAATGGGAAAAGCCCTGACCGTAGTGATTTATTTATTTCAAAAGTTTATTGACTGTTTCGATTGATGAAATTGTACCACCGTGACTAATTGGCGGTTCTCGTACAACACATTCTGTTAAGATAAGGAAGTAACCCACACAAAAAAAAAAATTAAATTTTTAAAACACGACTATATGCTTTTGCCTTTAAACAGTCGATAGTCTATATATATATATGAACATAGTATATTAATACGTTTTGTGTCAGTATGTGGGTTACGTCCTTTTGCCTTTCTATGATCGACATGATAATATACTCATATTGGTGTACAATAAATTGACTGCATTCCTGAAATCGTTTTCACATAAATCAACAAAGAAAATATATAAAAAAAAACATAAACAAAAATTCTCTAAATATTATTAGTTAAAAATGGTCGGCATCTTATAGCCTAGAACGGTCTGTAGGCGTAGACGTAGACGTTTTATTATTATCACATATCACATGTAGGTATGAAATTTTATCATGGCCTAAGCGTCCGCGGTGTATATAAACAATTTACACAGTTCCAACGTGATGCAATCAGACAACAGTCAGTCTGTCAGTATGGAAACTAAAGAACATCTACTTTAGACATTCAGTATTTCGATTTCAGTACCGTCATGTATGACGAGCGTTCCCTCTAGTATAGAATATTAGCGCGTTGTTTTATATTAATGTTTTGAAAACATTATACTTCAACAATACACTCCATAGAATGCGCACAAATTGCTAGAAGCATCCTGATTACAGTGATTAACTGAATTGAAGAATCAAATCACTGTAATTGAATAATACCGCCAAGAGTTGCATCCTTAAACGATTAATTTATGAAAACCAAATGACCTCAAATGAATAAACGATCTAAGTGGGTAACGTGGGTGACCAGGCCATCAATGATTATATATATTTTTAAATGTGGGTAACGCTCTAGGGTAGGGTTGAGTATCTTTTCATGGTGGAAGGCATCCGCAATCAAATAGAGAAGAATTTTAGATACTTCAAAAAGTATATACATTATTTTGAATCGGCAATGAAAATTTTGAATGCAGTGTTACAGCTTAAGGCTTCCCCCACCTTTGCTCAGTCGATGGCAACCAATCGTGGGGAAAATGACATTTTTCACAAATATTTAAATTAATATAATTCAAAAATAAATATTTTTTTTATATTGTTTAATAAGCCGACTTTCGGTAATAATCCACGGTGCTTGCATAATCGCTGAATATCGTCGGTCAAAAATGCCAAAGTAACATTTACTTCTGGGGAAAGATTTTGAAAATATTTTTGGAATTCGAAACTGTAAACAGCGCAACCGCAGCCAAAGAAGAAGACAGACCACAACACTACACAGCCGACTTATACGCTATTATATTATAATAAGAGATAAATAAATAAATTATAACAGTTGTTATGTTCGGTTTTGAAATGCCACGTTGCATTGCACTCAACAGAAGTTTTGTCTACGAGAGCTTCTTGAATCTCAGTTGTTAAACCTCTCCTTTTCAGAGAGAGTAAGGATATACGAATACGACCAAGACAGAACTACTCGTTAGTTAATCGCTTTCGCTACGCTCTTTTTAGGATCGAACGAGTGTGAGGAAATTTAGACATCACATATGTCGGCGTCCGTAGCGCAGTTGGAAGCGTCACTGGCTTCGTTTACGGATGTCTCGGGTTCAATTCCCGGTGTGGACGGTTTTCATAGATTGATCTTTCAATCGATTTATGGATTTCTGTTCGTAGTCTGAGTCCTCCCTACCACCCATCCCATCCCTATTCCTATCCTTCTATCCCTACTCTCTTCGAAAAAAGAGAGCAGTTCTCGTAGAAAAAAAATCTGTTAAGATACCTCCGTTAGGAGACCATTTGCTCCACATTGGGAGCGGACATGGAAAAAAAATATTCATAACTTCAAACACGAATCCACAAATCGATTGAAATATCAATTTATGAAACTGTTAGTGCTGGGATTCGGGCCCATAAATACCGCAACCAGTCCGAACAACGTAGACCTCTCGGCTTCAGTCCTGGCTTATATGCCATTACTAATAGTTAGATTAATCCCAACAGTAATGTTTGGTTTTGTCAGCAATGAAAGAAAATATTAAGTACAAAATGTAATCAATATAAAAGTCTACAGTCGTCGTAGTGTTTTGTAAAATATCTCACATACAAAGTACACAAGTAGATATTTTATTCATCAAGAGGTGTCATCCAAAGTGTTATATTATAAATACGCCGATAGCGAGTTTGACGGTGTACCGCACAGTGGACTCTACTGTACGTAATGCGGTGAGAACTGTACAAGTACCAGGCATTTTGCCAAACATGTCAATCCATGCGTTTATATCATGGACAGTATTATACATTATTTTGTAAAGTACCAAATTGTGGTCACCCCACTATTATTATTAGAATACTACACAAAAAAAAAAATGGTGATTTGAAATGATGCCATATCGACTAATCTTAAAATCGACTAACTCTATAGCGACAATTTTTTCAGGACATAAAAAACTTGATAATTTAACCAAAACGAAATTTAAAAATAACTCCAATAAAAAGTAAGCCACTCTTACGTACACGTAAAAGTAAGTCGTAGTGTATTTTGGTACTGTTGAATTAAACTTGATGATTTTTTTTTGATGTCATGATAAATGTGACCACGTGGAGTTAGCCGGTTTGCAAATTTAGCAATCGTTGTGTTATCTTAAAAACTGATCAATGATACAATATTATTTTAATGACTGACTGTGTCGTTATAGCGCTTAGCTGCATGTAATGTATTAATAAAGATCGTTCATGAATATTGATTTAATCATAAAATTAAAATGAATTTCCATAAAGTTACCGCTGAATCGTTTAAATCAATAGAACAAATAAATGATATTTTATAATTTAATTTAAGACATCGACTGAGGGTGCTTGATGGAATTTCAATATTAAATTTGGATTATTGAGATTTTGTACACTTCCATGTATTTTGTCACTAACGACCCGGGTTTCGCCTTTCGGCATCTTCAGGCATTCGAGCACACGAATGGACTCGAACTGAGAGACAGTAAACAGTGTCTAACGCTTATATAGAAGATACAAATGCGACAAATATCATTTACGAGGCAATACATTATACGTCTGAGAGCCACACCGATACCTGAGTTAAAATTTCGGAAATCGTCCTAATCCTTATTTTGTAAACACCATATTACCAGAGTGGCGAATTGCCGAAGGCAAATTGCCGCCTTTCAACTTCCCTTAGAAATACCAGTGATTTCACAATTACAACAGTATTGTGGGTTTTGACGGGATGCAATTCGACGAATGGGTAAATATATACAATCATTCCACATTTAGTGAAATCTGTTAGGTGTTTCAACGTATCGGATATAATAGCGGAGAATTAGGAAGGTTCAGCTGCTCATTCAAGATTGGTAAGGAGTATAACTGGCCTCTATTAATTTCTAAAATTTCCTGATAAAATAATTTATGATCCCCCATGTTTTTATGCAACAGCTTAACCCCATCATCCGCATTAAACGTATGGTTCTCCATTAGTAAGTGATTTGCGAATTTCGAAGTTTCTTTTTTTAATCTAAAGGCAGCTAAATGTTCTGATACCCTTATATCTAATGTACGTGTGGTTTTACCCACATAGAAATGTTGGCAATCATTGCATTGTAATTTATAAATACCAGATTTGTTCTTAAAGTTTACTCTATCTTTATTGTTAATAAGTAATTTGCCTAGAGAGTTTTTGCAATAGAACGCCGGTCTAACACTATCAGCGAGTTGTTTTTAATTTTAAAGCTTGTGCAACCTAAATAACTTATTCTATGCCAGATTCTAGGGCGGTCTATGTCTTTAGACAAGTTCCCGAAATATAGCATCTTTTCTGCTAATTTACGTTGTTTTTTTGATACAAGACTATCTATAAGAGACGCCTCATAGCCATTATTAATGGCAATTTGTTTAATAATGTTTAGTTCGTTTTCAAAATTAAATTTATTTAGAGGTATAGTGACTAATCTGTGAACCTGAGAATGGAAAGCAGCCAATTTATATGAGAAAGGATGGTCTGACTTAAAATGGATCGCGGCTTCTGAAAACGTCTGTTTTCGGTAAATTTTAAATTCATGAATGGAGTTTTTAATATCAATATTAAGGTCAAGGAAATTTATATTCTTGCCCCCTACTTCTAAAGTGAATTGAATTTTATCATCTAGTGAGTTAAGAAAATTATGAAGGTTAGAAACTTGTCTCTCAGTTCCATTGAATAGACAAAGGATGTCATCTACGTAACGGAACCAATAAACTACGTTTCTAACTTCTGTTTTATTGCTAAAAATAAGGTTTTCTAAATGGTTCATGTAAAATTCTGCTAATAGTGGTGACAAACAACTTCCCATTGCAAGGCCTTCGGTTTGTTCATAGAATCTATTATCAAATTGAAAATAGTTCTGGTCAACGCAAACGTCTAATATATTAAGTAATTCCGTAGTAATGACAGGATTAACTCTACGCGTATTAAGGGTATCTTTGATGATTTGTTTACATTTGTTTACAGGTACATTAGTGAATAAGCTAACAACGTCAAAAGAAATTAATTTGGCGTTTAACGGAATGTTATAATTTTTAATTTTATCTACTAACTCTAATGAATTTTTAATACTATACAATGGCTTGAATTTACTGTGATTGCGGATGAGAGAGTTAGCTCTTTTGGAAAGTTTATACGCTGGAGCATTCATATATGAAACTACCGGTCGAATTGGTATTGAATCCTTGTGAATTTTCGGTAGCCCATAAAATTTGGGGGCTTGTGGATTTCTAGTAGATAAAAAGGACAAATCCTTAGGGTTGATTGTAATGCTACAACTATTTATAACCTCTTTAATATTTTTATTAAATTTTAATGTAGGATCTTTTTTCAATTCGACTATATCGTTATTATCGAGAAAGTTATTAAACTTATCAACATAGTCTTTTCGCGTTAACAGGACCGTGGTATTTCCTTTGTCCGCCTTTGTGACAATGATATCATTATCTTTAATTTTAGTTTTAATATTTTTAATGTTTCGCATTTGTATCTTCTATATAAGCGTTAGACACTGTTTACTGTCTCTCAGTTCGAGTCCATTCGTGTGCTCGAATGCCTGAAGATGCCGAAAGGCGAAACCCGGGTCGTTAGTGACAAAATACATGGAAGTGTACAAAATCTCAATAATCCAAATTTAAATGATATTTGTAGAATATAGATTCATTTCTTTAAAAACTTAAATTTTTTAGAATAGTCTCATTTTCCGTAGGTAAATTAAGAGGTACGAGCATTATTTTCTGGAACGACAATATTACATTACATTTTTTTTTTGTTTTAATACAAATCAAAGGCTCACTTATAAGAAATATAACAAACAATAAGAATTCCAATTGATTTAATATGTTCAAATAACACTAAGCAGTGCAATGGTACTAAAGACACGTGAAAAGCGATGTTTCATCAAGCACCATCGATCGAGCGAATCAATTATAATATCAAAGAAGCGTTCGGCCGATTGCGCGCCGGTACATTTAGCCACCGGGCCGTCCTGTGTTCTAAAAATACTTAACGTCATTCTAAAGTGATGGAGCTGCATCCCCTCAACTCACACCACGCTTGCCACCCGCCCTTTGTGAGGGAGCCCTGTGCGATTCGGCACTCGAGAATTTCGGCATTCACCGCTTCCTCAAGCACGAGCATATCCGCTCCCTCTCTGTACTTCTCAGGAAGTTTTGCAGTCACAGATATTAGTAAATACACTATTTATATAAACATTTTTGTAGTCAAGTTTGTACAAGTAGTTGCCATATTTTTGTCATATTTTGTATATAGGCCTGAGGAACTTTAATTTCATTAATATTTTCTTGAAAATTAATTTTCAATAATAAATATAAATTGAAAAGTGTAATATTCCATTTGTTGGATAGCCGGGTGCGACACGTTTTCGCCCTTTGAGAATCATTTTCAGATTAACTTCTAACGGGTTTTTTTAACTCTCAATCGTCTATTTCATGTATTTATTTCAGATAACTATTAATAGCTTAAAATTTAACATCAGTTATCCAAACTTGTAATTATTAGATTAACTTAGTAAAGTTTAGTTTTACTTAGTAAAATTTAAATCACTAATAGTGTTTATAAAAATATACAATAAGTGAAAACTGTGTGATAATACGTCGTTATTTTAGAAAGACGGTGGTTATTCTTTAGAAACAAACTACGACATCCAATCCCGGGATCGTAAAACAGGTCCGGGATTGGATCCAATTAAATGTAATTTCATGAGTTACACTGTACCCTAAACTTTAATTTGCGTCCATTATTACTTCAATTGGAATGTATACATATATGATTAAATATGGCATTGGAATGCTTTTTTTTGTTGATCAGACTGTGTTCTAAAGATTTTAAAAAAAACACAATCATCAAAATAATTTTATATTGTAATTTATTTGTCGCGTTATTATGGTAGGTTTTATCAATTGGTATCCAAAAAGAGGACATGCCTTTCAATTTGAATTAAAAATATTGTCCTCCATTTCAAATTGGCTTAGAACGGCTGTTTCGAAATATGAGAAGGAGGGAGACAGTAAATTTATACGAATTTTATAGGTATTATAAAAAAACTATGTACATGAACAAACTGAGGTACATGTTTTAATGAATCAGGAAGTTTTAATTTGATATACGAATTATTTTTTAGCATTTACAGTGAATCCCGAAATCCAGGTGTTGTCTAAATATCACTCACGGGATTACGGGATTGAATAATTGACCGGGATCCCGAGATCGGAAACCCTAACCCAAACTGTGGCAACTACGAAAATCCTTTGAAAACCTCTGGAAATTTATATTATTAATATAAGGAAAAAAATAAAATTTTACCTGTAATACTATAAATGTGTTTTGTTATAATCCTACAATTTCATTAAATCTTCAAAAAATTAGATGTACAGTAGAAGAATAAGCCTGCCCAAAATCTTGTTTCCCTATTATTTATCTCAGAACAATGTTTTTTGAGTTGTTACACTTTATAACTGAGGTATCGATATCACTAGAGAAGAAGATAGTACTGAATGAAAAGTAAGCTACTTCAAACAGCTGTCATTATTATCTTTTTAGAAATAGAGATTAGAAATGGTTTCAGCATTTAAAATTTGATTTGGAGTTTGCAGTTTTCGATTTTTCACTCTTGTACTGTAGACAAACGCCGCTCAAAGAGGTAGTAGCTCTCACCAGGCCTACAATAAGCTATTACGAATATGATTCACGCTGGGCTCTTTTTGGGATTGATCACAGCGGAAAGGGTATTTACTATAGAATTTACTTTTCGCACTAAGCATTTCAATATTGATTTCATGATTTTTTTCATATATTATTTTTCTCCTGTCCCATTTAACTGTGTAGTCCTGTTACCAGGATTTTTTTATTATTGTAAATAGTTTTAAAGAGCAAATTAAAAAAATTTAAGAAGTTCTTAAAATATAAATTGTTGACTATTTAGTTTCATTTATTTCTAAATTGTATGAATGTCTGTAAACTCTTACCATAGTTCTTGAACCAATTGTTTTACATACCTGGCAACTAATATCACGTAAATTTATATAAATAGTCTTGTTAAGATTTTTTTATCAATTGGCACTATTCGCGATGAGCGAAAGTGATCGTTATAAAAAGGTGAAAGTAGTACAAATCAAATTGTGGTTTATTTTTTTTTTAAACAGTTAACAATTTAAAAGAATCCGTTCTGGTTTCGCTGTAAAAGTGAGCGTGCTTAACTGAGTTAAAAAATACCCCGTGGCTTAGCGAAACCGATCCTGATTGTATTAGAAAATGTTGAATAAATACCAAATATTATATTGTAGTTAACTGCAGTGGTGTCTCACTATAAAGAGTATTGCGTATCTCTTATCAACAAACTGTCACCTTGCATTGGTATGTGAAAACTCTATACGCATCTGTGTTAAATAGGTAGTATATTGTTTGACCGTTTTTCACATTCATATACTAATAATAACTAACTGAATTTTAATACTTTCTTTAGTCACTGTCTTTTTATAAGTATTGGTATTTACGCAAATCTTTGTTAGGCATTACGATATCGGTTTTAATAATGCCGGGGTTCCGGTATTTAGGATGTTTTCTCAATATTTTTTTTAACTATATCCGCTCGCTACTCGTAGCATAAGACCATCACACGGTTCGTCCAAGATTTTCTATCCCTCGTCGATCTCCTTGCTTCTTCCCATGTCATTCTGGTCATATAACTTTACCGAGTACATCGTATGGATGGTCATCAGCGGCCTTCCAGGGCGACGGAATCCATCCGGTTGGTAGAAGACACAGGCAAGATTCAGATTCATCTGGGGCAAAATTGACAGACTTATTTATTTAAAAACTATTCTTTTTAAGATCATATTTTAATTCAAAGAAACAGCGAATTTTAGATTTTAATAGAAATTGTGCATATGCTATAGGTATCTTTTAAATACTGGTATTTATTATGAAATTCCGGAATTGATTTATTCGTCTGATATTGCATTGCAATGACAATTCGCCGATTTTTATCTATTTTCTAATACCGGTATTAATATTTGCAATACCGGTTTTAATATGAAATGCCGGTATTGATACACTCATCTGGTATTGCAATCCCTAGTCGCTGTAATATCAACCGGCTTGCATGTACAAAATAACACTACACGCATCGCCACGGCTGCCGTAACCGAGTTTATTTTTGGTTTCCATGTCCTCAACCTCACTCCGTCGGCGTCTGGGATTCGGTGTCAGTCTGATGACTCGGCAGTCGTCACTTAAGATATTTGCCAGATCAGACGGCAGACGAAAGAAGACAGACAGCCAGTCGGCCAGGCATCTTTGGGTCATCTGGAAAAAGAAACAGATCGTAAATGTAATTAGTGTAAAGGGAGAAATAATAATATATCCATTACGGTCCATTAAAATTATGTTATGTTAGTATTTTTCTGATTGCCGTAAGTCTGTAATTTTTTTGTTTTATTTGACCAAATGTTTATGTAGTTCTCCGTTGTTGTCTGCTTGTGTATACATTAAAACCTTTCACCCAAAATAAATTATTACACATTCTTAAGAAACCATATTCAAATTTTATTACAATTTTCTGGAGCTTAAAATTAAAAGACATGAAAAAATTGTTACAAATATACGAATTCGTATTTAAATCTTAATTGTTATTTTATTGAAGCTAACTGTCAATAATTTTTGTTGTGATTGGCAAAATAAAATATTTATTTAAAATGTAAACAAGGTATCTGTTTGCAGTTAAAGTGGAGAATCGGCTATTTTTATTCGTACAAATATGAATCTTTTTACAAAAAATATATCGGTGTGTAAATCTTATCTGTCTGATATATGGTGCAGTGATTAACGTCGCTGGCTTCGGTTACGGACGGTATGGACAGTTTCGTAAATTGATTTTTCAATAGATTTATGAATTACTGTTTGTAGGCGTATGGATGTTTGAGAGTTTTAGAATTCCCTCCCACCCATTCGATCCTAAAAGAGGGTGTAACGAGAGCGATGAACTCACCACTAGTCCTGTCCTGTCCTATTTTTCTATCCCTAATCTCTTTGGTAAAGAGAGGTTTAGAAACTGAGTAGCAAGTAGAAAAACCTACGTTGAGATACATTGCTCCACATTGGGGCAGACATGGTAAAAAATCTTTTGATATATACAGAATACACTGGATTAAAAATAATAGCTTAGAAACAGTCTTAGTATAATTAAAGGACGCTTATAATATAAAATTTTAATTGTTGAGATTTTGTACATGTCCATGTATTTCGTCGATAACGACCCGGGTCGACAAGTAACGAAATACATGGAAATGTGCAAAATCTCATCAGGTCAAATTTGATATTGAAATTCCATCAAGCAACGTCAGTCGATATGTTATGTTATTTAATCTTAAGTATCTAGCGATTGTGTCAATACAACAGAAAATATTATACTTCTTTTTTCATATCTATCTTTTCTTTCAGAAAACTACTCATACTCAATGTTGTACCCACCCATTGCGGATTTCGCAATCCTTTGTACTAAACCTCTTCCATAGCAGAAGAACGTTTAGAAGTTTCTAACGATTTACATGAATGTCAGAAATTGTGTTTGGTAAAAGATTACAGTGTGGAATGAAAACAGATCTTAAAATAATTCAGCCATAGTTTATCCATCTCTGAATACCCTTAAAGGATGCGATCTGAATCCTACACTTAAGAACTTCATAATATATAATATTATTCAACCAACGAATTGTGGCAGCGAAGTCACAAAATAGATTTCGTTAACACCTGTCCATTGCCAGGCAATCTAACTAATATAATATTGCTACTAATGTAAACGAATGTATCACCTGTCCCGCTGACCAAGTTAACCGACGTTTTGGGTTATTTTATTGATTAATAAATTAAAGATAAGTATCGCTTTACAAAAGAATTCGAAATGGAACAAATTACGTTATAAGAGGATGGCTTAAATCAAAATAATGCGTTGACTTTCTCCGTCTGAATCTCTCCGTCTGTAACTCTTCAACTCTTCGAAAGGGATTTTTCGAGTTAAGAAAAAGTTATGCTCAGATCAAGGTCACTGCCACCGACCTATTAATATCGCAGCATCAAAGCCCCTCTACATTATAGGAAAACATATTTTGTAAAATGATTGAATAATAATATCTATCTCAATAAACGGTTGATTTTTTTTGACTTCGACCGCTCTTGAAATTTTACACCGGCAAGGTAATATATTCATTCTATCAACAACAATTTCAATGGTAATCATAATATGTTTCAAATCCGCGGAAATTATTCTTAATGTTTATAATGAAACAATAATTATATTTTTATATTATAGATATGCATAAGATATTATGAAATAAACTGTGTGACATATCACATATTCCACAGTCAAATTATAGGAAAACAAAGATTTTTCAAATCCTACTGTCTTGCCACTAAGGATTCCATCTTAAATATTTTTGTCTTCACCTAACTCGGGCGCTTTCAGTATCTTATCATACATCATAATGCTTGAGTTTCACTTTTAAGGTGTTAACTGTCAATTCTTGGTGGAAAGACATTATATTTTAAAAAATAAAACACAATTCATTTGTACTACTTCCACATATTTATAATGATCAGGACCGGTTTCGCTCATCACGATCCTGATCATTATAAATATGTGGAAGTAGTAAAAATGAATTGTGTTTTATTTAAAAAAATGCTTGAGTTTGATGAATGATTCGGTGTTAAAAAATCCTTTAAACATGCCCCAATTGAAGAAATACCGCTGGAGTAATCCGACGCAGCTGAAAAATTCAAATATTATTTTACAGTGGAACGGTATTTGAATGTGTATTTATATTGTCTCTATCTGGAATGAGACAGAAGTGGGAAACAATTTAGTGGTCAATTATTATTGAATGTAGGTAGCTCATCCGTAAATATATTGTAAATCAGTGATTTAAAATTTGTCTAAAAAAAGTCTAATTTTTTATGTTATTTTCATATTTCAGAAACTTTTCGAATAGTTTCAGTGTTACTATCGATGTCCCAATAGTTGATAATAACAAATATCACTTTTAAGGTGTTAACTGTCAATTCTTGGTGGAAAGACATTATATTTTAAAAAATAAAACACAATTCAGTTGTACTACTTCCACATATTTATAATGATCAGGACCGGTTTCGCTCACCATGAGCATTATCAACTGATGATAATGCTCGTGATCAGTTGATAATGTTCGTGATGAGCGAAACCGGTCCTGATCATTATAAATATGTGGAAGTAGTACAAATGAATTGTGTTTTATTTAAAAAAAAAATAACAAATATGTAGTTGAAAGAGTACCTACTTGCCACCAAGAATGTAGGTAAAATAATATTCAATTTGTTGTTATTATGACAACATTTTAAAGTGTTTTTTCCCCCTCTAATAAAGAAAAATCTGAACTCCTAATTAAATTAACAGAATAAGTAAAGACCAACACAAGTAAAATAGCAAGAGTTCTTCCCAAATTCATATCTTTTTACCAGCATTAAGTGCTTCTAAAATCATTTATAAATTCAAAGATATTCTTTATTCATTACGAGTACATACACCCTCACATTCTATCAAATCACAAACATGTAATTCATTACTGGAATACGGCAGTATATATACCATGATCTCCTATAAATATAACGTTTGTGTTCTATACATACCTACAATAGAATAGGTAGGTATACTGCCTGGCTTCACCTTAGCTGTATAGAACCTCCAAACACAGACATTGAAAATACAAAAATATTTGCGTGTACGTTATTATGGCGATATTTTGTGTTAAATAATGTTGATAGTAGAAAATATTACCGTGGACCGTTCCTCATGCCACACCCACAAAATGTAGTCCATCAATTAATAATAATGTTTAAAATAGCACAGTTGAAAAATGGCAGCCAAAATAATATGTGCAAATTTCGTGTCGGCACTGTTCACTCCTTGGGAGGAGTTCTTGGGATAGACAGACAAACAGATGCATTTTCTGTTTTATAGTATAGAATGCGATCCACTTATATATCGGGCGTTGTATGACATTTAAGAGTATTAAATTTTTATTTCGATAAATATTGCTAAAGGACCTGTCACTTTTTCAAATTTTAAGAGTTAGGTAACACGATATTATTCATCATAATTTATGATTCCTTATGTAAAAAAATTCTAGCAAATGCTATAAATCTATAATAATATATTGTATATAAAGCCTGTAGACAAGTGATCAGTGTTGTCCCTTCCGGTTGCAGTACCCGAGGGTTTGAATCCCTGTAGGATTAGCTTCATTAGGAGTCCACCAGCTTATGACGAATTACATATAAGTTAAATATTTATTTGACAGATTTATAAAGTCATTATAATATTGTATAAGTACTGAAGTAGTCATTAGCTAAAAATATTGCACAAATAAATAGATTGTTTTTACCATATCGACGGTGGTTTGGCCAATTGATGTAACCCTCATAATTTAAATTGTTCAGGAGATAGTAAAAACTGTTTTTTATCGAAAAAATTATATGGTGAGTTGCGTTATGAATCTTTGAAATGCACTCCAGTAAATTATCATGTTTGCAGATACGAGATTAGACGTAAGGAATGTCGATATTATAGTGGCTTACATCAAGTTGCCAGGTCAAAATTTTTAAATCTAACACCATTGCAAAATGATGTTTCTTTTCCAAAATGTGGTCAATTTATTTTTTTAATTTACATCATTTAGCTGAGACGCAGTCAAATGGGTTACAGTTATATGTACAAGTATAATACTTGAGACTTCCTGGTATCGTATGTAAATCTTTTATGCTTTTGTTGATTAATGAATAATGAAATCTTTTTAGTTATAATAATATTATATTTAGGTGTAGCGCGGACACGCCATTACAAAGCATCACTGTCGAGACGAGATCTCTTCTGTCGTCGTGTTTCACCAATTAAGATGTCTTCATTTACTTTGAAAGATTTATTTTTAAATAAATACCAACCGAAACAGTATAAGCGTATGAACGGGTGTCTCACATTCTTATGTTAAGCCACGAGCATTTTAAAATATAGTATATATATAAATATTTTATAAATTACTTCTAAAGCGATCAAAATTATTCTGGGCCTGTGGTCGACTGGTCAACGTCTTCGGTTGCGACTGGGATAACACCTCTCGGTGCATAATATATCTTATTGTGTACTCTGTATGCGGGATATTTTAATATACATTTCGACGACTATCGAATTTTATATTTGCTTACATTATGTATTTTTATCTTTGCTGGTTCTGATAAATCGTGGTAATTCAATACCAAATAAAACAACTATTTATAACCGATATTGGTTTAATGTAACTATTTTAATACATCGATAATGGAAAATAATCCAGGCCTGTAGCCGAGTGGTCAATGTCGTCGACTTCACTGAATCGAATACCAGTAAAGACAGTGCCATAAATGAATTTTTCAATCGATTTATGGGTTTGCGTTCAAATGTATAGATCTCTATGACGTCTACATTAATTATTGTATTGTGTTGATTAGCTAACTACTAGTGCTGTCCAAAAATTAGATTGAGTGACTTACTAGCAATCAGTTCTCGTAGATCAACTTCTGTTGAAATAATCATCATATATGTAACGGACATGGTTACAATAACAAAAAAAAATTTCATTATAATTTATGAATAGGTATGTGCATGTATTCTACATGACTTTTTATGATTATTAAATTTGTAAAAATCTTGTCAGTTTACGGCTTCCAAAGAAAAGTATCTATAGTTGAATATATTATTAAATATACAATAAATACCTTGGATATACAATAAATACTTTACTAATAAAAAAAATTGTTTTATCACATACGGTAGGTAGTTATAAACACTAGAATTTATTGAATACATAAATGCTATATTTTATAAATTTTAGAAATAGCATTTCTCATTATTTTTTACTGTATAAACGTCTTTACCAAAATTGAATTTTTCATCGCTGCAATTCTCAAATTACCGATTTTCTCCAATACGAAACTTTGCTAATGGATTCCGAAATAATTTAATTCAGGTTACTGTCCCATTACCGTTTGGTCTATGGCTACTAAGTGTTGATATATTTCATTATCTTTGGCTAGAGAGTGTTTAAGGATTCATCAGGGGACCTTTTAAGAAAAGACCGCCCGATATTTCGTGGCCCAATATCAAAATTTCATTAAGTTTCTTAGTAAACTTCCTAGAGAGACACAATTTACCGATGAATTATTTATTACACATCGGTAATTGGAATCTATCACGGGAATGTTATTTATATATGCTGCAACAAGCTGCATCTATTATCTTAACCATAATTTAACTTTCATCAATATTAATTCTCATTGACAAGGGTTAGCTTTCAATTACTGAAGCTGAGATAAAACATACAAAATTTGTGTGGATCAGATATCCATACAATCCTAAATGCAACTGAGAAAAAAACAAGTTCTATCCCATGAATATATCAGTTTATGTTTTAGAACTTAAAATATTTTTTCGTGGTTTGCTGTGTTTTTAATTATTACTGAAGTATAGTTTGTACAGTAAGTTCTCGAGGTAACAGACACTGAAATTAATACAAAATATTGCCTTTCAAATTTGAAATTTTTTTGAAACACAAACTCCTCGCTGGTAAACAATATTCTCTGCACTCTTAGCACAAGAACACACACCAGCAGCAGTTTTAACGCATGCTGATTTAGCTTGGGAATCAACATCGTAACCACATTTAATACGTAGTAAGGTCCTAAAGTTTCATGCCCAAACCATCCCGAATAGTCCATAAAAACGTATTTAAATAATTTAGGATATCGATGGATCTAAATTGCGACTTCTTTAGAAATCTTTGTACCTTGCTAGTACATCCATCGGCTTCTGTGATCTAGTGGTAGGAGCTTTGCCCTAGCGATCAGGTAGGTCCTGTAAAGTCAATACCAAATTTTGATTTGAATATGCGATCTTGGATATAAATAAATTATAAAAATTCTTATCGATTTTATTTCGTATGATTTTACAATTTTCAAAATATTTGGCGCATTGACTGTCAGCTGTAATATGAGATATTTATTTTTAAAAACACATGAAAATTTCATAATTTTATAATCTTTTTTTGTGTTGCTGAGCAAGTCACATTTTTTTATTTTTTTATTTCTGTCTTTTCTGTTCTGAAGCACAATAATGAGTGGTTATAAGATCGGTCCCGTGCAGCCCTGTATCGGGTCAAGAATATGAGGAGTAAATTCGTTTTTTTCTTGATCGTTATTGCGTTATCGAAGGCGGCCGTGAAATATCGGCTGCATACACATATCGGATGGAGTTGAGGCAACCAACTTATACTCTGTCAACCTCACTCTTCTTGTATATAAATGTATTTGTCACTTATTTTCTCAATAATAAAAAACGATTCATTATTTTATAAAAAACAAGTATTGCATAATAACCTCAATACGTTACTGATGGTATCAGTAAAACTGTAAATTATGAATGTCACTTTACGTTTCATAATGAATAAATACCTTTGTCAGTTTCTAGCTTTATTTTATGTATCAAAACAAAATATCTTCCACGCGTTCATTTCACGTGAAATATGGGTTTCACAAAATCATTTAAAAGAATCTTTATGCGAGCATATACTGCAGCAAAGAACATTATTTACTGTTGGAATGCTTTTCAATACCAACTATTGTTTCAATGTTTGTATCTATTTAAAGTAAAGACGTATTCTATCAATAGTCAAATAAGAGTTAAATTAATGTGCAATGAATGAAATTTAGAGCTTTGAGAGTTAACTGATTTGCAATATGCTGTTGTTTTGCTGACAATTTTATTACGTGTGTATTGGCTATTGAGTAGTGCAAGTCAAACAAATACGTCTAATATACCTAGCGATTTATTCACTTTGGAAGAACACTTGGTACTACAACGTGAGACAATTGAATAGCAATCGTGATTCATATGTATGTATGCTGGAATTTACTTTAAAATATCCGTTTTTTTTAACCTCCTACTATAACCAAATTAATTTCAAATAAAATAAGTACTCATCGCGCATTAGAAGTTAATAAATAGTTTTCGTAAAAAGTACGAGTACATACAATAGGCTTCCAGGGCGACGGAAGCCATCCGATTGGTAGATGAGACCGGCAGGATTCAGGGTGCCCTCGGGGATCCACTACACACTTTTTTTGACGTAATAATGGGCTGGTCCTTCCGCTCTCTTATCAGCAATATCATGTGTTATAATGATGACGCAATGTTAACTTTTCTGTATCATATCGATACTCCCAAGCATAGTCACTTAAGTGGCACATACGTGATTATACGTAATTTGTATTTTCGTTGTCTACGCGCTCAGTTCTATAGGTAGCCATCAAACAACCTAAAATCCGAAGTACAATGTCGTATATGTAATATTTCAAAAACTATTAACTTCTGAGCAAAACTTTATATAAAAGAAGAAACTAGATTTAAAATAATAGCACTGTTCCAATTTTTTAAGAAGATAGATGCAGCCTTTATTTTGCTGCGTTTTGACTCTTTGAGACGCTCTCCTATAAAATTTCATGTTTGCAGATACGGGATTATACGAAGGGATTGTCAATATGAACGTTTTTTTCTAATTTGAATTTTGATGGATTTATGAACGAAAGGTTTTTTAAGTGCAGATAAAACCGTATTTCGAATGCTAATAAAACTTTATTAAAAAGTGATTTTGTGAAAAAACAGCAGATGAAACCATGTTTACCCAAGGCAATAGTAAACCAAGTTAATGTCGATGCTCTTTAAGATCAGCTATCTGGGGCTGAAAATGTTAAAACATTTTTATTGTTTCGGATATATTTTTGTACAATAGTATAACTCTTCTCGACCGAACTACTCATAACAACTAGAACGATCGAATTTTCGCTGAAAATAATGCTTTGGGAATATTCATTTCAAAGCGTTATCAGCCCGCGATGAGGTGGTGTAATAACTCATTCTTCGGGCAGAGAACGCTGTCAAACATGATCAATGAACCTTAATTTAAAATAAAAACGTACTCTTTTCCATAGCCGAACTGTATGTTCGCAAGTATACATTGTGTACAGGGTGTCAGATTAATTTTACCCTCTCTGACTTTTCACCCCTGTGGGGGTCAAAGAAATCGAAGGCCAATAATACGTTGGACTGGATTTTATACTTGCATCAAAAAATACCACGTTCACTCTGTGTCTGTAAAAAAATATAAACTCTTAATAAAACATTGTAACAGAATATGTCTTAAGATAACTGTTTGTCGTTCAGTCATTCAACATCACTCGTAGAGAAGGACGAATAAAAAGGAATATTTGTTAGCTAGTCGATCGGATGGGTAGGACGGACTGTAAACATCACATACATCCAAAACTTTGAACGTAAATCCAAAACTGTGTAATGTAACATGTGAGACATGTTTCATGGCGTTAAGGAACATGATAGCGATGTTTTAATTTATGCATACTTCTACTATTTTCTACAATATTCTCTTCCAATGTGGAGCATTGGAGTTTTTCTACGATTGTTACCCAGTTGCTCAACCCCTATTTTTTAAAGATAGTAGGGATAAAATGATAGGCCTAGGAGAGGACTAATGGTTAGCCAATCGCTCTCGCTACGCCCGGTTTTAGGTTCGTATGGGTGGGAGGGAATTCTAGATAACACAAAAATCCATGCCTACGAAGAGAAATCCAGAAATGAATTTATGAAACTGTCCGTATCGGGATTTGAACCCGAGGCCTCCGTAACTGACCACATATATTATTGTAAATTATAGATAAATGAGATAATAAATTAATATTATAATTTAACTTCAATTAAATTGCTTACGAAAATTGGATTTTTCAGTTTGCATCTTTCTGACATTAGCAAGATACAATATATATATTTTTACTATTACTGTTTTTAGAAATTGTAAACACTTCACTTAGATTAAAAGAAAATTATTCCGTGTTATTTCGAATCCGTGCAAACATAGATTCAGGTGTAATTTATTGTATTTTTAAATATCATTAGAAGACCTACCATCACGTACCCCGTTTATCATATCCAATAACCATTTACCTAGTCTTTATTGAATATTTAAAAGCCGTTCATTGTTTTAGCGGTAAGTTAATAGTAAAAAATGCGTGCTTATACCATTAACTTGGAAACACCGTGTACATTTATATTACCAGATTTGTCGCGCTGTAATGGTGCGATTTTCTGACAAGACTGTCAAACTTCTTGAGTAATGGAACCACTAATGGAGAACACATTTAACCCTAGTGATACTTCGCTTACTTGAAATTATGCAAACTTATCGATCCAAAATCTTCCACACTCAAGTTTTTAGTAGCATCACACTTTTAACAAAAAAAACTTTTAAGTCTTTCCCATTGTAATCAGAACATTAAACTACAATATTATACAACTCGAAAAAAAATACAAATTATTTTTAAAAACAATTATGTGATATGCATGTACATATATTTATTATTGATTAAATTGACATCTACTTGGTAGAACTCGACTATAATAATGTAAAAGTATTTAGTACTGCAACAATTTTATAAATTTGTTGATAATTATTTCAGTTTCACGCCATCGTCAGAATTAAGTTTTAAACTAATTAAGCTTCCCTATGTTATACTAATTTAGAAGATATAAACAATACATCATCTCATTTACTCTAACATTATAAGTTTTATTAAAAAATGAAGTATTTAATATTATAATTGTACTTTTAGTTCTTCTTTGTTTTTTATAAATAAAACACAACCAGTTTTATACTACTTACATATTTGTTTAATTATTTGGACCGGTCTCGCTCATCGACTGATTTAGTTTACAAACTAATTGTGTTTTATATAATTTAAGACATCGACTGAGGGTGCTTGATGGATTCAATATCAAATTTGGATTATTGAGATTTTGTACACTTCCATGTATTTTGTCACTAACGACCCGGGTTTCGCCTTTCGGCATCTTCAGGCATTCGAGCACACGAATGGACTCGAACTGACAGACAGTAGTTAGATTTGACAGACAAATTTAATTGTGTTTTATTTTAAAAATATAATGCGTCTCTATCAAGAAGTGTTCTTTATTGCTCTTAAATAATTTTAATATGTGTGGAGTTTTTTTCGAAAATTTCTTTTAGTAGGAAAGGAATAGTAGAAATACAACATTATAAATTTTAAAAAGCCTAATTAATTTTTTTTAATACTGATTTTTTATTGTCTTAATGAGATCAAATCTTTTATGTTTTTTAGGTGTCACTATAATATCAACAATATCAGTAAATATTTATTCATTGGCTTCTATTTATGTATGTCATCAGTTAGCAAATTAAACTTTCATTATTTATTTCAATACTACTAACTTAAACAAGACGTAGCTAATACTTTTTACTGACTGCACTTTTAAATATCTGACAATTTAATGAATAATGTCGTTACGAAAATATCTGTTGTCATTGTAATTTAGAATACCGATACATTCACAGAATTCATAGAATATTTTTTTATTTTCGTAGAAGTTGTCATTATAGTTCAGAGTACAGGAAAAACGAAAATATCATCTGATATGAGGAAAAAATAAAGCTTATTATAATGTTCATGTTTATGAAACAATATAACACATTCTGTATAATCATTATGAATGAACTTGTGTATACTATAATATGATTATATAACATGAATAATCGATGACAAAAATATTCTCAGAAATAAATTAAGCAATTTTAAATGCATTTTCAATTATTGCATAAAATATTCTGTAGAAAACATCGTGCCGAGTTTGCTTGAATTTATTTAAACATATATTTATGAGAATTTTTAGATACAAAATTTTACTTTGACTTGTAGACTCGACAGTAGATTTGGTTTTAGTAGGGTTTAAACGTTCCATATTGCTTGCGTCTGCCGTTGGACTGCGTCTTCCAGAATCTTCCAGGCAACACTGCACTTTACTTTGTGAACGGCATTTTATGTAGAAATTCTTATTTCGAGACGATATTACGGCCCAAGCGAACATATGGCAGGAAATTTCAGATGCTACATACAAAGCCAGAAATATTTTCGAATACTTACTTGTGACTAAATCTTTTGCTCACGACAAGCAAGAGATGAGATTTCTTATCATGTTTTCCGGAAATATTCATATGAGAATTTGCCTGTATATTATTTATTTAAATTTGACTTCGCTACGTCCACGCTTCTAAATATATTTTTTGGACATCATAATTTTTTAGATAAAGATATTAATTTTACGACTATAATGCATCAAATAATTTTTAATTTCTATTAAAATGTTTTTTTCATCACCTTTAACCTGTTAACTACAACGCGTATTTGGAAACTTTTCACGTTATCCACTGACACTTTAAATACAAGTATGTCTTTGCTTTGTGGTATATGGTCCAAATCGGATAATGAGTTTTTTTTTATTCCTTCTTATAATATACTTTTTATTCAAAGTAATGTAAACACGCGTTTATTTTTCGATATTTAAGAAAAACTGTTATAATATTTTCTTATTATTTGAACGTGTGTATAATTGTAAAATATATTCTTCAAATTGTTTAACTCTACTTGATATTATTTGATATATCATAATAACTTCATTTTATTGGGTTACTATACATATAAATATATTATACTTAATAGAGAAATACCAAATTTAATTTAAATCTTAACAATAATTAAAACAAATAACTAAACTTTTGAAAACACAAAAATCATAAATATGGAAATGTAAATTGAAGATTCGCACATTAAGTATATATGAAAATGTAAAACGCCTTTTAAATCGGAGATATCTACTGAATTTCAATTTCAAATTTTAATTGTTCAAATTTGGTCAAACCACCCGGGTTTCTCGAACTGACTGAGTTAGTAAACAGTTTATATCATTATATATACGGTAAATTAAGAAAAAAATCACTTTTTCTAAGGAACTACATTGATCTTTGAATTAATTTTACTATTAGATTTGACAATAATGACAACCTTGATTGGGAAAATAATTGCGTAAACAATTACAAACTCATAGGATTAGCTTACGGTCAAGAACCAATTGAACAATCAAAAAATTTTAAATTCCCTTTGATACATTAAGCGAACCCAAAAAAATCGGATGTAATACCTCTTTGGATCTCTTTCCATACCGCTGTCTCAGCTACTCACCCGAGCGGCATTTACTCTTTCTCTTAGCTAAGCTATAACCAATCTCTGGCATCGTGCTAAAAGTCGAATGAGCTCATGGACGAAAAGTCAAATAAAATAGAAAAATATATATTGGCATCAATATTGATTAATTGTTTTATTCGATAAAGAGCAATGACATGCCTTTATAATCTCGAAGCCAATACAATGTTACTAATTTTTTTTTATATTATATCAACCTTTAAGCTCATGATAAGATTTCTTCTCCATGTTGGCAAATTATTATCTTTTGACTTATTAACTGTCATTCAGATTGTATAAATTAACAAAGATAATGTTGATCCAACATATTTACATTATACTAATTGAAAATGATTAAACACATTTATATAATTCTTGTTAAAGATTGATGAAGATCAGATGCCTATCCACAGAAATTTAAAAAAATAAGTCTTTCATCGATCGTGAGGCCAAAGATCCGATCAGAAGATTCTTGTGGAACTCAATGCTTTTCTAATTCTACCTTATTATAACGGAGCTCTACCATGTTAACGCAAATCAATCAATTCTTTCATCGATTTAACGAAATATCTCACCTACAGTAAGTAAATATTAGTGTAAAGTCTACGAAATACATTGATACGAATATATATTATTACAATATCTTCTTCTCGGTCGTATTCTGTTCCTCTGAGGGCCATCGGTAAGGAGCGGCCTCTGGCGTCCTTCATTCGGACCATCCTTCCGCTTCTCACTCTGTTTTACACTTTTCCTCAGACGACAAGCCTCTCGCGATTATCTGTAGCCTTGCGGACGACGTGGCCAAAAAAACCGAGTTGGCGTCTTGTAAAAACGGCCGAGAGTCTATCCTGTATTTGGATCTCTTTGAAGATGGATGCAGTTTTAGACTTGGCCGTCGGTATGGTATACGGATCATCCTTCTCCAGTACCACATTTCAAATATGTCTAACCGTCTTTTATCTTTCGCTTTTATAGTCTATGTCTCCACGCTGTAAAGACATATGGAGTGGACTAGCAGTCGTACTAGACGCATTTTGGTATGTCTGGTTAGTTCATTCCTCTTCCAGATTTTCTTCAACCTAGACATTGCGTCCTTAGCCATCCCAATTCATCTTTTGCCTTACGGTAATCAACTTCCATTTATAGTGATGCATGAATCGTGATATAATAAACAAATATTTAATTAAAAATTTAAATCAAAATCTGCCAGACTTGCAAATCACTTATAGGGTTTCCAATCGTCACAGAATAGAATCCATTACACAGAATCCCGAGTAGTTATGAAGCATTACATAGCAACTCACTAACCAAATTCATTCTCTACAAGTCTATATGAAGGTAAATTCTCACTTTAAGACAAATTCAACTCATTAGTCTCACTTTCTCTGTTACGCAGCATTTCCCGGAGGAGACTTATAAAGAGTTGGCAACCCTACATGCGAAAATCACTAATGATTCGTGATATTTGATTTAGTAAAAGTACTATATATATATATAAATATATATGTAACATTTTGCGCGGAAAAGATAACAAACTCCAATTCTGTTGAAATGATTCTAATCTTGGAAAATTCTTCACAGTACTACATTTTATCTAGTCGTTATTAGGAATAATCTATTTTAATACATAACTATACATCGCATGTACATAAAGAGACAGACTTATAATTTTTTTAATGATAAGATTTCTCAGAAAACGACGATACGTGTATTCTAAAATAAACATCATCAATGTGAGTCATCTATTACAATATAACAATCAGTAAAAAAAATAATGGCCAAAAAAGATAAAATTAAAGTGAAAAACATCGTTTTATAGATTTGCCAACATGATATCTTTTATCATGATTTATTATTGCTGATCTGAAAATCGTGGAGTGGTCTTAACCTTGCTGTAGGTATTATAATATATCCTCTACATACTGTTGTAGTGCACCACTCCGGCCAATTGAGCCATAGAGTGCTTGTTAACCCTTTCGTATTCATGGTGTAACAATGAGTTACTTCGGCTTTTAAACCTTCAAATTATTCACTTTTAAGGTGTTAACTGTCAATTCTTGGTGGAAAGACATTATATTTAAAATAATAAAAAACAATTCATTTGTACTACTTCCACATATTTATAATGATCAGGACCGGTTTCGCTCATCGCGAGCATTATCAACTGATAAAAATACAAACATAACAGGCTTGTTTATGTAAAATTGAGTTTAAAAATAAATTATATACCTTCATTATAAATGATCATCATAAATATGTGGAAGTAGTACAAATGAATTGTGTTTTATTCTTCAAATTATTTGTGAAATAAGTCGTACAAAAATTTAATTTCGCTATTTGTAAATAAAATAGTTCTACATATAATGAAAAAATAAAAACAGATTACAGTTTACGTCTTCTTTATATAATTAATCATAATTTGAAAACCTCGCCAATTTTACCATCAAAAATACAAAATTATAGTATAATAACAATTCGGTATGCATGACCGTACCGTGCAACCGTTTTGTTTCACACGGCACCGAGACACGTTTATTTTAGTAAATGACTGTTTAAGGTGCAATATTTTAATAGAAAAAGAATTATCATAAAGTACCCGAGGAACACACAACATATTCTCGGTAGTGAGCGTAAATTTTCTTCAATGGAATAGTTTATGGTGATAAACAGTCAGTGTTATCTAATTTTTGGCAATCGTGATTAGATGGCTCGCAGATGTCGGAAGGAAAGGACGCCGGAAAAAGGCGCGGCGCCACATCTTCGGCGCCAAGCGAGTATAACGACGTAGCGGGCCACCGCAACGCACGCTAGCCAGCCTCCGAAACGCCACACAAAAGCTGGCGTGGCGTAGTCCCGGCAATGAAAGTTTTATTATGACTCTTCGTACAAAACAATATTTATTTATCTTTTATTAATTTATGAAAAAGAAACTGGAAGTTTCTAAATATGGACAATAACTTAATTTCATATAAAATATCGCTATTTAATATTTCTGTCACACTTTTTGTAACAATTGGCGATCATTTTTTTTTAATTTGCATGTTATTCTGAAAGTCAATATTAACAAACATACTTAAAGTGCCTTCTGTAAAATGTTATCATTATAAGTTATTTTAGAAATGCAGTATTCAGTTCATAAACCAGACTTCATTAAAATCACTTTTAATGTGGTAACTGTCAATTCTTGGTGGAAAGCCATTGTAATTTAAAAATAAAACACATTTTTTATACTACTTCTACATGTTTATAATAATCAGGGCCGGTTTCGCTCATCGCGAACATTATCAACTGATAAAAATGCAATCATATCAGGACTATTTTATTTAAACCGAACCTGGTTATTATAAACATCTGGAATTAGTACCAAAAATTATGTTTTATTTTTCATTAAAATCACTGCAAATTATTTAGTAAAATATATTTGTGTAAAATGATTACTTATAAACTCAATTTCAACATTATAATGAAAAAAAATTACACATTTTATTTAGATATTGAGACTCGCTTCACTAAGCTATTAAGAAGCATTTTTAATTCAATTCTATTTGTTTTTAGCAGTCGTTTTTCGAATTAAAATCTTCTTTGAAAACACATGTCGAAAACTGACCAACTGCAAAAATAATGCATTTTAATGTAAAAAAATAAATATAAAATTATTAAATTTTGAACATTTTTAAAACAGGTATCACCCTAATAGTGTATTAATTGTTTTCAATACTTTTTCTAATCTTTAATAATGAAATATGGCGCATAGTAATAAATATTTTATGTTGTGATAAAATATTATATTTACGTTTTTCTACTATCTTCTTGATGTGAATTAATATTAAAGTGGCACGAGTGAAAATTTTGTAATTTTGACAGTTCATTTAAACTGGGCGGTATACCAACATTTATTTAACCATGCTAGCTCCTAGCGTGGAGCATATAGTCTGCCAATGTATTTCAACAGAAGTTACTTGACGAAAAATTCTTGCTATTCATTCGCTCACCATCTTTTTTTTCGGAGAGAGTAAGGATAGAAAAATGGGCACAAGATAGGACTAATAGTTTCTGGATATCACACACATCCATGACTTTGAACACAAATCCATAAATCGATTAAAAAATGAGAGTGTTTGTATTGCGATTCGAGCCAGTGGATACTTCAACAGAAGAACACAAATCTGACCACGGAGTGATCCAGAATAACAATCCAAAACTGACATGAAGCTGTAAAAGAAAAAAGTTATCTAGTTTAGTAATATTGAACCTTTCGTAGATAGAGCAATACTGACGGAAGCTTTTAAAAAGCAATTACGACAGCTATTACATTGTTTGCGTTGCGACATGCGATGCCAGTCATGTCTGACGGCCACCGTGAGAATAATGTGTCATTATGAGTATTATGACGTCCCATTAAAAACAAAAATTTAAAACGAATACCTCCACAGCTGAATTGAGATGACAAAAGATAGCATTTATATTAAAAACAACAGTGCGTTTTCAAAAAACGCATAGTCACCTTTTTATATTATTTTCACGTTTAATAATTGTATTACAATATTTCTCATGCGTGTTTAGACGAGTTCTAACTTTGACGGTGTATAATTTTAGAAGAGGAATATAAATATTTTTTGTATACCTATTTTAATTTAAATAATTACCAAAGTGTCATAATAACAAAAGTTGTCATTTAACAAGACTCATGTATATAATATGTATTCACCACGATTTAATTGTATCGATATTAAGCAGAAATATAATCATTTTCCTTCTTCTTTGTCATTGTCATATCCTAAATGTACACTAGTGCCCCGCAACCTTTTCTCTTCCACAGCACACCAAACGTTCCCTCAGATGACCGCGGCACACCAAAAAATATATATACATTTATAAATCAAGGCTATACATTACGCACGTGCAGTGGACTGCACACCGATGTTTACACAGATATTAATCATTGCATTTGATACATACATGCAATAAACGAATTATATACATAGACAGAGTATTGGATACGGGAGACAAATTATTTGTTTTTTTTGCAATGAAGCAACGCGCACTGGCACAACTAGCATCATTTCACGTCACCCGAGTGTGCCGCGGTACAGCGGTTGTGCAGCACAGATATAGACCATGAAATGTGACGCTTCCAAAAATTTTGCTGTTGACTAGCATTTTCCTGCTTATATTAACATTTTTAGTTCCGACAAATACACATTTATACATTAGCTTGACACTGTTGTATTATAAAAGACAGCAAGTTTCGTCTTCGTTTCATCTTCAAAATTCTGATCATTTTTTGTACAGCAAGTTTCGCAATAGTATGGCAACATCTTTGAAGACACTTAATAATTCCTGATACGCTTGAATAGTATTCACTGACAATACATAAAAATGACTATATGTAATAACAAACATATTTCATGGTATACTCTTCTTGGTGTGCAATGTCTTCATTGAAATAGGGTGGTCTTAACATTACACGTTTGTAAATAACTTGAAATGCGATAATTATAATAGAATCGGTGCTACTAATTCTAAATATATATGTTTTCACATATCAGTCTGACAATTGAGGCCTTCGTATAGGAAAACTAATCTCAGTAAGTATTTATTGCTTACCAATAATGTTTAATTAATTCTTTGTACAAAATATAGCTCAACAACGATTACATCTAACATGATACGGTTAAAAATCTGTAATTTATTAAATAAATACATATTTTTTAAACTTTGTTATAAATATTTGGAAATTACTAAATATTGCTATATTATTTTAATATAAGGAGTATGCTTAAAAAATAAAAAGATAATTTTACCAACACATTTGGGTCGCTGAATGTCGAATCTTTAATGTTATCACACTAATTAAAGATGCATTAGTGGTGTAATTAAGTCATACATTTTTATGACACTTGACAATGATTACAACATCTTATCTATAAAAAAATATTATCACATGATTTCAAAATAGTATTAAAAACAATAACACAGATCTGAGGGATCATATACTGTTTTTATTATTTTAAGCTTACTTTTTAATATCACGCAGAAGTATGTGTATACAATTTTTATAATAAATGCATGTTGACGAAATGATATCAAATAATAATAAAAAATAATCACGTTTTTAATTGATGAGAAGGAACCAAAACAAATTAATACGATTGCTTAATGTCTGGTATTAAGCTGTTTTTTTATATATTGATTTCTTTATTATCTAAAGCAGTGCTTCCCAAACTAGGGTCCGCGAACCCCTGATAGTCCGCTGGTATATCGCGGGAGCCCGTGAAAAGTTTCAGTAAAAAGTACAACAGTATGTTTGAATGAGTTTCTCACAACAAATGAAATATCACTCTCGACCCCAATATAAAAATTACACTTGATCACATGGCCGAATCAACAATATTTTTTGAAAAATATTTCCCAAGCTTGAATGAGGATCAAAAGTACAATTGGATAAGAACGCCATTTGCTAAATCCGTAATGTATGATCACATTACGTAGATCGTTATCAGATCAGATAATTTGATTTTAGTGGAATTTAATGAAAAGTGTATAAACATGTATTAATAGTAATAATTAATTTCAATTAAAAATTTTGACGACTAACAAATGGTTTTTTTTGGGATCTGCGGATTATTTTTTCAGTTTTAGGAGGCCTTGGCATGAAAAAGTTTGGGAAGCACTGATGAGTACATTGTTTTTCTTCTTGATAAAGATATAATTGTTCATTTTTTAAATGCTAAAATCTTTTTTATTGTCATGGAATCTAATGACTATTGACAATCGACTAATCACCGATGAAGAGTTATGACAATTGATATCAGAAGCGCTTCTAAAATATGAAATAACACCAATCCCTAACTCACGGCTGAGTGCGCAATCAATTACTCATCTTTTGCTCGGGCATGCCTGTTATTATTTCTTTATACTAGGCTAGAGATGTAATTCATAAATCATTACGGGATTAATTTTGTAGATTTTAAAGCTGGAGTGACCAAGTTATTTTTTTGGTAACAGTTTGATCAGAATTATCCCCTTTTGTTAGTTCATGGGTAGAATTATGGTTATTTACTGATTGAAACTACTTCAGTCTACTCTTTTTTTTTAACCATATCCTCTCCCTATTCGGAACATATGGCCATTCTTCGGTTCCTTCAAGCTTCTCTGTCCCCCACCAGTCTCTTTGCTTCCTCCAGGTCATCCTAGCGTCCCATAGCCCCGCCGAATACATCATATGGATGGTCATCAGCGGCCTTCTAGGGTGACGGAATCTATCTGGTTGGTAGAAGAGACAAACAAGATTCAGGCTCCCCTGGGGCATCTGCAGCACGTGTCCAAACCAAATCCATCATCGCTTTTTTATTTTGGACGTAATAAGAGACTGGTCCGATCGCTCTCTTACCTCCGAGTTGCTAACAAAATCAAACCACCGTACCCCTAGTATTCACAGCAAGCATCTGTTTTCAAAGCACAGTTTAAGGTTTTATTGCGCTTTGGTGACATGCCATGACTCGTAACCGTAAAGTGGCACCGTCAGAATGCATAAATTGATTGAAAAATCTATGGATATACGTATCCATCCACGAACTTGAAATCTTCATCTTGCAACCGGTTAGGAAAACAACGTAGTAATTTTTACCACTAAAAGATTATTCCAGAACCGATATTTTGGCGATAGCTAAAAAGGATTTACTTATATTATGATTTCCCTCTCAAACTAATATTATTGTACCAATTAATTTGATTTTAAATGTGGAATATATTATATTACATGTCAATTAATTATTACGAGGATATTATTAAAGTAGTGCATACATAATTACCAAAAAACATTTCTGCGGTTTTACACGAATCCCTTCAAGTTTTCTTTAATACCCTAAGCACCAATTTTCGACGAAGTCACAAAGTTTCGGGACACCATACTCTCTTGCTTTCTCGATTCTAAGATGTATTTATTATCGTCAGATAACGGATGAGGAATGCAGTTGGCATTCTGGTGCCGCGAGCTATCGACGAATTCTCTGCTCGACAAATACCTTCTCATTCCGAAGAAATTCATGTTGACGCTGTGTCAACTTTGTGACAATGTCTTTGGAAGTAGCACCCAAACCAGCGTGAAATTTATTAATATCTATCCCAGATTATTTACCTAGTAAATCGTTAAATACAAGAAAATTTCTGTGCGCTGTCTCCTTCGGCCTAAGCCATCCATTATTCTGCATGCTTACAATGCTATATTCCTCTGCTTTTCTCCTTGTCCCCCGTGGCGATTTACAATATGAAATTTCCTTTAATGAGTATTGTCATAAAATTGATTGAAATTTTATCTACTTGATAAAACTAACTTAAAATAACTTTACTATGAATATGTAAATTAAGTCTAAAAAAAAATTAAGAATGTTATTCTCTTAAATATACTAATTTAGAATGAATATGATCTAGATAACAACTTTTGAAACTAGCATAGTACGTTTAACTTCAATTAGGTGTATAATGTAACCCTACCTGTTAAAGTTGTATAAAGAAAAGTATTTGGTCACAGTGGATACATTTCATTTACATTAAACTAAATACTATTCAAATAATCGTTCAAATTTGACATTAAAATTCCATCAACCACCCGTAATCGATATCTTAAATATCGATAATGTGTCACTGAGGAATTAATTTGATCTACCTAATAATATCTCTTCAAAGTACAGTAGACTCCCCGATAAAATGGTAGATAAAAGACGAGCTATCTGGAAGGGGGCTATCGCGGCTACCATACTCATACAAAATCAGAGGATACGCATGAGGCTCAGGAGTGTTTTAGTGTGTTATCAAGAAGCAGTCGCAAATTTTAATGAAAATCGAGTTGTCAGCAAATCGTGTTATCGAGGGTATACTGTATGTATCTGTAAATGAATTAAATGTAAATGAATTAGAATTTGCATCATATCGAAACAGCTATCAACGATAAGCATTGCAGGACTCAAATGCATTGATATGTGTACCTGAAAATACAGTTCTATAAAGTATCTATATACGATTTGACTTGCTTTACTTATAATAAACAAATTGTTATTTTTCGATAACTACATAAGACGTGTATTTCTTTTCATTAACTCAAATTTCCAAAACCTTTGAAGATTTTTATCAATGCCTTCATATTTTTACTTATACTATTTCAACGTTTTGTATTATCAACAACTCAAACAATATAATTATAATAAGCAGGAGGTATATGCGCGCGCTATCAAGTCACACTTGTGAGTCAGTTATGGACTTGACATGTTCGTAGTAAAGCCTCAATGTTTATAATAGTAAATAAATAATGATTGACTACAATTGATACTTTTGCTAACGGAATACCCACATTTAGTATTCGTAAGGGTTTGTTCAATGTTTTTCCCATTCAACTCTTTCAACTGGCAGCATCTATAGTAAGACATTATTATACTTAACTAGAACACATGGAGAGTAGGGATATAGAGACTCAATCTGTAACAGCCGTAGAAAATCAATATACATTGAACTGAGAGGTCACTTCGTATGCTAAACATAGCTTCAATAGGTAAATATAGGTAGGAAAAAAATCAAGAAGATTAATAGCATTAATTTTTCCGTTAAATAAAAGTTATCACATACGTGTCAGCTTATGAAGAGTAATATATTGAGCGTACCAAGCCTCTCCTCTATTGCTACCATTTTCTGATTTCTACACCATTAAAGATCAAAGAAAGTGAATGCAAGATAACTTATCGCCTATCTATAAGTTATCTAGAAAAACAGACATAATAAATAATTATTAATGCCGGCTTAGGCTGAACGGAATGCAGTTGGCTTGTTTCTATATTTGCATAACAGCCTTCTATAATATACAATAATTATTTTAATCATTAAAACTTCAGCATTAGATTTATTAAATTATGAATATTTCTTAGTTTATGATACTTAATTTTCCGAGAATTTCAAATACCAGAAATACAATCCTAGATGAATTATATTATTCTTAATATCGTTTACTCTTATTTGTGTCTAATTGTGTAATACATCACTTGCTTCAACTGAAATACTGAATGAGTAAATCGATGTCATATTATAAGTATACTTGCACGTGTGAACTTTTAAAATAAAATCCTTTGTTGGAATTGAGACTGATATGTGCACAATTTAGTTATATTGTGTTAATTTTGACCATTTATGTTCACTTGCATGTTCCCTATCCTTAAACTTGTACACACTGAAACATCAATGAACAAAATTGTACTTACATTGAAATAAATAAGTCCTCACCTTGTCATGCGCTATTTATCATTTAATATATATTATCAGTTTTTTATTCTTTAGTTACATCTATTATATTTCAAAAATATGCACCGCAGGCAACTTTCTTAGGATATCTGAAATGCAGTTTAAAATGTACTTTCAAATGAACGTACTTTTCCACTTTGGTGTAACTTGTGAGAGTTATGAGTATAATGGCATTCTTACACCAGCCATTGAACTTGCCTCCGTGACAGCTTGAAGACCACTGTTCTAGTTCATTAAAATTATGTTGATATTTCTATTCATGCCCATATATAACAATTATAGGCATTATTTATAAATCATCTTTTTATTGTAAAACGTGTACCTATACCATTTTGTTTTTTACTCAGTTACTATAATTATAAAATATATAAAATCCACATTTTCAACTCTTAATGCGCTATATTTATAGGGTACGCTAACTATATATTAAAACATTTCACAAATTATTAAGCGACTATTCCAAAATTCACCATTGATTATTTTAAATATTTCATCGAAACAATTAAAGAGTTGTATCCGTATATTTCTTCTTTCAAACATGTAAGCTGGTAATTTTATATTGAATAACGTTCACCGATTGAAGTGCGTGAATTGTGGGTAAGTTCCGTAATTTCTATAGTAGCTTAATGAGCCCTAGACTGCCTTCTACTGACAACATAATTTCAACCATAAAATCTTAAAAGCGGTAATGTTCTAACAAAAATTTTACGGCCTCAAAAACCATTTAAGTGCTGTAGTTAATGTGAACAGAAAAGTTATTAGAACGTATTCCCTCTGGAAATATTTATAATAGCATTAATAAATATCTTACTCGAAGTTTTTTTGTTTGTAATTCATTTTTTTTACTGCCAGCGGATACGAAAAAGCATCAAATACTCTTTCAATGCCACTACAGATTATTTGAACAAAAGTTTGGGATTCTTTTATGACGTATTAATTAATCATAAATTAAGTCGGCATACAATAACGAAAAAAATCGTTTTAAGCTTTCTTTAATAATCCAAATATTTAAAAAAAATTATTAATGAATTACAGAATGATAGAAATGTCCTAATCTGGTGCAGACTCGATTTGGAAAACGCGTCTAAAATATGTACTCTATAAATAAGACATTTAATTACCATTGGTCAAAAAATTATTCCACACAATTTTAAAATATGATACATTGCTATTTTGCATTCGATTTGCCTTAAAATAACATTTTGTTTCATATTTACGAGGTAAGATATTATACGTCTGAGAGCCACACTGATACCTGAGTTAAAATTTCGAGAATCGCCTTAATCCTTATTTTGTAAACACCACATTTACAGAGTGGCGAATTGCCGACGAACTAAACATTATTAAACAAATTGCCATTAATAATGGCTATGAGGCGTCTCTTATTATCAGAAAAGATGCTATATTTCGGGAACTTGTCTAAAGACATAGACCAGCCTAGGAACTGGCATAGAATTAGTTATTTAGGTTGCACAAGTTTTAAAATTAAAAAACAACTCGCTAATAATTCTCTAGGCAAATTACTTATTAACAATAAAGATAGAGTCCATTTTAAGAACAAATCTGGTATTTATAAATTACAATGCAGTGATTGCCAACATTTCTATGTGGGTAAAACCACACG
Organism: Himalopsyche phryganea; assembly: GCA_022494535.1. Classification (NCBI taxonomy): domain Eukaryota; kingdom Metazoa; phylum Arthropoda; class Insecta; order Trichoptera; family Rhyacophilidae; genus Himalopsyche; species Himalopsyche phryganea. The sequence goes on along the minus strand of JAGVSL010000154.1, from coordinate 211,574 downwards.
TACATTAGATATAAGGGTATCAGAACATTTAGCTGCCTTTAGATTAAAAAAATAAACTTCGACATTCGCAAATCACTTGCTAATGGAGAACCATACGTTTAATGCGGATGATGGGGTTAACCTGTTGCATAAAAACATGGGGGATCATAAATTATTTTATCAAGAAATTTTGGAAATCAATAGAGCCCAGTTAAATTCCTTGCCAATTCTGAATGAGCAGCTGAACCTTCCTAATTCTCCGTTATTATATCCTATACGTTGAAACACCTAACAGATGTCACTAAACGTGGAATGATTGTATATATTTACCCTTTCGTCGAATTGCATCCCGTCGAAACCCACAATGCTATTATAATTGTAAAATCACTGGTAATTCCATAAGAAGTTGGAAAGCGGCAATTCGCCACTCTGTAAATGTGGTGTTTACAAAATAAGGATTAGGGCGATTCTCTGAAATTTTAACTCAGGACAAAATACATGGAAGTGTACAAAATCTCAATAATCCAAATTTGATATTGAAATTCCATCAAGCACCCTCAGTCGATGTCTTAAATCCATTTCTTACTGTTTTATTACTTAATCATGTTTATCACAGCTTTAAAATTAAAATATCTTCGTCATACAGGAGAAAGTGATCAATTGTAAAATAGTAAAATGATGTAAAAGATAACCTTATAAACAGGCGTTCGAGCACACGGATGGACTCGCATTGACAGACAGTAAACAGTCTCTAACGTTTATATACAAGATACAAACACGACAAGATAAAATATTATAAGTCTAGGAACCACAATGATATATGAGTTAAATATTCGGAGGATAGCCTTAATCCTTGATGGGAAAACAAACGCATTAACAAAGTGGCGAATTACCGCTGTCCAAACACGACGATATATTATGGCATCACAAGACAGTAACAGAGAGAAAATGAAATGAAAAATTGAACAACAATTTCCACAACATTATTTTTTCTATATTAGTTCTGCAATATGTACACAGCAATCATCTTTAACTGATATAAAATATTTATATACTGCACCAAAACAAAAAATCAAGGTAGAAGTGTTGTTTTCGAAACATACACGTACGGCAATTAATGTTGAAAAAACACTTATTATTTTGATAAATAAAGCTTAAATCTATGAATAAATTGTTACATACAAATATATCTACTTAGCTATATACTTTACAGATAAAAATGTACAGATCTATAAAATACATGATATTGTATTATCCGGACGCAACGGCTTAAGTATGTATGATATCTTTCTTACCTTAATAGCTGATAATTAAAAAAATATGTTTTATTAATGCAGTTTATTTGAATCAATTACTGAAAAACAAAGATGCACGAAAATTTTGAGATAGATTAGATTTGAATTATCAAATAGACAAGCAACGAGGGCAACGTATAACTTTTATACTTTGATTTATATATTATATTTCCCTTCATTTTTTGTTAAATGGATGCAATGGATGCATCAATACGTTGTACGAAGGTGGTATAGTTGCAGATATCAAAATGTGGTTATTAAAAAAAATATATTTTATAAATATTATACTCTCTGGTTAAATCAAAATATTCTATTATCAGACACAAACGAAATGTTTTTTTATTGATTCCATATAGACATGACATGTTTGCAATATTAATCTTTGTGATCCATTTTCTTATTGTAATTGTATATCGATGTCTGATCAGGATAGAGATACCGTACACATTCTACAAAGTTTACTTCTAGATATAGTGTTTAAATAATCGTTTAAATTGTGTATAATGAATATGTTCTGAATTTCATTTAATTTTTCATGCTATAAATTCTTAACATTACATAAATACTTTTCTACAATTCAGTCGGCTGGACCTTTGAAAATACGTTATTTGTTAATAAATGCTTCTTGAGACACAAATGCATTTTTGGGCATTCGAATCGGAATGTCAGTGAAGTGAAAAAATCAATGGTCATCTATGAGATTAATTAAGGCCGTTGAAATGCGTTCACTTTTATCGGCGTTTTATCTCCAGCTTCTCACGGGAATTCCCAATGGTGTGTTACTAGTCAAACATAAGGAAATGCATTTTTTAAATTAATGATGTTAATTTATTCTCAATGGATCTGTGATATTATGGAGTGAATGGGTGACTATAATATGGTCTGGGCACTGTAAGGGACATCTGTATCAGACACTTCAATCGTGAGAGATCAGCGTAAGAGTTACACTTAAAATAATAATTATTATCAATTAGTCATAATCATGTAACGCTTGAAGTTATTGACAATGACTAATAAAAGCGGAAATGTTCTTGATTTGAAAAGAAAATTTAAAGTGGCACTCAATAGTCAATGTCTTCACTAGACATATTATAATAGCTTTCTTAACGGGATTTACCTTTAATTTACTCAATCAAATAGTTTAATAAAACCTCTATATATCGGACTAATGAAGGTGAGAGTAAATTGGGTCTTCTCAACGTGATTTTTTATCTTTTGATAAAAACAAAACACACAATTGATTAAAATGTTTAGATGGGAGGTGGCTTAGCGCTCATCAAATCATCGGACGTCATGCGTTAAAACGGCCGCAGCTGTGTGGCCATCTGTTTATCATGCGCAGCATATTGTTTACTGGCGGCTGCTCATAGATTTAAGTATATTGAATACCAATCACATGATCAAATTTGAGATCTGTTGTATCGAGATCAATTTCATGTAAGTTTTACTATACACACACACTGATATCAAAGGATCGCAAATAGTGTATATTTCAATGAAATTAAATTAATGATAATAAAACTTTTGTTAATTATTATCTTATTAATGTTGAAAAAAGGTTATTCAAAATCAGATTTTCGAGTAAAAAAATCCTACTGTTAAATCTCCCATAAAGTGTAACGGTAAAAAAAGAAAAATATTTTGAAAACCGTTATTAAGCAAATATTTCAATTTAGTCATAGCTCTCCATTCGCAAAACACACACACAATTAAAAATTATAATACACGTATCACTTTTAAGGTATTAAATGTCAATTTTGGTGGAAAGGTTCCGCATGTTTATAATGATCATGAACGGTTTCGCTCATCACGAGCAATATCAAGTGATGTGTTTTATTTTTTATTGTGTTTATTGTGAATTTTGTTTTATTTTTATAAATATAATACACGTAGTCAGTTCATTAAATAAATCGTCAGTAATTTATATAAAATGCTCAGCTATTAAATTAGACCTAACCTAACCGAACCAAACCATTTTGCAATTATTTACTGACCAAACATAATTATTAACTGAACATTTATATAATATAAGACATCAACTGAGCGTGCTTGATGGAATTTCAATATCAAATTTAAATTATTGAGATTTTGTACACTTCCCATGTATTTTGTCACTAACGACCCGGGCATCGCCTTTCGACATCTTCAGGCATTCGAGCGCACGAATGGACTCGAACTGACAGACAGTAAACAGTGTCTAACGTTTATATAGAAGATAAAAATACGAAAATTGCATCTCGTCGAAACCCACAATGCTATTATAATTGTAAAATCACCAGTAATTCTAATAGTAGTTGGAAAGTGACAATTCGCCACTCTGTTAATGTGTTGTTTACAAAATAAGGATTAAGGCGATTCTCGAAATGTTAACTCAGGTATCAGTTTGGATCTTAGACGTATAATATTTTATCTCGTAAATAGTATTTATCGTATTTGTATCTTCTATATAAACGTTAGAAACTGTTTACTGTTTGTCAGTTCGAGTCCATTCGTGCGCTCGAATGCCTGAAGATGCCGAAAGGCGATGCCCGGGTCGTTAGTGACAAAATACATGGAACTGTACAAAATCTCAATAATCCAAATTTGAAAATTTATAATTTGTTAGTGACCATTTATCGCACTAATTACTGACCAAATAGATATTTAACGTGACTCATTATAAGGTAAGAAAGAGGTTGCAATATTTGATCTTATACCATGATTAACCATTTATATCCCAGTTAATAAAAAGCGCTGTGGTATTTAAGATTAAAATGAAAATGAGAGTAAAACTTTAATTCAACGTAAGATCCATTTATTTTGCATTTAAAACTAAAATGTTTAATGTGTATATATCGTTATCAAAATGCATCTATATGATTACAAATCGATAAGTGTATATGCAGCAGTAGAAAAGTATTCGACAATTTTTAATAGGTACTTTCATTTTTTATTGCTGCATATCTTATAATTTATTACGACTACATAAAAGCCAGCTGTATAATTGACAGTAGCTCATCAATTTTAAACATTTCCGCTTTGATAACGTTTACAGATTAACGTTAGTTGACGGATAATAGTTTCATACAAATTTATTATATGTAATCCAAATTCTACGGCTTACTTGGCATATTTTATCCATGCCGTTCTTGCTGCACACAATTTTTTAACTTGAGCTAAATAGGCTTAGTGAAGATTTTTCATTTTGCATTACTTGAATTATATTTTGTCGGCGTCCGTGGCGCAGTTGGTTTCGTCGCTGGCTACGGTTACGGATGTCTCGGGTTCAATTCCCGGTGCTGACGGTTTTCATAGATTGATCTTTCAATCGATTTATGGATTTCTGTTCGTAGTCTGAGTCCTCCCTCCCACCAATCCCATCCTCACGGGGCGTAACGAGAGCGATTAGCTAACCACTAGTCCTGTCATAGCCCTATCCTTCTATCCCTACTCTCTTCGAAAAAGAAAAGAGAGGTTGAGCAACTGAGTGACAAGCAGTTCTCGTAGAAAAAAATCAGTCAAGATACCTCCATTAGGAGACCATAGCTCCATATTGGGAGCGGACATGGAAAAAAAAATATTTTAATCAATAAGCCGTGTTCTTAATAAAATTACTCTAACCATCTTCATTCATCACAGATAAATATTTTCGATAAAAGGTATCTCCACAACAACCAACCGCTATTATCTCTGATCAATGTTGTTAGGACCACGCTGTTTTTTCGCATATGGGCTTAATTACAAAGTATATAAAACTATTGTTTCAAGAACTACGACAAGAATTTAGTCGTACAAATTCCTTTTTTCACTATGTGATAGAATTTCATCCGTATTATACAATAAAATTGTAAAACAGGTATCTTCTAGAAATTGTTTTTACTGAGTTTTCCTCTCTAAAGTTGACATTCGACACCATTCTAGTTGGATCTTTCTTTGTTTATTATTACGCGAGTATTGTCTTTTGGCACCGACATACTTTTAATTAAAGACAAATAAAAAGGTGAAATAACAAAATATGACATGTAAAGAAAAACACGTCTAAAGGAATTTAGTATTTTTCTAATTATACGTTTGTTGAATATGCATGTATTACATTCAATAAACCTTAAATATAATGTTTAAAATTGGTACATATGGACCGTCGAGAGGTGAAGTGGGATCAAGTGATAAAACTTGTTTTAGCTTAACGTTTATCTTACATTAAAGTACACTTCATTGAATTTTACTTCTAATAAAATAAATTACTTTTGCAGCTTGCATTTAATTATGTCACTTATTGAAGGTATTTTTATAAATTAATCATTCTTGGAATGTAATAAAGATTGAAATTTATTTGATCAATTGTATCAATATAGCTCTTGGCTTAGCGCATTCATTCTATTAAAAACCCTCTCTATTTCATAACCACCCTAGTAAAATTTCACTCTGTCGACCAAATACTAAATAATATTGTAAACTCACTGTATAAAATTACGCTAGGTTTTTAAGATATAGAAATACCCGTACATTGTTGAGACGTTTTCATAACTTTTTAATTTTAAATACAATCTATGAATCATCTTTTTGTAGCAGAAAGTACCTTTACGTCTATTGTGGAATTTAAGTTTAAAGATGAAAAGTATTCGATCTCAGCAGTCACGAGCAGCCTGATGCGATATGACGTATGACACTAATAAGCCGTTATTATATGGAGCCCATGTATGGAGGATTGATGTGATGATGCCATGTCCCGTCACTGCTTCATCTTCTTGATTTCCTTCCTTAATTGGAGGCTATTGAACCTGGAGATTATTTGTAGGATGAGTCATTAAGAATCATATATAGGTATTTTAATGGTCCACTCTTAAAGACCGAGGAAAGGTTTATTATAAATAGTTTTATAAATAGTAAAAAAATCAAATTGAATAAAATGTTGCCAATATTAAAAATAAATCTTATTTTAAGCCTCTATATATCTAGTCCATTATTTAAGAGTAAGGCTAGGACCTGCGATCAGCAAACCATTAGTTTCTCTCTCTACTCAACTCTCACTACACCCCGTTTTTAGGATCAGATGGGTGAGAGGGAATTCTAGACGTCACAAATTTCAATCTTTCAATCGATTTATGGATTTTTCAATCCTTAAATCGATTGAAAAATCAATTTATGAAACTGTCATCCGTAACGTAGCCAACGACGTTGACCACTACACCACGGACCCGACATTAAAACGAATCGGAATTTGTGTGTCAAAATTTTACCTTTTGTTTTTAAGAAGAAATAACTGTTCAAAAAAAGAATAATGTAATTTTAACCATACATTTTATTCACATGTCATAAAAAATTCACAGCTGAATCATATGTCATAAAAACAATTATAATAACAAATAATAAAAAATAAACATTGCAAAACGGAAAACTTCACTTCATTTCAAATAAAAATGTATGTTCCTGTGGGAAAACATCAGTATTTTTTCGAAAATCACAGTATTTAGAAATTCAAACGCTTAATTTGTTTTAATAATTAATATATTTATAAAGTAGAACCTTTTATTTAATTTCTGCGATGTAAGTATTTCTAACTAAGATGGGTCTAATTAAATTCAATTACATTGGCGCGGTGCAGTAAACTATTTTAGTAAATACTTTACACTACAGGAACAACAAACAGAGATCCCAGTACATAATATGATCCGATTAAACTCCCAAGGAGCAGCGCTACAGGAGCACGAATTTCACAGAACCCACCGCAAACGCTTTGTTAGCAAAACCATGTTTATGATACTCCACTTACACAGCAAACAGAACCATGTATACACCTTCACACGTAGTATAGATTGGTTTGTGAAATTAATATCAATAGATAATTATTGTATAATGTATTTACAAACAATATTAGTGCAACCATAGATATATGATACAATATTTAATATTATAATACTATTAGTTATCTCGAATTTTCATTTATAATTATTAGATTGACAATATGTTTATCCTCAGCTTTTCTTACAAAGTACATAGTATATATCGTCATTGTCCTGGAAGATGACGATAACTGAAAAATTACAGTTTTGAGTAATTGACGTTGAAGTTTGTCAAATGTTTGAAATACTATACCTTTTTGTTTTTTATTTGTTTGTTTCTTCTTATATAAAGTATAATTTATAAAAATAAGTGTACTCTACCATGTGGTAGACTTTGAAAAAAGGAACATTTTGGTGTAACTAACTCAATATGTAATTTTTTCGATTTAGTGTTTTCTTCCAGAACATCGACGATATATTACAGAAACATATTTACAACGAAAATAAAAAATAGTGGAATCGAACCATTTTCTTTAAATAATTGATTAAGTATTTAAATAGAGTAATATAATCATAGAGCTCTATTAGAACTAGTATCAAATTCTATTTTCAGCATTATCGGTATCACGCCATGGTCAGAACAATGTTTAAAATCCTTTTACGTATTATTCTGACAATTGCATGAATACAAATCAACAATATTGTTATGATAATTCATGTTAAACTTAATATAATACATAACTGTTTTTTTCATCTATTTTAATTTTTTTCATTCTAGTAAATGTCGAGTCTTTAAATGTCTGATATAAGTACATTTTATTTACCTTCTTAACATTCTCCAGGCAATAGTAATATGTATGGCCTAGTGGCCAGAACTGCACATAGTAATTGAAAGGTTCCAGATTCAAGTCGTAATTCATAATAACTATTCGCATACATCACGTCAAAATGCTCAAATTATTTTTAAAAGATTACTCTTATGATTCTTTTACGCCATGTATAATACCACTGCTTAGTAGAGTGCTCCGCAACCGGTGTGCCGAGGCACACCGTTACGTCGCGAGGCGACCCCAAGTGTGTCGCGGCGCAGTGAGGTATAAATGACATGAAATCGATAATTTTAGATTAGAGAAAAAATATAATCATTCGGTTGCTAAGATCTTCGTCTAAATTATTCTCGTTGAAACAAATATTGTATTATTTGGATATTTAATGGAATAATTGTATTAGTGTTTATACGGATAGTGCAATTGAAATGATGGGGAATAAAATGGGGTTCGTCTCGTTTGTAAAACAAAAAAATTACGCATTGTTCCATATATTGGGTAAATTAGTGATATTTTTTTTAAGTGAAATTATTACAAACAATGGACAAATGAATCAAAAAAACACTCAGTACATTACCAAATTAAAAGGCTAAAATATGTAGTTTTTTGAAAAAATGTCAATCCAGATTCTTTCAAAAAAAAAATATGTTGGCTGTCTCGAGGCAAAGTTTTGTTAAAATTATTTGAACTTTGCTATGAGACTATTTATTTTTTACTTTTTCAAAACGGGCACTAACTTCACCAACTCTTTAAAAATAATCATTGACTACATTGTTGGCATCTTTGAGAATTTGAATAAGTGAAACAAAAAATGAATGGTCGAATTTCTTCAAAGAAAAATTTTGTGATGAAATTTACATTTGTTGGATTGTGGTGTGCCGCGAAATATTAGTGAGTGCTTAGGTGTGCCGTGGGTGAGAAAAGGTTGCGGAGCACTGGCTTAGTAGACCAATTCCATATAGATTATGATCTGTAATGGATCATTTATACACAAGACGTTTTTAAAGTGAAGTAATTGTGTGTCAGTAATTCACTAACTCTCTTGAAAAAGGGTGAAGAAGGATATTACGATTGGGTTTGGAGAATATAAGTAATAAGCTAATCGCTCGCTCCAAGCCCGGTTTTAAGATAGGTGTACAAGGATTGATAAATATATATATATATCTATATTACAGGCAACCATATTGTTTGGTAAAAATTCATACATTGATTGTAAATCTATGTGTGTAAGTGTCTCTGAGGGTATTTAATCTCTCGACCGCACAAGCGAGTTCGACGAAAGCTATAGAACGTTACCACTTAGCCACAGCTGTGCCAAGAAGTTCTAAATAATATACACACTTCCGGTATCTCCATTAAGATGATAATATTCAATAACTAACAAGGACGTTTTAACCTTATCAATAATAATTAATAACTCCATAGGTTGGTATAATTTGGCCCTTACAATTACTCTCTTCTGATAATAATACCCGTATTATAAATAATGATTACTACACACATTCCAATCGTTTGCAAATTTAATTAATCTCATTATATATTAAATTATGATGGAAACATTAAATTTCCTCTTTGATAAACACATTGAGATACGGGCAATTAAGGAAATGTTTACTGTGAAGATTATAATTACAATATAAAATTGAACTAGTCAAATAATTTATAGAGTATAATGAACTGATAAAAACAAATTTAAATCAAAGTAGTTGGTTATTTTGTTTTGTTAATATTAAAATTAATAATAAGTGGAGATTTTTAAAATCAATAAACATTTTAAACATATTTATTGTCTTAATTAATTTACTTATTTCTTACTTTGCGTCAATATTTCCTAATAAAAGTTTTAGTCTGATTCCTGTATAAGCTTTTAAACCATATCCGCTCCCTATTCGGAGACATCACACGGTTCCTCCAAGCTTCTATGTCCCCGCCAGTCTTCTCGTTTCCTCCCAGGTCATCCCAGCATCCCGTAGCTCTGCCGAATACATCATATGGATGGTCATCAGCGGCCTTCGATGGCGACGGAATTCATTTGGTTGGCAGAAGAGACAGGCAGGATTCAGGCTCCCCCGGGTCATCCGCAACACGTGTCCAAGCCAGGTCCATCGTCGTATTTTTATTTTGAACATAATAAGAAGAGACTGGTTCGTCCGCTCTCTTACCTCCGAGTTCCTGACAAAATCAAACCACCGTATCCCTAGTATTCGCCGCAAGCATCTGTTTTCAAAGCACAGTATACAGACTTGGTGAGGTGCTATGACTCGCAATCATAAAACAGCACCGTTAGAATGCACGCGTTGAATAAGTGGCACTTGGTTCTGACCGAGTACAACCGTGAGTTCCAGACTTTCCGCATTGAGTTAAAGGTTGCTCCAGCTATCCCTAATCGGATTGTGAGCTCTTTACGCGGATTGCTATATAAGCTTAGAAACGTTTATTGTGATTTAAAATAAAATGCAATCACAGTAACCAAGTGGTAACGACTTAAATTCCACTTTGTTAATGAGAAATTATACAAGGATATGGCTGTTTGTGATTTTTTCATTTAATCTTATCTAGCTATCCAGATTCAATGGGGATAAACAGTGATTAGTCAAGAATAAGACTTTTTTCAGCTCTATATTAAATAAGTTTTCTCCAAAAAGTGATATAATTTAAAAGCGACTGATTGACAACACTTTCTATTGATTGATTGAATTTATACATAGTGCTAGAAGTCCATTATAATACACGTCATTTCATATGAATTATAAAATATATTTGATAGCATTCCGGCATCACGACATCGTTAGAACTACTAGAAGTAGTGCTGACGACGGACTTCTTTCGGTATTAAAAACTTGACCATCTTTTGAAATGTCAGTTCCTGTGACACACATTGGGAGGGCGTGCAAGAGAGATATATATATTATTTATTCGAAATAATATAAAAGATAATTATATTTCAAAATGTGTACAGAGCGTTTTATTTCCATTTGTCTCTTTACTGAAATGAACAAAATATACCAAAAGTGTTTTAACGATTTCCGCTGTACACGTGCTTGGCGACGACAGGATATGTGCATTGAACAAACTCAGTGTGTGATTCATAAAGGAATTAAAATAACACAGTTTTGTTATAGTTTTCATTCTGTTTGTTGTGTTTGATCAAAATTAGCTACAAACGGCGGTAACAACACAGCACATAATATTCGGTAGACAACATTTTCTGTTTTGATCATAACTATGCTGACACTAATTTATACAAAGGCTTTTGTATTTCACCACGATTGAAAATGTTTATTAAGTATAACATCGTTTTTCATATACAACACAAATTTCGTATATGAATAGCTTAATTAAAAAACTACAATTATAATAATATCTGTTTATAACGCACGACTCAACACAGCACAAAAACTCTTTCGGTATTAACATGGTGCGAATTGAAAACATTGGATGAATGTTATCAAGTTGCATTGTCACCTGGTAATATTCTCTTGTATAATATAAATATGCAAATAACCTCAAATATGTATGAGATAAAAATGTTCCACCACACAATTAAATTGTGTTAACTAATAATTCTTGGCGGAGAGAATTTGTGAATATTAATATAAAGCTGCACGGTGTTGCGTATATTACAAAATTTCTGTTAAACAAGCTGAAGCGTTATTTACACAAAACATCTAAAAATAAATTACAACAGCTAATTTTCGATTTTAAGATTTGAATGTAAGCTTAGCTTAACTTAATTGCCATCTCCACCCACCACTGCTTTTTCTTATGTTAAATTTAAATTAAAATACGGCATTGTTCGATAGCAAACGTTAAGCGTTTTTACCTTTAACCGGGAATGTCTTAGGAGTAAAAAAACAATTTTTCTATATAATCGCTTATTTTAGTGATTAATTAGAGTTGATTTCTGCTCGTTTTCCTTATGATACAAGGTCTTATGAATGCATGTACGATAAGATCCACTTGTTAGACTCTTCCCTTTCTGCATATATTAAATAATGGTACTCCCTCAGTATGTTAGCCTTTAAGCTAGCTTACCCAGCTTATAAAAAAACAATTACATATGTCAATATATATATCGATGGCCTAATGTTATAATCTCGTAAGTGACTTAATACAAATTTTACATGAGACTAAAAGAAACTGAATATTTACGTTAATATTAGACTTTTTTATTCTAAGTATTAAACAGATAGCATGTTAGAGTACTTGTAAATTATAAAAAGTTTAAATACTTTATATTATTTTAAATAAACGAGTTACGGTTTATAAATTCACTTTCTTCAAAATATCAGATACGGGTTTATAACATTAGACATTATATATATATATATATATTTTGCTGTGTTTGTGTAATGTTGATGCATTGATATCATATCCAGAATTAAATTATGCGTTTCATGCTAAGGTTTTCTCTTGTATAAAAATTATAAATTACTATTTTTACTACTTATATAAAAAATAATTTTCTTGGTTCATTTATGTAATTTTAAATTACTTTGGTTCAACAGGTAAATTCAGGTATCGGTAACCACAGATACAGGTGCTTGAAATTAACATTTGAATTTATATTTCGTTTTTTTTCATACTATCATATAATATTGACAACTTTAAGCATTGTTCTTTTTAATATCTTTTATTTGGTCATGTACGCAATGATATTTATTTTTTTAATTTTAATAGTAATAACAATCCAAATATCTACTTGTCGTGTGCCATAGCTCTCTATAAACGCTAGCAGCCAATCTTCTTAACCCATTTCATGCGTGTCTATTTCATACTCACCTTTTTTCAGAGGTTGATTGAAACTAATGAAAAATCATTTAAAAATATTTTAGTTCATGCTGATGGTGTTAACTGTCAATGAAAAGGTGAAAAGAAATAAAATAAAAGATGATTTGTAACACTTGTAAAAAAATTTTATAATATAATCAGGATCCTAACAGCTCTTGTGAACTCAAGTTCCACCTAGATAAATCTGATCAAATGCTCACTTCATATACTAAAAACTACGTATAATATTTTTACGATAAACAAATTCTCTCAGAGGATTTTTCCGTTTCTTGTTCTTTTGACACTGCAGTTTGGATTGTACTCTGGTCACCTTAATTAGACTTATTCACCGATCCAGCACCTTCCTGATAGAATCTCTTTAAGGTGTACGCTTCTATGAAGCTTATGAAGTGTAAAGCCGTAACTTCATTCATTAGACAAAAGTTCAATTCATAAATAAAAATCGTTTTATTTAACACGTTCGTTCAATAATATCTGCAGTATATGTATTCGGTAAGTTTCATTGGAAGCAATTCAATATAAAAAGTCTCATACCTCTGGGCTGAACTATTAAAGCCCGTTGCATTCAACAATTTGTTGTTAAAATACCTCCAGAACAAAGTTCGGTTTGTTTTTGGTTGTTTTGTTCGCGTCCGCGTCGGCAGCCCCGCCTAGGCTCTGTTTGTATTCAACCCACAGCCTGTGTTCCGGCGGTGAATTTTTTAGCCTTATTTTGGACTGAACTCTTTATTGCATCCATTAAGGAAGCATCTGATTGACAAAAGGGGTAACGGGTGTACTTACACTGATCCTGGATTTTAAATAATCCTATTAAATAAATATGTTAATTATTCATAATCCTCGGTAGAACGATATTAAGAGACACAGTAGAAAAAAATACCATCAAAAATATTCTAATAATTTTATTTTGAAAAAGCAGCACTGCTTTCGCCCCAGGTAAGTAAATTTTTTCCATGTCCGCTCCCAACGTGGAGCATATGGTCTCGTAATGGAGGTATCTCAACAGATTTTTTCTGTGAGAAATGATTGTTACTCATCACTTTTATGGTGTTAACTGTCAATTCTTGGTGGAAAGACATTATATTTTAAAAAATAAAACACAATTCATTTGTACTACTTCCACACATTTATAATGATCAGGACCGGTTTCGCTCATCACGAGCATTATCAACTGTTCATTATCATTATCATGAGCATTATCAGTTGATAATGCTCGTGATGAGCGAAACCGGTCCTGATCATTATAAATATGTGGAAGTAGTACAAACGAATTGTGTTTTATTAAAAAAAGAAAAGATTGTTACTCAAATGCTCAACCTCTCTTTTTCTACAAGAGAGCAGGGATGGAAGGGTAGGGTTAGGATAGGACAACTGATTAGCTAATCGCTCTCACTTCGCCCCGTGAGCATTGGATGGATTGGTGGGTGACTAGGGAGTTTTTAGACATCACAAACACTCAGACTACAAACAGAAATCGATTGAGAGATCAATTTATGAAAACTGTTACCACCGGGAATGGAACCCGAGACGTCCGTAGCCGTAGCCAACGCCGCTACCAACTGCGCTGCCGAAATTTTACCACATTAAAACCACCTTAATTTCAACCTACATCTCTAGCAAAGCCCTTCTGTTTCGCTTTAGCCCGCGAAATTATATTGACCTTTTCTGAAAATCTGATAAAAAACATTTTAATTTATATATAAATATATATATACTAACCATGTCGACTCCCAATGTGGAGTAAACGGACTCCTTCCTAATGGAGTCTATTATAACAGAATTTTTTTCTTCAACAACTGCTTAACTCAGTTGCTCAACCTCTCTTTTTCGAAGAGAGTAGGGATAGAAGGATAGTCGAGGACTGGACTACACCCGTACGTTTAAAAATCAGATGGGTGGGAGCGAATTTTAGACATCACATACATCTATGCCTTTAAACAGAAGTCCATAAATCGATTGAAAAACCAATTAATAAAACACGTATCCTGCAAATTGATATAAACATTTAATACTCCATAAATAAATATAGCATGTTTTTATATTTTGCGGATGCACTATATACATATATATATTTATAATGAATCTACTATTTCAAACGCTTACCTAACACACTGTATACAAAAAAAGCATACCAACTATGTATTACTATAATACAATTTTGTTCCCGACACATAATGCGTTACGGCCACTTTTATCCCAATTTTATTTGTTCTCTTTTGGGTAATTTTAATATAATATTAAAGATTCAATATCTTGTTTTAAGACTTTAATCTCCAATACACTAACCGGTATAAGATATCTACGGTTTTAGTCGTGTACTCTATGTAAGATAATTTACAGGATCAAATAGTAAAATTTAGAATTTATTATAATGATTTAAAAGCGATAAAATAATAGGAAAGCTAATACATATATTTTAATTCTCTGGGATACTCAGCATTGTACCCACCACCACCCGATACGGCTTCCTCTTTTTACAGGATGTATTCCGAAGGGTAACAATTTTATGCGTGTTTAAATTTTTTGCCAGGAATTTCCGAAGAGAAACTTCTCAAGACTTGGTTGCATGCATTGTAGTGTGCAGGAAGGTAAATAATCATAATAACAAAACTGTATATTATTAAATTTAATACTTTATTTCCTCTCTATATTTTCATACTGCAACTGTGTTGAAGCAGGGTTTTATTTTAGTTTCATAAATATTTTTAATTTTAGAGTGTGCACAGTTATAGACTATGTCTTTATACCCATTTCCTGTATGTATTCTAGCTGGTGCTGTCTTAGCTTTGAACCGGAAAAACAATTAAGAAAAAACCCTTACCAGAATGATTGACTTTCAATCACTAACAAAAAAAGTTACTCTCAGTTTCTTACTTATTATGGACAGCCGGTAAATAAACGTATTTAATTGTTATTAAGACATGTTTATAATTTTACTATGAAGTATTTATTTCAACTAACCCAAGTTCCTATCTAACGGACTTTCGAGACTGACTCAAAGGCGACGGCATAGAACTTTTGCTAGAAAGTTGCGGACACAGCCTAAATTTTAGGATTTTCCCTAAAACGATATACGATATAATTTAAGACATCGACTGAGGGTGCTTGATGGAAGTTAGACACTGTTTACTCTCTGTCAGTTCGAGTCCATTCGTGTGCTCGAATGCCTGAAGATGCCGAAAGGCGAAACCCGGGTCGTTAGTGACAAAATACATGGAAGTGTACAAAATCTCAATAACTCAAATTTGATATTGAAATTCCATCAAGCACCCTCAGTCGATGTCTTAAATCATCATATAATGTTTTCGATAAAACATTTTTTACTCTCTCCTGAAAAATTTCAATTTTGAGGGTTACATCAATTGGCCAAAACACCCTCAATTCATATTATTTACTTACAAGTAATAATATTTCTAAAAGTATTACCCGGGTCGTTAGTGACAAAATACATGGAAGTGCACAAAATCTCAATAATCCAAATTTGATACACGATATGATTATTCATGGGCCTTTACTAGCCGGCTTTATACACAGACACTTCCTTGTCTGATCGATTGATGTGTGTGCTTTAAAACCAGAAATAGTTTGTGACGTTCTTGTTTTAAAGCACACAAACCAGTCGATCGTTCGTGGATAAAGCCATTTAATGTTTTTTTTTCACACAGAACTAGTGCGTTCGCTAAGCCTATGGCAAAACACGGAAAAATAATGCTGATATAATACGAAATAATAATAAACGTGCAGTCGCTCACAACTATGTGCGCCTATTTTTTAAATTTAATACTTCGCAATTGTTAACCATAATATTACGTTACTATTATTTTATTATATTTCGAAAACTTGAATCAATTCAAAAAGATAATTTAAATCATTAAAAATTGTACAAAAATAATCTTTGTTCCCACCATTAATAATATTGATAAATTATCGTGTTTAAAGTTGAGTAGTTAAGCTTGAACTGAACTGCAAGAAATATTATTCTTTTTGTCCAATGTTCGATAATTTTATTTTATGTAGCAGTAACTTGTCTTTACCATAAACATTGTAATTATCCTCTTGGGAGGGATTTTTCAATTCGGATAAGAATGTGTGTTGGATGGTTCTTGTTTTAATAAAATATCCACTTTATAATATTTACCATATTTATTTTTGAAATATTAAATGCTCTCAAATATTCTACATATCGATGAAACATACATAATAGCTTTATGTTATATTTCTTACTATGATCTAAAAATAAACATTTAAAGTAAGTCAATTTTTCTTTTTTCCTAACATTCTTTATTAAACCTTTTCTTGGAATAACGTTATACCTAATAAAAGGGTTATTTTTTAAAAATACCATATTTAAATTTTACTTTGTATACAGCAGACTCGCCGATAACACGGTAGACAGAAGGCAAGCTATCTGGAAGCGTACTATCGGAGCTATCATACTCATACAAAATCAGAAGATACGGATAAGGTGCAAGAGAATTTTAACGTGTAATCAAGAAGCAGTCGCAAATTTTAATGAAAAACGAGTTGTCAGAAATCGTGTTATCAGGGGGTCTACTGTATAAGTTTTCCTGTGATTAATTAAGTGGTTTTAAACCATTGGTTTAAGAGCAAATATTTTCCACCAATTATAAAACTCCACAAACTATTTTTCCCAACAATGTCCGCTCTTCATGTGAAGCCTTATCAAAAGTAAATGGTTTTTATTCAGTCGTTCAATCTTTCTTTGTAGAAATCATCGATGACATAGCGATAGACCAAGGAAAAGACTATTGGTTAGCTAACAGCTCTCGTTAAGTTCTGTTTATTGAATCGAATAGATGGTAGGGAATATAAACATGGCCATCTATGCGTTTCAATACAAATCAATTGAAAACTTAATTGATGTCAATGTACGTACAGAGTTTTGAATTTGTGGATACCGCACCTTGAATAGAAAAAACGCTAAAGAGGCCAATCGACTACAGGACTGGGATAAATTTCATTCAATAATTTAACTGTTAGATATAACGAAGACTATTATTCAGTTCCATTATTTTTTGAAATCTTACAAACATTTTCACAAAATCCAAACAATCATTTTGGTTACATGATATAATATAATGCTTAAATTTTGTTTTATTAACAGCTCCCCATGCGAAATCAATTTGTAAATGTGATAAACAAAAGAGTTTAGAGTGTATTTTATCATTATGTAAGCTTTATTCTTATCTTAGTTGCAAATTGTATATTTTATTATACACGTATTCATTTAAGATAATGCTTGATTCGTATTGATTCGAATTACATTATCTTATCACTCTAACATAGTCGGCTTTTGCTAACGAAGTATTCATTGTAATATAGTTTTATAAAATGTAAGATGATTATTCAATAAAGTAACTCATAGACAAATCAGGAAAACTTGCCACATAAAATTTTGTTTTGCAATCCAGTTTTTATTCGAACTGTAATAATATGTAATAATTAACGAATTTGATTGGCGCTCTGTAGCATTTTAAATGTGTAATTTTAGCATACATTTTTATTATACATACATTTAGACATGAAGATCAATTTAAATACTTTTCAGCACACTAATTAATGTTCCAAACATGATTTAATGGTTAACATCACAATTCAAAATAATAGAATCATGGCAATTATTTAAAAAAAAACATAAATAAAAAACAGTGATATTGTATAAAAATCAATTAACTAAAAATTTATTAAGACACTAAACTGTTTTATGTTGGTACGACAATCAGTTACGATCATATTATATTATTTGCTGAAAAGTCTTTCAACATCTACACCAGTGCTCCGTAACCAGTGTGCCGCGGCACACCGGTACGCCGTGAGAAGATCCCTGGTGCGCCGCAGCGCAGTGCGTTAAGAATGAAAAAAAATCGAGTAGTTCCATATTAGAAAACAAAGCTAATCGGGGCTGAGAACTCCGCTTAAATTATTCTCCTTGAAATAAATATTGTATTATTTTGATATTTAGTGGAATAATTGTATTAGTGTTTACACGGATAGTGCAAATGCAATAATTTGGAATAAAATGAGGTTTGCTCTTGTGTAAAACAAAAAAACATTTGCTGCATGTATTGGGAAGTATGAATTTAAGCAAAACGAACCTCATTAATTATTACAAACAAGCATCAAATATATCAAAATAATACACATTATCAAAGCAATTAAAAATATATTAGCTAATATTTCAAATTCATCAAATATAAACCCACTAATAAATTGTAAGTTTTATTTATGAAATTTACATATTTTGGTTTGTGGCGTGCCGCGAAATATTAATGAAAGCTTAGGTGTGCCGCGGGTGAAAAAAGGTTACAGAGCACTGATCTACACTATTCGCAGGACACCAAGTTTTGATTGCAGCACAACCAAACTCATTACATGAAATCTTTGTGGCCAATAATAATTGCAGTATGTAAGGTTTTAAACTACTTTTCTCTATCATTTATAGAAATCATATACAAAATTTATCGTTGTTGTGTTTTAGGTAAGTAATGATATTTATTTTGGAAAAATAACTAATTTTAAAATCTATTCGTATTATTGTATTTTCGCATTTATATTTTGTCAAGTATTCAATTCATAAAAAAATCGTATTCAAATTCATTTTTTAACAAAACGAAGACGTACAAGGCATTATTATATTTTCAATAATATATGTCGATTTATAAATAAACATTATAAAAAGGATATTTATCTTTTGTTCAAAAACAATTCAAATAATTATTACTAATATGTAAATATTTTATTATTTAATACCTACACGGACTATATTGAATTGCTCATAATAATAATTATTCACAATTCATCATTGATAACAAAAAAATATCTTGTTACAGCGAAATATTAACTTACTTTTGATCGGTATAAAAGCATTCATCGAAATTACACTCAAAAAGTTCTTAGGTTAAAAACATAATCAATCATCAGTCTTTTATTATATCAATCTATATTACACTTTTTGAAGCGGTAATTATATAAAATACGATACAATATTACCTAAATAATACAAAAATACATTCCTTTATTCCTATAATGTTCGTAAAATGAATGCGTCACGTAATTACATAGTAAAATGATGTATCTAAAGTTGATAATAAGGTGGAGTCTTTTTGTACCACATATTCCTCGGTTTGTCTGTGCTTTGGATAGAAAAAAAGTCATCCGCTTCTAAAATCCAATAGTAAAAAGGCATCTGAAATATATATTTGAAATATTTTTATAATCAAATTATTAATGTACAATAATAATTATTGTTAAACCCATTTTAAGAAGACTTATTTCTACATAAATATATGTATATACCGCTAATGTACAAAATAAACCTGCGATGTGCAAGCATCCTGTTTTGAGATAAAGATAAAAAAAGATTTGAAATTTTTTTAATATAATAGTAATTCAGTGTATCCAAGTAATATTAATAACACTATTTCAGCTTTCCGAGTTGTCGATAATGTTTAACAGTTTTATAATAAAAGAAATAACATGTTTACACTGTCACATCGGAGGTTTGTGCTGCACAGTTTTGGCACATTGGAGTTATTAACTATGAAATAATAAAATTTTGATATTTTTTTTTTATTTTACTTGTTTACTGCTTCCTGCATATAACTGTGCTATTATTATTTATGACTACTGTTTGTTGTAGTCAATAAATGGTTCTGTTCCAATAAATGTAAATTTTAAAAAAAGATTACAGTTTTTTTTCAGTTTTCTCATTACAGTTATAGTATAAAAATGTTGACAAGGCAAACATTAGTTTAGTTGTAAATAATAATGGCACAGATATGTGCAGGATACAGCAAACACGTAAAATAAAAAAATATTACAATTTCACTATTTATTATACGATGATATTGAAAAGCTTTAACTTTAAAACTAAAAGCGATGGTACAATGCAAGTTTTTATCAACGATGCAGAAAAAATGTAGATTATTTTTACATCATAAAACCATTTTCGTGAAATTGGCACATTGGAGGTTTATTTTGTGCAACGATGATATATTATTTATAATTACAACATAATTACTAATGTATTTATTAATTTTACTGACATGTAAAATAATATGACATATCTTAAATATGACATACATTATATGATATTAATGTTAATTTCGTAAAGTACAACTTTATCAATAAATGTAGTCGTTTTGAGTTTTGAAGTAATATACGGTAAAATAAAACAAACGGTAAAGTTTGGTAAAAAAAAAACATTCTTCTTTTTCGGGATTGCATATTTAAAATCAAATCATCAGCCAATAATTCTTACTTTCTCGGCTGTCTTATATTTTTTTAACACAAAAACTTTACTTTTTTACCATTGAACATTATTCCAGAAAAGAAATCGTTGTTGAGATAGCTATCTTATATTGGTTCCATTGTTTAACAATGCAGATTAATTTTCGGAAGCAGTTATCAAATCAATTAAAAAATGTTCTGTTTTCTCTTTGACGCAATAATTTAAAAACAAAAGAATGATATTTTTTTTTTTGAAAATCTCTACCTACTAAATATTAGAATAAAATTTTGACACATTCTTTGTTTAAACGTCAAACGAATATAGATCATTAGTCATACATTTTACCTTTGCATCGTAAAAAATTGAGTCGGTACAAATTAAACGATTGATAAAAAATTGGTGATATTAGTTACTATCAATATGTTTTAGGAATGATGAATAATGAAAAATTTGTTTTACATTAAAACGCAGTGACTTCATATTGTAATGTAACTAAAAAACTTTTAGAGATCCCCAAATTGTATTTGAACTGATGGATTTGGTCTATATTATTTGTATGAACTCTAAGACGTATTAACTAGGGATTCCAACTGGAATATTTGAATATTTGGCCCTTTTTTAAGTATTCGATATTCGAATATTTGGGCAACTATAAGTAATAATTTTTAATGAAATATTTTACAAAATTGACAAAAGATCACAATTTCTACAGATTTCAAGAACAATATTGAATACCCCAGGTATAGAACGCTTTTAGTATCCTATCATAAATCATAATACTTGAGTTTGACGAATGCCACGGCGCTAAAAACAACCATTTAAACATGCCGTAATTTCTGTTATTGAAAAAATATCGTTGGAGTAATCTGACGTAGCAACAAATTTTATTTTAGTATGTATAATGTCATGTTATTAATTATTCAAATTGAATTTTTAATATTATTTTTATATTTCAGTTTTACTATTCGATATCCGAATAGTTGATAATGACGAATAGTTTGAATCCCTTGTATTAACCAATGAGATTTTAAAATATAATGCTATATAATAAGGAGGATTTAAAAATAATTTTTTATGATTATCAATAGCAAAAAATTTTTTTTGAAGATAGCCATATTTGATTTGCAGCGACTCGATTGTTAATTCAATCATTTATCAACGTTTCATAAAATCACCCACCAACGTTCATGATTCCTGCGACTCGCCCACATACTCAATGTAACTAATAGTCCCATGATGATGATGGACAGAACTGCGACGGTTATCATGAGGACCCTCTCCATCTTAGACCGCCGCATGCAGGAACAGTACTGCTCATGATATACTCTGAAAAGAAGAGAAAATAATACAATATCAATATTTACATTATTTAAAACAGTGTTGCACAACCTATTTGAAAGAAAGGCCAGATTTTCCATTTTCTAATTTTTCACGGGCCGCAGAGGGTAAACGTGTTAGAAAATAATGATGTATTATACTAGATGGATGGGATATGCATTTTTATTATTTTTAATTTAATAGTTGCATAATTACATCAGCTACTTCAATCACTTTCCAATCTGCAATACGCGCATATTAATCTGCATGATGTAACTTCAACTGTAGTGAGTGGTATCACCTTTAGTGAGATTTCTTACACTGCATGCTGGCAGCAAGCATTTTGATGTCGAATATTATGTTTTTGGTTGCTATCCTCAGTACAGCACTGAGTTTATCATTGTTCAAGTGGTTTCTGTGTTGAGACTTGTATTATTTTAATAAGGGAAACGTAGAAGCTTCCGAAAATACTTGCACAAAGCGCAGCCTTCTTACATATGATGATAAACTGCTTTTCGGGAAGACATTTGTAAAAATTATAGTTGAAAATATGAATCGGCCTCATTGATATCAACAATAGACTGTATCTTCATTGCAGACATTGTGACTCATTGTAAAAAGATAAATATCGGTTGCAAATATTTACCCGTAAAAATATAATCGTATTAAATAATAAAAATAGTATTATATTTTCAGTGTCAGTGACGATTCAGATTATATTATTTTTCTACTGCATATTCGTTCACATACCAAACACAGAATTTTCCAATATTTGATGAAAAATTTGGTGTTTATGTCTTGCCCAACCCCCCCCCCCCCCTACTAGTAGAATGGATTAAAGCTCATCCCACCCTTTATTTTTAATGTAAGAACTAGAATCATTGTTTACCTTATAAATAAATAACCTTGCGATATGGTTAGTCTGAAGATGATTCTTAAAGAAGCGAAACGCGTCACGTTAGTGATAAACCAAGTGGAATAACTAAGTTATCAATTTTAATTTTATATTAAAAATTTGGTGGTGAAGTATAAACGCATGTGACCCCCAAGCCGCGGTTTGTACATCACTGATTTAAAATATAATATATAAACTTTTTGATTCAATCTATTGAAGTAATCTCACTATTATGTGACTAAAGTTATACACAAAGACAATAACAATACTATTACTTTATACGGAAAAAATAAAGGTATACCGGTTTCGCTCAACCGTTTACAATTTTTAGTTGTTAAATCAATATAAATGACTTGCGGCATTTTTTTGAGTAATACATTTTTTTATTTTTCAACAGTTATTTTAAAATAACGTAAAGAAAAGATAAATACTATTGATTGTGTGACTTATACAGTCAAAAGTGGAGTACACTGTTATATTTTATCAATTATCACCAATATGTATGTAGCTTGTGAGTTTATATTGAATTATATACCTATGAACTTAAATAAATATGGAACTTCCATTAATCATAGACTATTAACACACATAGACTTCGATCTTACTGATAACATCCAATAACGTTAAAGCATTATTATCGACCGTTCTCCTTTCATATATTTTTAGATTAAAATCTTTTATAATTCAAATAACACGACATATACATTGTTATTACTTGGGTGCCCGTTTATTTGCTTACAATTTTGCTGTCAAACCAATTAATGATATTGACAATAAGAAATCTAAATAGCATTCTTAAAATATACGTAACTTGGGCACTATAAGTCTAGCTGGAAATTAACCCAACAGAATGTAATCTTTCGTATCCATACTTTGGTGTATATTGGTTATTTATTACTTTATCCCAGAGGTGTAGTCATACAATGCAGCCGCCCATGCGCAAGGCTCAAAATACCACCCTTACAATATTCCATATATTTTAATAACATATAATTATGTGAAATTGAAATATACCATAGCCGTCTATATTTTTGTAGAAAAATTTATTGGGCGGACCTGGGTCTTAAAAAAATCCAAAATTGATCTACACCCGCAACTGAGATGGCAAATTTAATATGTAATGTTTCTGCCAAGGCAATAAGTAAATTCATTATTCTGCATTACATTCATTGTTATTAATAATTGTGCATAATTCACATCTTTTTGCAAATATGTACCCCAGTATTTTTACTGTTCAAAAATAATTTGTCATGTATTGAGATTTCTTATATTTACCGTTAGTCGTAAATAAAAAACGTGTTTTCCCCACACAAAAGCCCTCAACTATAAGAATCTCTTTAGATAGCGGTACTAAACTAGCTTACATGCGGGAAAAGGATATAAAGATTTAGTCTATACCCACTCTAGCACTGACTTTAGCCAGGAAACTAGGAGACCGCTTCGCGTACTCCACACAATAGTTTCAGTAGGAATTAAAGGTAGGAAAAAAAAGTCATTGCGCACTCGGCTGGTTCGAGGGGCTGAACATTGTCGGCAAGACAACGGCTGGGGATCAAAATTGCGACCCTATCGTAAAATCACTTGCCGCGTTTTTAAATTCAAATTGTGTATTTCAATATTGTATATTCATACTCATAATTGTATATTCAAACTGTGTTTTTGTATCTGTTACTGCCTTCGAGGAATGTATTACTATAAACTAACTGCAAATAAAGAGAAAGTCAACTAAAGGACGGGTTTTAATAGAAGATGAAGGAACCTGAGATTCTTGATCAACACGCCGGAAATAAGTCGGAGCTTCTCCAGTGGCGTCTGACAACCTGGGGTAGTCAAAGTGTGTTGACGCTCCAACTCCCCGTCGAATCCAACCTTCTCATATCGTTATAGTTTATGGCATGTAACCAACTAACTATATGTATTAATATTCACTTTCAAGTTACAACTTTGCACACAGTAACCTAGTTTAATAACCTAGATTTTTTAAATATAAAATCAATATTGAGTGCCTTGTGAACAGTTAGCTCATTTCAACTGATGTAAATGTTTTCTTATTTATTATATATACATTATCAAGCACGCTGTACGGAAAGTATAACATTTACTTTATATGCATATATTAATATGATAATAAAACTAAACAAGAAAATTATAAATACGGATGGCACAGTTTTTATGCAGCAATAATAGACTGATGGCTTTTGAATCTTAAAGAAAGTCAGGAAGTGTCCGTTAACGGTTAATGTATTTTAGCCCGTGACTACAAAACCGAAAGGGGCAAACGCCCAAGAACGTTTATCACTTAGCTACATGGCCAAGTTATTTTGTATATAGATGTTGTTTTATAATGTAAGTGCATTCATTTTAGTAATGGTCCATTTTCTTAACTATTTATTTAGATTTTAAATAATGACAGAGAGAAATAAAAGTGTAAACATTAAAGTATTTTGTTCTACACAATTTTATTAGGTAGTCGAAAGCTATTTCGGCATAACGCCATATACATAGCTTAGCTAAAATAAGTTTAAGTATAGTATAGTATCAATTACATATAAAAATTTTGCAGAACTAAATACTTTGATATTTTCTCCCTATTATAATGAAGTTCTACCAAGTAAATTCCAATTCAATCAATATACTGACAGAGAGGTTTACGAAAAGATTATCACAAGATGTCCGCTCCCAATGTGAAGCATATGGGCTGCTAATGAAGGTATCTCAACAGAAATATTTCTACTAGAACGGCTTGTTATTCAGTTTCTCAACCTCTATTTTTTTATGAAGAGAGTAAGGATAGAAGGATAAGGCTAGGACAATACTAGTGGTTAGCTAATTGCTCTCGATAAGCCCCGTTAAATGGGTGGGAGGGAATTTAGGACATCACAAGCATCCACGCCTTCGAACGGAAATCAATACATCAATTGTACAATCAATTTATGAAATTGTCCTTCCTGGGATTCGAACCCGTGAGATTAGTAACCGATGCCAACGACGGTGACCACTGCATTACGGACCCTACAATATATCTTAAACAATATTTTATCTCTTCAATGTTATCTATTGACACACCCTGGTTTTTCTTAAGTATAAGTGTCATTAGTGTCCCGAACTGAAATCGGCCTGCGGCAAAGAGCAATAATTCGCAGAATACGCTCTTTCTTGTTGTCAGGCATTTAAGAAGCCCCCGGGCTTCGGCCGCTGGACGAGTCCATTTTTACGGAAAAGGGTAGCTCCGCTTGGCACGGAGTTTTTGAATTTTTGTAGACAGTCGATGACGAGCTGCCGAGTCGGACGAACGAGGTCTCGTCGCGACGAAAGTGATGTGACGATGTGAACTGTTTGTTTGTTTTTGTGTTTTGATTTGCGTTGGATTTAATTTAAATTCGTTGTGTCATTTGTATTAAAACTTAAAGTAAATTCAGTTGCTAAGTAAATGTAAATGTAGAATCAATTTTATGTGTTAAGATTTATATATTTGTGTAATATTAAACCACTGCATCTTGAATGGATAATAAATAAGTTTTTAACCGGATATGAAATGGTGTTTGTCTGAGATCAGCCCTTCCAGGACTCCGGATAACCAGCCGCTCGCCTCATTTTCAACTTAGTGGCCATTGATGGTTTGTGACACCTCAGGATTCACCCCCTGAGGACTCATGCTCTGAAGATGCAGGAACTGTGGTTCATGGCGCCCAACCGAATTTTAACGTAACTTCAAGAATTTCAAATCGCCGAACGCACACTAAGAATCCGGACCCTGCCCTGAAGGTGGACTTCAAGATCGGGACCAGACAACCAGTCAGCTTCCCGGCGTCTTACTATGAAACCCCAGCTTCAAAGGCGAAACTGGCGGGAGTCGTCGGTGAAAGGTGCCTGGCCTCTGTTACTGAAGCCCTACTTCTCGACTAGCCGCTCTTGAAGTCGTTCGCGCTGATCTAGGAGGCCTGCTGGGCCTGTTGTGTTTTCAACCAGTGAGGCCTACAGTGGCTGTTTGTTTGCAATCCGCGAGGCCCGCTGTGCCTGTTAGAGTTGCAACCTGTGAGGCCTGCTGTGTCTGTTTTGTTGTCAACGAGTGACGCCTACTGTGGCTGTTTGTTTGCAATCCGTGAGGCCCGCTGTGCCTGTTATATTTGCAACCTGTGAGGCCTGCTGTGCCTGTTTTGTCTTCAAAGAGTGAGGCCTACTGTGGCTGGTAGATTTGCGACCCGGGAGGCCGTTTTGCCTGCCATGCTGCCTGTAAAGACGAGAAGACGCTAATAAACCTGCCCTGCCGAGCGAGGACGCTGCGGATGCCTTCTCGGGAGAAGATGAGGCCGTCTGCCTGTGAAGAGGAGATGCTGCCGACACACCTGCCCCGCCGAGCGAGAACGCTGCGGATGCCTTCTCGGGAGAAGATGAGGCCGTCTGCCTGTGAAGAGGAGATGCCGCCGACACACCTGCCCTGCCGAGCGAGGATGCTGCGGATGCCTTCTCGGGAGAAGATGAGGCCGTCTGCCTGTGAAGAGGAGATGCTGCCGACACACCTGCCCCGCCGAGCGAGGACGCTGCGGATGCCTTCTCGGGAGAAGATGAGGCCGTCTGCCTGTGAAGCGGAGATGCTGCCGACACACCTGCCCCGCCGAGCGAGGACGCTGCGGATGCCTTCTCGGGAGAAGATGAGGCCGTCTGCCTGTGAAGAGGAGATGCTGCCGGACACACCTGCCCCGCCGAGCGAGGACGCTGCGGATGCCTTCCTGGGATAGGAACAGGACGCCTGTTGGCGTAGGAAAATTTGCACCACCGCCCGTTGTGATGCCGATCGCGACATGACCTGTGTTGTGGCCTCGTGTGTGACGACCGACGCGCTGCCACGCGTGTGTTTTTAAGACTTGATTTTTTGTGTTCTTTATTGTATATTGTATCTTGTTTTTGTGTGATTATTGCTACGCTGTCCGAACTCAGTTCATGGACACTAGAAGTATGGGGGTTTGACACACCCTGGTTTTTCTTAAGTATAAGTGTCATTAGTGTCCCGAACTGAAATCGGCCTGCGGCAAAGAGCAATAATTCGCAGAATACGCTCTTTCTTGTTGTCAGGCATTTAAGAAGCCCCCGGGCTTCGGCCGCTGGACGAGTCCATTTTTACGGAAAAGGGTAGCTCCAACTTGGCACGGAGTTTTTGAATTTTTGTAGACAGTCGATGACGAGCTGCCGAGTCGGACGAACGAGGTCTCGTCGCGACGAAAGTGATGTGACGATGTGAACTGTTTGTTTGTTTTTGTGTTTTGATTTGCGTTGGATTTAATTTAAATTCGTTGTGTCATTTGTATTAAAACTTAAAGTAAATTCAGTTGCTAAGTAAATGTAAATGTAGAATCAATTTTATGTGTTAAGATTTATATATTTGTGTAATATTAAACCACTGCATCTTGAATGGATAATAAATAAGTTTTTAACCGGATATGAAATGGTGTTTGTCTGAGATCAGCCCTTCCAGGACTCCGGATAACCAGCCGCTCGCCTCTCTTCGATCCGGGGAATTCTCACTATAAACTTTGACTTGATATTTAAAAGCTAATTTATAAGTATACCATTGTTTATGGATTCGGCGGTTAGTTTGTATAAATTCATTTTTAATATAAAATTAAAATTGAAAACTTTGTTTTTCCACTTTTTTATCATTAACGTGACGCGTTTCGCCTCTTTAAGAAGGTTAGTGTAAAGATGCTAACAAGTGGAATAACAAAGTTATCAATTTTATTTTTATATATAAGTATTCTCCTGGATGGTTTTAAAAGGAATAATTCAGTATAAAAAAATACTTACGGCACACTGGCGTGACTTGCATCGTATGCATATAACTGACTCCCTCTTACAAATCCAGGGTTTGATACGCCACCAAGAGACAAATTATCACTGACAGTCGACACTGGTCGTTCACTCCTTTTACTCTGTTTTCTATAAGGATTATTTGACGACGCTATTGAGTTTGTTGCACTGACACTTCTTTCGAATTTCTGAAGACTTTCATTTGTTGTTTCACACACTTTTTCTTCTTCAATTACTGGCGGGACATTTTTCCTTCTGGGTTTTGGATCCCTGTACGAAGAAGGTCGTATCGGTACATTGTTATGTACCGATAAAGCTATTTCCGATTGTATGCTTAGCCTACTTTTGCCAGCCCTGGCAGTTGTTGGGATATTATCATTCAGATGATGATGATTAAGGTGGTCCATCGACTGTGCTCTTTGTCGGTTACTGTTTTTTGAAGGCATTTTAATTTTCTAATTAAGACACATCAGAATTTAGAATATTCAAAATGTAACATTTTAGAATGTACGTGGAAATTGTAATGAGTTATTTGTATTCAAATATAAAACATATACAGCACATAAAGAAACAAAAAATTTGGACACAATCTTCAAATCTTGTCGCAAGATTTAAAAGCTATTTTTATATTTTTGACTATTACTGTCTTTAACACTCATCTGGTAAAAAAAATATATTTTATCTTAAGTCAAGCGGAATATTTTTAGCCAATACGCGAAAACATCATGGTAAATTTATCACAGAATTGTAATCATTGTTCACTTTTTTTACACAATTATGACATATGGATAATGATATCATCACTTTATTACATATCATTAATCAGAGTAAACAATTTGACGTTTTACATATTAAATTCAACTTTGTTTTTAATCGTTAAAGTTTTAAAACGAGCACCACCTTTGCAATCATTTTTTCAACTGATGTTTTGATTGTTTTAAGTGATGAGTCAAGTGTATGCTGTTGATAAGTGCTCACAGGTAAAACAGGTGGCGCTTCTATCATTGAGTCTTCTGTCTGATAACGTTCATTGATATCAGCAAGTTTTGTTTTACCTCGTCTGATAATGCTGATAAAAAAACAGTACGCCAAATATTACGATTTTAACAGACGAATATTGATTTTAAGCTCACGTATAGGAGGCACACTGTCAGAAATATTACGAATTTGCTTTGAAAATGTATTATAATCACCATTAGCAACAATGTTTATATCTGTACAAAGATAAATAATTGATATCAGTTGTCAGGAAACTATAACTTATAAATGAAGCAATCAATATTTTTAATAGCCTTGAAACGATTCAGTTGCAATTTTTAATGAAAAAACTATTTGTGTTAACACGTCATTTCACAAATTCACAATATTTTCTTTCATTTGTTTATCAGGACAACTTTTATATAAATAAAAATAAATTGCTTCAAAACTGGTCGTTTTTTAAATTACAAATTATGATATATCTACTACAAACAGTTTCTTCGTTAATATATTGTGAAGCGTTTTTCTATCAAGGATTTACAAAAACATTTAAAAATTATGAATCAATAATGTAGCGTCAAATTTTTTTAAATCTCTCAACTAGAATCGTCGCATCTCTGGTAACTCGGCAACGATTTTCTATATAGTGTAGTGATAATACTCATATATTTGAAGGATGGAAGAACAAAGCCCCTTCGTCAACCGTATATCATCAACAGACAAAAATATGAATTTATAAAATAATACAACTTGATTGTTAATACAAGCGTCATTGTCTTTTTAATATTTTTCAGCTGACAAAATATTATGTTAAACAACTGATTGACTTTTCATGATTGTAATTTTTTCCTTAAGACCAGCTGTTCAATTGATTATTTGGACTGTATTTGATGAAATGTCAAACAAAAGAATATTGTATACATATAAATATGAACATTGACAATACGAATAACATAGTTCACATCAGTGAGGTTAATGTTCCTTGATGTCTTTGCACTAGCGTAGCAAGGGGGGGCGGCCCACCCGTAACAAGGAGCGGGATTTTCGAAGATGAATAGAAAATTTCGGCGGTAAATAATAAAATATTTTTTTTATATTTTCATAATCAATGCAAGCTTAATATGTTCCATTCATCGTATTTTCTCGCAATTTTGCTGACTCGTGAAAAACGTTTTTCGAAAACGAAAATAAAAAACAATTTAATATTAACAGTGAGCAAGGCGATTGAAAAATTTTGAAAATGAGTAAGAAATTATGCAGGTAATAAACAAATAATTTTTTTTGTATATTAACTGCTTTTGGATTAGAGGTCTGCACAGGCCGAAATTTCATAGACTTACCCGGTTCGAGCCCATCATCTTCAGGTCTGGCCCGACCCGAACCCGAGTTTCAATATCACAATTGTTTTAACACAATATTTTTGTTTTTCGTCTGTTGCGTACACGAATAAATCAGAAGGTTTTTCCTAGATGTCGCTGTACGTACGTATTTGATTCTTTTTTCAATTTTAGATTTTCAATTTTTTTTCTTCAGAACCCTTCACGGGTGTGTGCACAACAACTCACCGAAGTTTCATCGAAATCGTATGAATGGTAAAGGAACGCGTAAAGGACAAACAAACATTTATTTTATATAATATTTCCCGGCAAGATCACGATAAGTCCTTCCTGAAAGTTTCGTCGCGATCGGTTGAGTAGTTTAGGAGCCTATAAGATCCGGACAAACCAACAAACCAACAAACAGACATTCATTTTTATATATATAGATATATACCTATATAAATAATTAAATATTTCCGTTTTAATATTTAGTAAATATAAAATTTATTTAAATGACTTACAGATTTTTTGACATATTAAAAATATCAATTGAAAATTACAGGATTGTAAAAATATAGCACGTACTGTAAAAAAAATGCTCGGCGCAATCTTTTGCTTCGAAGTGTTAATCAAAAAAAGAATAGGTCGTTTAAAAATAGCCTTAACCCAACACTATTTTCAATATAAAATCAACAATTTTAGAGAAAAATTATTGATTATTAATTATTTTCATGGGTGCAAAAATGTAGTATGTTTTTCAAGAAACTATATTTATTCTCCATAAAAATTGTCATCGTGAAATCGTGATGATTATAAAAAATTTTGGAGAAAAGGTGGGCGGGGTGGCAAATTCACTTGATCCTCTCCGCCCCGGGCGGCATAAATCCTAGCTACGCCAGTGCGTCTTTGTAATTTAAAAGTTACTACTGTGTGCAAATGAGAGAAATCTACCGATACACTATTGCCATTCCTGTTTGTTTTAATTTACTTTAAAAAACTAAACAACAAGAAAAACATAATAAAAACAAACTTATAATTTAGGGAAGATGTGTAGGTTACATGAAGCCGCAGATTACGAAACGTAATACTCGCATGCAGTGAAACATTATGGCTGTCATTTTCGATTTCTGTCGTCACTCGCCGAAAGACCTCTGAACTACATAATCACTATCATCCGTATTACTGTTATTTGTGTCACGCATTCAACATTTGAAATCTATTCCTAAAGATGTTATTAAATAGTAAAGATTAAGAATCATTGCTTGAAAGTGGTATTTGCAAACTCACTTGTGAAAACTGTCAAGCTGCTTATATCGGTCAGACAAACAATTATACTATATTATATCTTGTTGGCAGTATTTTTTTCAGAATTTTTAAATCATCTTGTAACGAATGAAATTAATTTAATTACGATAATACGATATTCCACAATATTAATGAGAATATTCCAACAGTTGAACAAATGTTCAAAGTTCATACAAAAATGAGATAGAAATAATTTTATATGTTTATTACTCATAATATATATTGGAATATCGAATACTTGGATAAGAATCTCTATTATTCACCCCTTAGCTAAAATTGTATAATTATAATGTAAGCATATTCTTTGTGATCCTCCGACAAAAGAATCATATATTAAATAGGTTCCTATTGTAGTAAGAACAATGCCCGACTATTAGAATAAATTAGTGTGTGAGTGCTGATACAAATTACTCTGCCATGCCAGCACGATGCGAGTTCCCGATGGAAGCGACCTAATTAAGCTTTTAATTGCATTATTTTATAATACATTCATTTTAAAAGTGGGATGACCCAATTCTAATGTTCTCGTAAATTATTATGCACCAATCGCTAGACCCGTAATAAGTTCAGATAGTTTTACTAGATGTATTATTATTTTTATTGTATATCAGTATCCCTTGACAGGCATTCTCTGAGCATTTATGCACACGTGCAATGGGTACTTACTGTTTTACCTTATTTGAAAAGCATAATAAGAAATACTAAAAAAGTGGTGGCGAACCTTTTTGAGCCTGAGTGCCAAAAACTTTTTTTTTTCAATATAATAATATGTCGCGTACCACATGCCATGGAAATAAAAAAATGAATCAGATATTTGTGTAACTTCAGATTTTTAATGTAAACAAAGCATTTATGCATCGAAAAATTTAACTAAGTACTTATTAATG
Organism: Himalopsyche phryganea; assembly: GCA_022494535.1. Taxonomy (NCBI): domain Eukaryota; kingdom Metazoa; phylum Arthropoda; class Insecta; order Trichoptera; family Rhyacophilidae; genus Himalopsyche; species Himalopsyche phryganea. Next base: position 178,163 of record JAGVSL010000154.1, on the reverse strand, counting down.
GCAAAATAAAAGAAATCAATTAAAAAGTGACAGAATTTAAAAAAATGTAGAACCCTCAAAACTTCATTATAAGTGAGATTTTTGTTGTTGGATGCTAGATGCCATATGTTTAATATCGGGTACATAGTTGGTAGCTTTTAATAGAATACAAGAAAGACTACTTTAATGTCAATTTACTTTTTAGGTCTGATTTAATAAAGTTCATTGAAGAAAAAAATACACATGGAATAAGTCGATTGTTTTTGAATTTTTTGTCTACTATTTATAAAAATGTTTTGAATTTTTCTATAATCACTTTTATTTTTTCTTTTAATAAAAACATTCGTGCCATAGGTTCGTCGCTTACAATCGATTATTGAAAACCTAAGAATAATACACATTTCTACAAATCGTTCATTGTTTTTCGAATATTATATATATATCTAATGCCTAAATATTTTTTTTTCCATTTCCGCTCCCAGTGTGGACTATTTATAAAAATGTTTTGAATTTTTCTATAATCACTTGTTACTTTTTCTTTTTTTCGAATAATAAAACATTCGCGTGCCATAGGTTCACCATCCCTGCACTACAATCTTATGTGTAAAACCTACGATTTTATAATAATTATTTCTACGAATATTTTCCGCACCGGGATTAAGAATACATCCGAACCGCAGCCAGCGACGCTACCAACTGCGCCATGGGTCTAAATATGCTGGATGATAAATGTCGTTTAGTGACAAAAGTTGTCTTAGTGTGAAAAAAATGAATGATTCAAAATTTACATTTAATTGAAAGACCAAGAACGTTTTCGCAATGGGCACTAGGTTAGTGAAGCGTTTTCTAACATTCGAATGCAAATTGAATACTGTTGATAGAAAAATATAACTAAAATTTGTTATTTATTACTTATAAAACTATTAAACCTTTCACATATAAAATGTATGTAAAATTATTTTGCGTGAAATTTGATTAAGTAAATGAGACTTCGATTTAAATAAACATTGTAAAATGATTAGGTATTAACAATTATAAAGACTTTTTATTTTACGTATAAACTAATGTGTTATTTTCTTTTTTTTCAGGTGAGTTAATAAGTCATGCTTCGCGGTAGGTATCTAGTCTCTGTGCTGTGATATGTTTAGTAAGTGGTTTTAAAATACAATAGTAGTTATTTTAATTTAAATTTCATATCGGAATTATTTTAAAACGATTCTCATTTTTAAAGGAACTCGTGAAAATGTTATAGATTTTAACGTAATTTAAAAAAAATCAATAAAAGTTTTATATTACATATTTTTCATGACATTAGAATTTAAAAGAAGAGTAATCCAATCCAAGCAATCATTAAAAAGTTATATGAAATATTTTTTTGTTACGCAAATATTTTTTTCACGTTGCGTACGTTTAATGATTTAATTTCGCAAAAATATTCTTTGGCTTTTGCTTGTACCTACTTTTAATGACACTTAAAATTTATTTCTCAATTTTCTACAGCTCCAAAAATCAAAAAATATATTTTATCCAAATATTCGTCTTAATAAATAAAGTAACAATCTAAATTTTAATACAATTTTTTTTTTGAAAAACGTGTTTCAATTATAAACGAGTACTTTTACAATACTTTTTGATACGATAAATAAGTTGATCGTTTAATTACCGATTAATAGTTTATAGCCATTGATTGAATTGGTATTAATAAATTGATAGAGTTTCATTACAGTAAGGGGAAAAATAACAAAGTGTTATCAATTTAACTTTTATATTACAAATAAATTTTCACAAAGTTGCCGCAGAAAAGACACGTGAACAATAGTTTTATCAATGGCGTATTGTCGAAATAGCAATCACCCAACACAATGCTTTTTTTCAACTCATTAAGTTGTTTTTTTCTCACAAAGATACTATCTATAAACATAATTTATTCCCGACTGACTAATTCTCTAATCCTTCCTAGCAAGACAAAAAATACGACTATATTTAATTATTTTCTGTATTATACAGTGCGTAGTCATAAAATCAATTTATAGTTTCATGTATATAATATCTGTACCTGAGAGGTTAATAGGTCTATGTCCATTTTATCAACTTTACAGGAGGACCAAAAACGTGTTTCAAAAGCGGTTTTTATTTTATATCAATTAGCACAGTTGTTCTGTTTTTATTTTCGTTATTTTGCAGTTTGATAGATAGAAGGGGCTTGGAGAGTTTCATTTGCAGTTGAAATCATGAGTTTTTTTAGGGTTTAATGGACATTGGATTGTTTACCCCGTAAATGCAGTGTGACATAGGACTGATTTTGGAAAGGGTTTTTGGTAACCAGGTCGTATACGCCAAAGTTTTATTTACCCTTCTATAGATCTTAAAATTAAAAATAATGTGACATTTATAACTCAATTTCTCTTTAGTTGGACATAGGATTATTGGCCTTACAAATGTTATCTATCATAATGTTATCAGCTTGATTAGGTAATTAACAATATAAAAATACAGTATTTCACAATCGTAATTTTAGTATCTTCTGGTAGCAAAAAACGACAGAATCTATAGTATATAACAGTACTCTAATAAAGTGTGTACACGTACGAATTTACTTACATTGTATAGCTACTAATTTATCAGAACATTTACAAGACTACCACCCATTTAATTAAGATATTTAATTGGATTGTAAAAGGATGCTTTCCCACCACTGCTTCAACTAGACAAAACATTTTAAAAGGTACTTATTCAATCCTTAATTACCTTATGCATACCATTAAGACGATAACAACATTTAATCGATGCATTTACGTTCATGAAACTCATTTAGAAGCCATCTTTATGTTTATGATTAATGAAGGCGACATAGTAATATATTACAGGATGTCAATTCTGAATGCTGAATTATAATTATATTATAATCAAAGTGTATTAAATACATTGTCGCCTCAAATGCTGCACTATTGACACACCTTCGCTGTTCTGGTAGAAAACACTAAACCGAAAAAATGACATATTGACTTAATTATACCAAAATGTTCTTTATTTCAATCTCTACCTTATAAAAGAACGCATTTATTTTTTTATAAATTACAATTTTACTTAAAAACAGTTTTGTACAAACAAATTAAATGAAAAAGGTATAGGATTTAATCAAATATTTGAAATACTCAAAGAAGTCCAATAACTAAAAATTAGTATTTTCCATTTAGTGTCTTCTTCCAGAATAACGAAGATATATTTTATATTAGTAATGCGGTTTTTATTACTGTTTTCATTCGATAAAGTTGTTTTTCAACTATTTTTATGATCTTCCGAACAAATTTGATTTTACAGATATACAAATATATACAATCAAAACTAGTGTTTTTAGTTAGTGTCTTCTTCCAGAACAACGACGATTCGCTTGAGTAAAATGCAAAAATGTTTCTTCAGGCATTTGAGCACACCAATTCAAATTTTTTATTCAAATTCCATCAAGCACCGTCAGTCGGTATCTAAAATTAGATTTAAAACGACAAATATGATTAATCGATTCAATTGGTCTTCATCTGCTCGTTTGCATGATCAAGGGTTCAAATCGCTAAAGTTTAACCGTCGTTCATTAAATTTTCAATCGATTGATGATTTTTAATCAGAATTACATGTCATTGATTTGTTTTTGACTCTTGACGTGTTAGTACTTTCCTAGCTCCGTCCTTATTTCCTTATCGAATGACTGACGAGTATTCGTTAAAAAAACTTTCAGTTTATATGCGAAATTAGGATTCCATATGCAGCAGATTAAAATTGGATATTGAGAAACAAGTGCTTAATATTGAATTCCGTTTATTTAGATAAGAGAAAACTTTATCTTAAAAAATCATCTTCCTCATTCAGAATTCGTAGAAAAAATTTCTACGTCAATTAAGAAAGATTTCGAAAAACAGGTCGTTTACAATTTGGCTGTCTATACGAAGTTCTTATAATATAATTATGGTCTTAGGTTTTAGAATCCCCGTCTCTATGAGGAGAGATTACTTTAATCTGGAAAGGCCTGTTTAGACAAAGCTTCATTTTGCCAACCCCTTACGATAATAATGTTTTAAAACTTTGACTTCAATAAAAGTTTTGCAATCTCGCTAAACAAATACAAGAATATGGATTGTCTTTGTTTTCTTGAATTCTATACGCAGAATTGTTCTACGACTTACATTTCATATTAACCAAGAACATCATAGATTGTGTAGTATCTGAGGGAAAATATAATATAAAAAATATAAAAGTAGCTAATACAATATTAACGTTATTGTATTCTTATAAATTAACTTTAATTTAATCATTGGGTAATTAAATCATGAATAATGACTGCTTATTAATAAATCATTACATTATCAATTTTACAGAAAATGTACAAACGCAAAAAATTTAACTAAGTGATACAATAATTTAAAAAAAAAACAGTAATTACGCAAATATTGCTAGTTAAAACAATATGCAGCCAATCGCTGTGTGGTCGCTGTAACATCCACAAAAATAGCAACAATGTAACTCAAAATTTTGGAATATTCTTTTGTTCATAAATTTCATGGTTGATGGTATACTTATGTTGTTTTCACAAAAAATATGTTTTCTTCATAGTAAACCATTTTTTCTTTAACTATATGAATTTCCGTATACTACTTTGGAAAGTCTTTATTTTTATATCACACGTACACACTAATTTGTTTTAGGTAAAAAAAGTTTGATATTATAATCAAATATCGTAGAAAATCTGCTACAAATAATTAATTAATATTACATTCTTATTTAAAGTATGTGCAGTAAATAATAATGGCTTCATCTATATGTTTGATTATTTATATTAAATTAAAAAGCAATACGTTTTTAAAAATTCATTTCCATTTATTATAGTTGCACTGAACGAAATTCCAAAAACTTTTTTCATCCAAGCGTGACAGTTTAAAATTCTTGTATGAGATGATGAAGAATGATACCATTGAACCAATAAATTAAGTTCACTTTGAACAATCGCAATTATTATTGTTCAGATATAGACCATTGAACCATATCTCTCAGCTGACTCCAATAAATCACTATAATTAACCATAACGCATTGAGTATTGCAGCTGGAATTGCGCTTCCTCATATTCCTGGATGCGCTGTTGGATATTTTTCTACATAGCTTTTTAATTATTTTTATTGATAATGTCTCCGTTGGCAGATATATTTGTTGAAATATCGTTATCTGTCAAGGAATGTAATGATTGTTATTTATTACTCAAAAGTATTAAAAATACAACAGCTACCTAGTAATAAACTCATAAAGACCTTTGGCATTCAACATACATATAAATACCTCAAGTGCTATGGATCAATTCTGAAAGACAATGATCAGTGAATGAACTTTTTTGCGAATAACATGGGAAAGAATACCCATATTCAAAGATTTGATTATCTATAGTTATTTAATTCACCCTAGACCAATCTCCTCACGCTTCCCACACTCTAAACAGATGATGACATTTTGAAAATGCATGAATCGATTAAAATATCGATGGTGTTTTGGCCAATTGATGTAACCCTCAAAATTAAAATTGTTCAGGAGAGAGTAAAAACTGTTTTTATTGAAAACATTATATGGTGAGTTGAGTTATGTAACTTGCAAATACACTTTTGTAAATTATCATGTTTACAGATACGGGAGTATTACGTAGGGGCTGTCGATATAATAGTGGCTTACATCAAGTGGTCGGATCATAATTTTTTAACCTAAAACCAATCTAAAATGATGTTTCTCTTCCAAAATGCGATAAATTTATTTTTCTAATTTACATCATTTGGCCAAGACTTGCTCTGTCGTCTTTAAAATGAGATCCAATCATTAACTCATTTTTGTATTTTTTGACCACTCGGCTACGATATTTTAATAGCAATTTGATAAAATACCTCAGATAGTATTTCAATTGTTACACTACGTGCATTCATGAGAAAAATATAGACAATCCCGATAGATAATATAATAATTAATCAAAAATATTCATGATGCGTGAGATTCTAAGCTGATCATTTCAGTATAATTATCTTTATTTTGATCAGATTTGTTGATTGTAGATCTTCGTTACATATTTTCAGAATATTGTAATACCTTTCCAGCTAGTCCTTGATTTTAAATGATAATATAACTTAGACATCTGCTTTTTTCCATGAATAATGATTATTATCAAAACAATAATAAAATATGATGTAAACCAATATTATGTATTTTTGATTAATTTATTGAGTAATGATTCTTTTTTCAGTATTGCTTCTTAGTACCACAACCTAGTTTAAGTTTTCAATTGTAGGTTGTAGGAAAGCAGTCGAAAGCAACGCCATTACGTGCAAGTTGCACAAAAGCAGAATGCTCTACGTTCAACGCATAATTGCGTACAATAATTATAATGTATTGCTTCATATTAGGAATGCAATTAGTTGCAATTTATGCTCGGATTCCGACGAGGAAAGCGGAAAAATTTCGTCATCCTTCATTATAGAAATGAATTACTTTTAATTAAAGGTTGCAAGCATTTAGAATCTCTTTATAGTCATTGATGGAGATTTGATAATTGTGATAACAGTTCACTGATTAATGATCCCTAATAAAATTTCAATATCGAATTCTGCGTGTCTTGCAAGGCGATAAAAATTTAATAAACTCAACTAACAGATATGCCAGACGTTATTGCTGTAATTCAAATTTAATCAATGCAGTGTCGGAAAAAAATATTTTATCCACATCATCGATATCTCATGGGGTCTCAACTAAATTGTCAGCGTCTCGTCTAAAATTTGCCTAGGTTTAACTTTTGACATACATTATTTTGAACCAGCAGGCTTTGTTAACGTCGTTGGCTATGGTTACGGATGACTCTGGTCAAAGTCGCGGTGCGGACTGTTTCATAAATTGATTTTTCAAAAAATATATGGATTTGGAGATCATCATAGTCAAAATTCACATTCTTCTGAATATAGAAAAAAAATTTTACGATAATGGAAAATATATTATCTACAGAAACTTGACTTTCTTTACGTGTAATAATTTATGTGTTAATTTTAATCGTTTCTTAACATATATTTCATAATAACTTATAACCATTCAATGTCTTCGCATGGATGCATAATGTGCATTCTATTCACAGTCGTGGATAGTTAAGAAAATGTTAACCACCTATTGCAAGATCAATGACACAGATAAAAAAACATTATTCTGTGACACTAACGGCACCTGTTTGAGTTGTGAGCTACCTGGAGATATTGACGTTTGATTTATAAGATTACATTATATATTACAGTGGCTAAATGCAGAAAACATTAACTTTTCCCGCACCTCTTCATATAGAATTTCTAGCCAATATTGTTTAACCCTTCAGTATTAATGGTGTAACAATGAGTTACTTCGGCCTTTAAACCTTTAAATTATCCGTGAAATAGGTCATACAAAAAATTTAAAATTTTGCTATTTATAAATAAAATAGTTCTACATATAATTAAAAATACATTATAGTTTACGTCTTCTTTGTATAATTAAACATAATTAGAAAACCGTGTCAATTTTAACATGGAAAAATAATAAAATACAGTATAGTAAGTAGCAATACGAGATGCATGACGTACCGTATGCAAACTTTTTGTTTCAACCAACAACAAGACACATCTCGAGCTTGTTCTTCTATGAAGAATTTTGATTCTAACGTCTTTCGATAATTTCGCATAGTTTGATATGTATTTCATTTTTTATACACAAAATATTAAGTAAAATAATTACTCAATACTACATAAAACCATATTTCCGATTTTAAAATTGTCACTTTATAAATGCGTTTATATGACAAAACCCACATAGTAACGAACTGTGACTGCATGAGATTTTTTTAGCGTGAACGGAAAGGTTAATTACCACAATTATTGGCAGCCATCTCTTTCTGTTAAGAAAATCAAGCCCGTTTTAAAAGGGTCAGCCTACCGTATACAAAATCTCAATACGCCGCCCTATAAACCTGGTTTTACAAAGAAACTTACAAATAATATAAAATTAGTACTCTTAGTGTTTTTTTAGAATTCCCTCCCCACGTCCAGTAGATAGAAATAATCCCACACGACCCTTTGTTTTTGTAATTTATATATTAGGAATCAAAATTATTGTTTGTCTTATAAATAAATGAACTTACGAAAATGCTTCTCAAAGAGGCGTAACACGTGTCACAATTAGTAACACAACCAGTGGAATAACAAAGGTATCAATTTTAATTTTATATCAAGCTTACAAAAATCGTTAAAAAATGATAAACAAAAAATACTCCATTTTCACTATATGCATAAGTTTTAAATCTCACACTTTTTTCTTGTGTTTAAATTAACCCTTTTTCAGCGGCCTTGTATTAATGTTTTTGCGACAAAGCCGACAAATAAATATCCTAGGGTAATTTTAAATAAATAGATATATTCTTTGACACTGATTACGTCTGTCAGTTCGAGTCCATTCGTGTGCTCGAATGCCTCAAGATGCCGAAAGACGAAACCCGGGTAGTTAGTGATAAAATATATGGAAGTGTACAAAATCTCAATAATCCAAATTTGATATTGAAATTCCATCAAGCACCCTCAGTCGATGTCTTAAATTACTTAAGATATAGTTCATAGTTAACGTACTAGTGAATGTAAAACTGTTTAATCATAGTTCCGACGATAGCTTGATAGCGAAATAGATCTTCAAAATATTTTTCAACTCAACTCTTGTAATACTAAATAAATCCGCATTTTTTTTCCTAGACCCTAAATTCTGTACGAATTATCAATACGGTAAATGACTTACCATCTCTAAATTTAATTCTTACAACAATTTTCGATAATAACTCTTCCATGACAGATTTCAATTTGATAACAAAGTAATATCGATACGCAAAATTTCCCGAAAAGAGCAACTGATACCTAAAAAACTGGCGAATATTAATCAAAAAAATGCGTAGGTATTAAATCTATTACTGAAGCTTTGAAATTCAAACAATGGCCGCCGCTGAGTCTACTCATTATTATGGATTAAACGATTACAATAAATTTGCTTATTGGACGTTTGTAAGAAAAATGTTGTGTATTGCCATTATCTTAGGAATATCGTACACGTAAATTAAAAGCTTTTGTATTCGAGAAATCGCGGCCCATAATAGCTGCTTGCCATACACAAGAAGATATTATCGATGCTCTGTACGAAAATTCTGTCAAATGGAATTTTGGAAATGGAATACATTTTCATAGACAATAAAATTCCTAAGCGAAATTTATGGCTGATAAACTATGACCCCGTTCGAATAGCATCTAGTAATAGTAAGGTAGGTAAGGTAAATAGAATGAGATTTTAATATATTTCATAATATGGAATTTACATTATTTTGAAAAATATCCATACATCTACCTAATATTTATATTAAATTTTCATTCATAAACCATTTATGCCAAGTAATGTTTTGAATAATGATTAAAGATAAAAATAACCACAAGTTTTTTTAACAATTAAATTATTTAATTAGACTCCTTTTTAAAAAAAATCGCTTGCATGAAGTATGTATTTCTTGAGAGGCAGTCGGAATTTGAATGGAAACAAAATGAATATTTTCAATTAATCAGACTTTCACAACTGTAAATTCTTAATGAATTATTAGGATTTGTTTAGTCGATTTATAAATTTGAACCCAAAGCCATGGATGCTTGCTATATATTATTTTCTGCCTACTCTGTGTGAACATTAAAATGAGAAATATAAAGCGATCAACAACTTATAAACTCTTTACCTCACCTTTCTATCATTACTCGCCTTGTTTTCTCTTAGAGAATTTGGGAGACTGTCCAACAATCGATTATGGTTAAATAAAATGTGTAAATAAAAATCGTACAAAATTAAAATTCGTATCTTAGTAGTTTCACAGGCTTTCAAAGCAAAAAAGCTAAAATCGTATTACGTATGGATCCACAAAAAATATTTTCAGTAGCCTTTCAAAAAATCTTTTTATTTATGTCAAATTTTAGAGGGTGTTTTGAACATCTCCAAGTAATCTGAAAGGAGGCTGGCATCGCTTATGGCAAATATCTCGTTTGTTTGTGTTAATAAAAAGAATACTCTGTTCAATGGCTATTATTTTGTGTAAAAATCGTTCATCTTTGCAAAATTACTCTCGATATCACCATCAGTAAGTAGCACGCAAGCTTTTACAAGAAAATAACGTTATTTTTTTTAAATTTCTATGATTTTGAAATTGAATTTGATTTATTGCTTAAATGAGGATTCACTATAACATGATCAGCAAGACAATCTTTAATGAAACGACATAATGAAAATGAAAAGCAACATAATATACAGTTAATATAAATTACCCTTAGGAGAAGTTAGTAGGTTTTTCTCTCTTTTCGCGAAAATCGTTAATCATTTTCCGTCGCCTAAAAAATATGAAATATTTTTTTTTCTTTTCATAATTGCACTCTCAAAGTATTTTTTTACACTACTACACTTTTATTTAAATGTAAATAGTAAAGTTTTCAAGCCTGTCTAGCAAAGAAATGACACCTGTTTTTCAGATATGAATTTATTTGCTTTACGCCGGGACTAGATTAGGGTTGGTTGTAAGTTATCGAGATTTGATGTCTGAGACAAAATCTTAGAACAAATAATTTTTAAGAAAGTGATATGAACGGAATTTGTAAGTTATTGAATATAACGATTCTATAAAGATTTTTGAAATATACCAAAGAGTTCGTTTTCTCGCACTTTTTCTGACTGATATTTAAAGTAGAATTATACTGAAAATTTTTTTTTTAAAAGCAGCAACAGGGAATTCTATAATATACGTCTTTTAACAAAAAAATCTCAAAAAAATTAATAGGAATAATAAATAATAATTATTTTTCGGGATATGTATTAATTTCTTTCCATTGTGATTAAGTCGGTGTTTGTCGTCTGTCGTCTGCCTCGACACTAACCTCGATATTTATTTTAATTTTATATAAATAGTGAATAGGCGTTAATCTATAATAATCTTTAAATAATTTTATAAAATATTATTTTTAGGCGACGGAAAACGATTAACAATTTTCATTAAATGAGAAAAAATCTACTAATTCCTCTTAAGCCATCAAGTACCAATAGAATCGGTTGCGAGTAGGGATTGCAATACCGGTATTATCAAACCCGTGATCAAGGTATTTTAATACGGCAATTGTTTTGAAAATGCTACTATTCGTACAACAAACTTTGAATCAAAGAAAGCTTTTTCTGAATCTGGATTTAATTGCACGAAGACCTGATCAAGAATGACAGATTCCAGCATTTATTAATCAGTCTTAAAAGTCACAATGTAATACAAAGAAATACGTTTTGACATTTGAGGGCTCTTGTATTGTATTTTACGTGTATTTTTTCCTATTGGCAGTTTTCCAGGTATATGAAACTATTCAATCACAATACAATGAAAACATCTAAATATTCTGTAAACATTTTTGTAAATCGACTTTTTACATTCATAAGGTAAAGCAGCGAGAAGTTTTGCAAACCGCTTTGAGACCGTTTATTTTTAAGACTTCAAGCATGAGAACTGCATTCTACCTCAGTTGACTTCTCCTTTTAGAGTCTGTTGTCATTCCGGATTTGAACTCTGGCAAATGGTGTCTGCAATTGTGAGCTACATGCAACTCCAGAGATGACTTTACCAGAAGATGTATCAGGGTTCTATAGCTTCCTGAATCTTTAGGATGTTTTATGTCATTTTCAACATTTCAAAAAAAAAATCGTTTTAAAGGTATTTTGTGTATTGTATAATATTGACTTTGTTTTGGCCAATCGATGTAACTCTCAAAAAATACGAAAATGAGTTATGATTAGATATCATTTCAAAGACGGCAGAGAAGGTCTAGGTCAAATGCTGTAAATAAGAAATATAAATTGACCACTTTTAAGGTGTTAATTGTCAATTATTGGTGGAAAGACATTATATTTTAAGAAATAAAACACAATTCATTTGTACTACTTCCAGATGTAAGGTGAAACGTGTGGAAGTAGTACAAATGAATTGTTTTATTTTTTTAAATAAATTGACCAGTTTTTAGAAGGAAAACATCATTTTACATTGATTTTAGGTTTAAAATTTTTGACCCCTCTTCTTGATGTAAGCCACTATTTACACTCCCTACGTATAGTCCCGTATCTGCAAAGATGATAATTTACAGGAGTGCATTTCAAATATTCATAACGCAACTCACCATATAATGCTTTTGATAAAAACAGTTTTTACTCTCTCCTGAACAATTTCAATTTTGCGGGTTAGATCAATTGGCCAAAACACCGTCGATATATTATATATTTATAATACACTTACTGTCAATTATTTCTGGAAGTTTATAATATGTATAAATTTTAAGTGAGGAATCTGTGAGTAAAATATTACCTTCATTAGAATATTTTCTATTGTAATCAAAAATAATTTCGGTGAATCGGTGAATTATTCTTTCGACGAATTGCAGCACGGTGAATTATCCAGTTGGTGAATTGTTGTCGGTGAACTTTCCGTATACCAATTATAATATCATGATTAAATATCTTTCCATGTAGTTTTGAGTGAATTTCTAAAAAAATATGAATTTCTTATAATTACTCTTCGTCAATCATCGCCTCATTATCGAAGAACTTAGTGATTCCAAAAACGTGCTGAATGACTTTTCTCTTCAAAATATGTATGGCTATCGGTTTTAATTGGGTAATAAATATAAGTCTTTGATAAATGAAATGACTTATCTGAACACCTGGCACACTTGAATTAGTATTCATTTGCTTTGTGTCAATTCATAAAGATTCAAAGTGAGAGTACCTGCATATTCCAATCAAATTAAGATAACGACAGTCTAGGCGATTTATTGGTGTCATTGTGTATGCATTGTACTAACAAAATATTCAAATTTGGTCTTCATTTGTAGATTTATGAAGGTGATGCATAATTACGATTATTTATAGATAAGGTGGAACAAGCCTTAATGGCTCGAGCTTTGATAGATCCATAAGTTCAGCCAGTATTGTAGATAGTAGAATATTACTATAACTTCATCACGTCAAAAAGATACAGCAATTTCGCCTGCGGTTGAGAAAGAACAAGATTGGGTGATCACAAAATAAGCCGTTACCAAATGGCGCCGTAATAAAAATAATTATTTATACAAACAGAAAATGAGCGTAGGTCTACTTTTACAACACCATAGTTGGTTATTCTGATAGTGCCAAGCATTTTTATTTAAAATTTTTATATTAAACATATTGTCAATAAAGCTGTTACATACATATTAATAAACTCATGTATCCTTCATATTTGTAGGGAACACAGACAAGTTGTAGAGCAATAAAACGTCAATATTCACATATCTGTAGACACTCATCACTACATCTCTAAAACGAGGATGACTAAAACAAAAATAGGCAGTTTGTATAGACAATTAATATTAGTAAAAACCTTTTTCTTCTTTATTCTATTATATTTATACACACATCAATAAAATAATATTTTACCTAAACCGTTTTACGTTCACCTAAACTTTTCTCAATTTATAGGCGAGCTATTTATTCAACACCTCAAAAACTTTCCCCTTGTCAAAGTTTTCTTACCTATTTGAAAGTCACCTTAAAATTATTTTTCACACTAAAGAAAATAAAATTATACTGTACATCGTTATGATGTTAATGTAACCAACACTATTGTTCTTTGAACTTTCGTAGTCAATATTCCTAGGACTGTTCTTTCATAGTTTTTCACAAAGAAAAGTTTTCAGGTGACAGATTTTTAATAAGACATAATTCACATGAAATACCTTTGAGAAATGAACAAAAATACTTATTTCATAACTAGCAATAAATCAGTTACTAACCAAACTTACAGCGCTAGCCGATAGTTATCCCAAACACATCAAGAAGTAAGCAAAACTTGTCGCATTCTCGCTAAAATAAATCGAATAAAATGAAGAAGCTGAAAAATATTTAATCTCCGACTTTGCAAGCAATATGGCTGCCGGCCAGTGTTCATAAGCAAGCGCGTAGCAGCATAAATATGTGTATTACATAGGGCTGACGATTAATGCTGCGTATCAGCAGTTCAAAGCTGAAATTCGAAAGACTGAATATCTAGAGTTTTTTTCAAAAATATATTTTCTTTTGTTCTACTTGACATTTTCATGATCTGTTGCTCAATTTCTCTACTTAAAGGTCTTAACTATTATTTTAAGCATATATCCAGTGTTTCCTTTTGTTTAGCCGGAAATACGAGATAGTCTTGGACATGTAAACATGTCCAGCGCGTTCATAGGGTTAAACAAAGAACCCGCTTCACCATGTGGTTTCCATAGTAAGAATACACTATAATTTAAGACATCGACTGACGGTGCTTGATGGAATTTCAATATCAAATTTGGATTATTGAGATTTTGTACACGTCCATGTATTTTGTCACTAACGACCCGGGTTTCGCCTTTCGGCATCTTCAGGCATTCGAGCGCATGAATGGACTCGAACTGACCGAGTGTAAAAAATACATGGAAGTGTACAAAATCTCAATAATCCAAATTTGAAAAGAATACACTAGTTTTATATAAATATTAATTTTTTTCATATTTGTACACAGCGAGGTAATACCAGCCTCTTTAGTCATTAGCTTTCTTAAATGAATTTGTCCTCAATTATATCATTGTTAATTTTTCTATTAACATGCAAAGAAAATAAAATGATGCTCTCAGTAAAAAAAATTTAAAATTGTAAATCCAGATATTAAAAGTACTTTTTAAATACTAACGTAATTAGTTCATATATCAAATTGGTTATCTATACATTAATATCATCGACAGACAACGTGGGTTACAGTTTTACGTTTAATCTCCGTTTCAAATTTTCGTGCCTAATTGAACTGATCTTAATTAAAACGAAGAGAATATGTATCATCTTAATCGTGTAATCGGACCACCCTGGCAGAAGAAGCGAAGTACTTTAGCTTTTCCAATCTCGAAAATATATAAGATGTGATCACAATTTCTTAATAAAGTGCATCAAGATTTTGAACGCACATTCTAGGCACTTCATAATAAATATGTGTCTTGTGATTATTTTTCTTTGTGTTCTTAGCGAGATATTGTTGATAATTCATTGATGAATAACAACGTTATTTACATTAAATATAAACCTACTGACAGTTTAGAAATGACTACTTGCTGTATATGTACATTAAAATACATTTGTTGTAAAAAAAATACCGTACGTCCTTTACGCCATCGGTTATAAAAATGACATCTTTATTTTAACATAGAAAGAATTTTATAAATCTCGTAAACACATTTTAAATAAAGTGTACTAAATACATTACAGATCTGCAAGGGTTTGGCCCGTGAGCTGGATTAGGGCGGGTAAAGACAATTTAGATTCGGGCTCGGATCGGGTAAAGAATTTAATTTTCAAAAAAATATTCATGAGTCAGCCATAAAGCAATACTCTTTATCAATTTCTATATTAAAAACTGAGAAAAATAAATCTGAGCTTTGGATCGGGATCGAGTAACAAGTGTGATATTGAGACTCGGACGCGGACCGGGCCGGGCATGAAGATGATAGGCTCGGATAGGGTAATTTTACAAAATTTCAGCCCTTTCAGACCTCTAAAATACATACTACTCTTTCCATCAGCTTGAAATTTCACCGGAATCATTTTTTTCTGAGTCTAATCATCTTTAGCATTTATAACAGCGATTTTAAGACGAACTCTGAAATTAGAGATCCCTAAATATGTAAAAGCATGCGTCTTATAATTGAGGTAAGACGGTAATTTTGTTGTAGGTTTATTTATTGGCTGAATAGATTTACGTGATGACTGTCATGGGTAGCGTTAATCTATTCCATGACCTTCATTGTGACCTTACTTTTATCAATTAACGATATTATCTGACCGAAAATTTCCGTACAATCATCATTGAAATTATACGCTTTTTGGGATATTTATAACGATTTTATCATCACTTTAATCCACGCAGCCGCTACGTTACGGTGTACATAAAATCGCTTTTATTATCTTCCCATACAAAAATAATCCTCATTATCTTAAACAAGCGAGATGGTCTTAGGTATAATGTATTGCGTATAGAATTAATAGTCACGCTTAAGGATAATCCGATAAGCAATGGAGGTATCTAATATTGTTAATGACGACTGGCCACACTGGTTCCTCTTAGTACATCGACTAAACAAATCAAAATAGATAGTTAACTTTCATTTTTTAGAACAATGTTTTTTGAATATTTTTGGAACAGTACTGCGACAAAAATACGTGTATAAATCTTGCAATCGTCGTTTTATTAAACCACTAGTGAGTACCCGGCATGCGTTGCAATGCCACTCAAAGAAAGAAAGGGTTTGTGTTTTAACTCCGTTTATTGAACTGTTTTTGGATTAGAGGTATGCACAGGCCGAAATTTCATAGACTTACCCGGTTCGAGCCCATCATCTTCAGGTCTGGCCCGACCCGAACCCAAGTTTCAATATCACACTTGTTATAACACAATATTTCTGTTTTTCGTCTGGTGCGTCCACGAATAAATCAGAAGGTTTTTCCTAGATGTCGCTGTATGTACATATTTGATTCTTTTTTTCAATTTTAGATTTTCAATTTTTTTTCTTCAGAACCCTTCACGGGTGTGTGCACAACAACTCACCGAAGTTTCATCGAAATCGTATGAATGGTAAAGGAACACGTAAAGGACAAACAAACATTTACTTTATATAATATTTCCCGGCATGATCACAATAAGTCCTTCCTGAAAGTTTCGTCGCGATCGGTTGAGCAGTTTAGAAGCCTATAAGATCCGGACAAACCAACAAACCAACAAACCAACAAACAGACATTCATTTATATATATATAGATATAGATTTCCCGGCACGATCACAATAAGTCCTTCCTGAAAGTTTCGTCGCGATCGGTTGAGTAGTTTAGGAGCCTATAAGATCCGGACAAACCAACATACAGACGTTCATTTTTATATATATAGATTATATCGACGGTGTTTTGGCCAATTGATGTAACCCTCAAAATTGAAATTGTTTAGGAGAAAACCTGAAACTGTTTTTACCGAAAACATTATATGGTGAGTTGCGTTATGAATCTTTGAGATGCACTCCTGTAAGTTCTCATGTTTGCATATGCGGGATTATACCTAGGGAGTGTCGATATAAAAAAAAATAAACCTAAAACCAATGTAAAATGAAAAAGTGGTCAATTTGCTTCCATTTGGCCGAGACCTGCTCTGTCGCTTTAAAATGAGATGCAATCATTAACTCATTATTGTATTTTTTGAGGGCCATGTAAATTGGCCAAAACACATTCGATATTTTCCTTCAATGTGTCAGTACAAAATTATAAGTGTAATAATTTAAATTTGTGTCTCGGTAATAAATACATTTCTTTCTTCTTTCGTAATATAAAAGGTCAGTCATTCTGAATTTCAAATTTGTTTTCCTGGTGATCTGATAAACCAGCTAGCTAATGGTGATGCCACTAGTAAGGGCTTTAACATAGTTCATCGATATTGCTTCGGGTATCGAAATATTTTAGAATCGGAATGTTTTTATGTATTTCTTTTATTTATCACAACTGGTTCTTTTATAGAATGAATTGAATATACCGTAAATACATATTTGTTTATCAAAATAGAATCAGGCATACGACACCACTCGGAGGGATGAATGTCAACGAATAAACCTTATCAATCATAGTCACTCAAGAGAAGTTAAGAACGGCCTTCCGATAAAAAGAAGATTCAAATAAAAATTCAATCCAGTGGTCTAAGTACGTTAGTCATGTTCGATTTCAATGGAATCTTTCGTCCATTGATATAAAAAAAAAATATCAAAAAATATCTACGATTCTTTATTACCTCTAAATAAATCCCCTGTGTAATCCTTAAAACGGGACACCTAAATAGAAAGAGCGGCTAGCTATTTACCTACCACTAGAGCAGTGCTCCGCATCCGGTGTGCCGCGGCACGATGCCAAGTGTGCCACGGCGCAATGCATCGAAAATGAGAAAAAAACAAGATTTTTGAAGCTGTTGCTAAGTTCTCCGTTTTCCAATTAGCTTCT
Organism: Himalopsyche phryganea; assembly: GCA_022494535.1. Classification (NCBI taxonomy): domain Eukaryota; kingdom Metazoa; phylum Arthropoda; class Insecta; order Trichoptera; family Rhyacophilidae; genus Himalopsyche; species Himalopsyche phryganea. The sequence continues at coordinate 160,041 of JAGVSL010000154.1, read as the reverse complement.
AAAGCGGACTACCGGTGGGGAAATTTTTCGAACAATTGATGATTTTTTTCCAAAGTTACATTCAATGGATTAATTATTGTATTAGTATCTGCACATTTGGTGCAGCGGCAATGATGGGGAACGAAAAGCGGTTTCTTTTCAAGTTACACATTGCTGCATAGTGTCATCTGGAAACATTGATGGTAAAAAACTTGGCAGAGTAATTATTACTAATTTAATAATGAATGAAAGTATTAAAATAGTAAATATTACCAAATCAGGAGCCTTTAATTGTTGAAATACTCTCTGAGGAAATGGGGTTGGAATATTAATCCCTATTGTTTTACACAGAAATGTTATGGCTATATGAGGTAAAGCTATGGCAAGATTATTAGAGCTTCGCTACGAGGCTATTTATTTTTTATAAATATAACCAAAACATACTAGAACTCTTGACTGTCAAGCATGCGTACGTGGCTGACATTTTGTAGAATCTCATTTTGGAGAAAATTCATTGTTAACATTCATCAAATAAATTAAATGTAAATTTACATATATTTTGATAGCGGTGTGCCTTGAAATTCTAAGGTGCGCCTAGGTGTGCCGTGGATGATAAAAGGTTGCGGATCACTGCACTAGAGTATATGCCGTATAACTTTGCACTCCGGCTCTAAGTTCCGGCTCTAGGATTAAGGATCACGGGATCCATAAACGGCTCTAAGATCCATGATACATACACGGGATCCATACTTACTAAAACACCAACACTCTTTGTGAAAAGACAGAAAGGGCAAAACAACGTGTACAAAGGGCAAAACGATACGGCGTATTTTCCTAACTCCATCCTACTTTCTTTATCCTCTCCGAAGAGAGTATTACTATAAGTAAAATGTCTTAATGTAATTGTTTTTATAGATTAAAATAATAAATGTAAATATGTGCTAATAAAATTTTGTTCTAATATAATATATTTTTTAGCTTGATTTTTAATTAAGCGTACTCCAAAAATTTTGAGCCATAGTATTTAATGAAGGTATGTAAAATATATTTTCATCGGATACTGTTTACATATCGATCAAATTATATCGAGATAATAGCTCTTCAAATAAGACATTGAAAATAAAAAACGATGTTTGCGAAAACCCATCATCCTTAAGCCCTCGATATGGGTTTTTAATCAATATTCAAATTCTTCGTTATTAAGCATGTAAAAATATTTAGTATTCCGAGGACCAGGCATGTAAGCATTAATGACCAATTACCACCTTACAAAAATGCTAAGCCGTGACCAAATATTGGTATTTTTATTACTTTCGTGTTACAAACATTCGCTTTGGTTGATATTTTTATATTAATATTTATTATGCTTAAAATTGTTTATAATTATTCTCGCAATACACCCATTAATTTATTTTTATAAATTCTCATGCGTGTATAAACGAACAGATTTTTGTGCTGGTCAGACAAGAACTGATCATTAACTATAGAAAAAATAGGAATATTACTTACCTCTGCAGCGATCACAACTTTCTATCGGCAACGATGGATGTGGGATACAAAAAACAAAAACATTAGAAATGAAGTGAAGAGTTGAACTCCATCAAGTTGATATCCAAAAAAAGTTAATCCTAAGATTTAAAAATATTATACAATTTACAAGTTTTTCTACACCTAAGCCTGGAATAGGTTTGACCACTAATCGTAACATGGTATCTTACAAAAATAGTAACTATAAACAAATAAAAGATGATAAACAAATGAAAAATGCGCTAAGTCAGAATTTGGTACTCTTATATTGATTGAATTGGCATTTACTAAAAAGATCTTTTGCAAAACGTCTTTCAATACATATTTAATTCATAATAAATTTGAATACAGTATGTTGAGCATAAGTTATAAAAATAATACAGAATTTGTTTGCACTACTTCTACATGTTTATAATTAATTATCAGGACCTAAACAGCTCATAACGAGCATTATCAACTGATCCTGAAACCGATCCTGATCACTATAAACAAATAAAAATTAGTACAAACAAATTGTGTTTTATTTTTAAAATACAATGCCTTTCCACCAAGAATTGACAGTTAACACCTTAAAAGTGATTGCTTATAAGTACTAAATAAAGTTATATTTAAAAAACTGAGACCTTTCAATTGCGAATATAACTATTAATTATCTTTACTGTCTTAATAACCTGCAGTTATTATATTGTATTGAATATTTCTTTGATAATGTGTTGTACCTTTTATGTTTTTAATTCATAAATGGATACGACAAACATATTATGTGTTTTATTTTTCCCATGTGTTATTTCGTCACTGTTCTGATTTGTCACCGGACCATATTATATAAATAGTACACATTATAGCACAACAAATAATATCCCTTACTTATCTGATTTCTGAGGTATTTTATATGATGTCCCAAAGGAATCTCAATTATGATGTTGCAGAAAATTAAGAATTAAGTCCGTCATGAGATCCGTGTGTTTATGCAAACTATTCGATATTCGCTTCTCGTTTTATCGTTTATTTCTCTAATAACTGAGAAACTGCAACCAGCCGGCGATGCAATTTCGTCTCAAATTAGAAAATAAGTACGGGTCTGGCAGACGCGAAAATTGGCCCATAAATCCATTTGCCCAGCGAAATCTATTAAAGAAGTTGTTGTGACATGTATTGAGGAACGCGAAATTTCTGAGAGGGCTTTATTTAGCCATCAAACATAACGGTTTTTATTTCATTTGAAAACGTTTTTATGTATCGTAAACAGTGGTAGAATTCCTTGTCTCTTAATTTGAATTTAATATTAATATAATACAAATGATAATTTACTACTATAAATGTTGCCCTACAATCCACAGAACTGGCCGATGCAATGGGACAAAATGAGCTTAGCCATTTTTATTAACCGACATACATAATGAAATATCATTGCATTCAGTATTATATTTTAATAATATTATACACCAAGTGACAGTTCTATGTCAACACTCGCTCTGTCTGCGCATCGTGTATCTTGTGCTGTGCGTTGCAGACAGATAAATCAAGACAAATATTTTTTCGTTGTTCTGGAAGAAGTCACTAGCTGGAAAATACTAGTTTTGAATAATCGGACTTTTGTGCGCGTTTGTCTTGTGCGTTTATGTCTGGTTACGGTACCTATCTTTTATCCCTAATGTGGCTTTGGAAAAATATAGTTACATAATATGTTTATATTATTTGGTTACTAAACATGTTTTTTTCATTATATATATTATGTGACACACCCTGGTTTTTGTTAAGTATAAGTTTCATTAGTATCCAGAACTGAAATCACCCAGCGGCAGTGGCAATAATTCGCAGAATCGGACCAAAACTTGTTACCATGCCGTTCAATAGCAACCGGGTACGCCCGCTGGACGAGTCCATTTTGACGGAAAGGGGTAGCTCCGACAGTGCAGGGAGTTTTTTTAATTGTATTTGTAGACAGTCGATTACGATCTGCCGAGCGGGACGAGCTGCTGTCTCGTGGCGGTGGAGGTGACGTGACGGTGGGAATTGTTTGTTTTTTTTTATTTGCATTGGACTTAATTTAAAATCGTTTGTCGTGTCGTTTGTATTATAATTTAAAGTAAATTCAGTTGCTAAGTAACTGTAAATTTAGAATCAATTTTATGTGTTAGGATTTATATATTTGGGTAATGTAAACCACTGCATCTTTGATGGAAAAATAAATAAGTTTTGAACCGAATTTGAAATTGTGTTTGTCTGAGATCACAGCCCTTCCAGGACTCTGGATAACCAGCCGTTCGCCTTTCTTCGATCCGCGGTCTTCTCATATGTTATAACGGTAAATTTAATGAATTCACTGCCGCGAACTAAATAATTCATCGCCAATGATCACACACGTGAAAAAACTTCAACACATCGTTATTGTAATCGTGATTCTTTCCATACAACCTACACGAGTAAAGTCTTTCCCGTACACCTTACTATGGAATAGTAAATTGTATCGCTCAGTCGCGCGTAAAATTATTATTATTCGTTTGCGTTCACATAAGGTCCTGTCGCGCCGCGTCGTGTTGTCCTGAGCGCTCGCATCCGCAGTAACCAGACGTCGCCCGCGCAATGCAAGTCTGGTGACCATCATGAAGACTTTTTTCGAATCCTATGAGTCACTTGCCTTTCAATTCAGAAAAACAACATTTCGTATTAGTCGGAATACAACGCTCCCTGTTACTTCAGAGCAAGGTTGAAAGGAAACTTTAAAATAAAACATAAAATATGCCGTCTCAGTATTTATAGAGACTGTCCATTGATGTTCGTATCGTATCTTTTTCGAACATTTTCTTCCAATATGATCAAATTTAATTTAAACAGGACATTTTACCCAAACCCGCCGGACAGGTCTTGCTATATATGGAATAAGAAATGACAGGAATAAATATAGTACATAAATTTATAATATATGTTACACAGAATTACTTTTTTCAAAAGACCTCGAAGATAATGCGAACGCACAACAACAAAAAAATTAGAACATCTTGTAGTATTCGTTCTTATACAGTACCTTTTATTAATTGAATTGGCATTTGCTTGAGACATTCTATTATAAACAAATACTATATACTAGTTGTGACGACAGTCAGTTCTGTAGACGAGGGCCAACGCTCTCCAGATTTTATCTTGTTCGGTTGCGGGGTCACGATTTCAAATCCCAGAACGGATACTTTTCATACATTGATGTTTCAATCGATTGATAGATGTGTGTCCAGATGCATGGATATTCAAATCTATTCCCAACCATCTCGCGAAGATAGAGCAGTCAGATAACTTCTCTCCCTTTCTTAGCGCCATCGTCCCGTGCTTAACTTCTATGCAGAGATAGAGGTAGCCATCGAAAAATAACCAGTTCTCGTCTTTTGCGACCATCTAATAGCTATGCAGAGCTTATTAAAAATGTTAAATTGACTTCATCTCGGATATATTTACTAGAAGAATCGTTCACTGAAAGAGGTGCACTGTTTTTGGAAAAAAAAATCCTGAGACAATTACAGAATTTTTGAGTTTTAATTGGGACATTTCGGTTACCGTGCAGAGCTTATATCGATAAAATATCCACGAAAAGAGGCAGGTCAAATGAACGGCGTTAAATTAGAAATTTGTACGCTGAAATATCATATATTTCATCAAAGTTCTTCATGAAACTTGTTTTGGCTCTCTTGAAAAGTACAAATTTTAGACATAATGCCCTATTCGCTTCGAATACAAATATGATAAGTAATATCACAATTACCTAGCATTCAAAAATTTCATATCATGTTTATATTTTTAATTGGCAAATGTGTGGTTACCCCATTAATTGCGATGCAACACGAAGTAATAATAATAATAAAGCTTCTGGCAACCAGTGCGACCAAATTTGGTAAGGTTGGCATTCAATATCGGCAACGCGCGCTCGCTCCTCTCTACTGCCTCCGCCAGAGACCGCTTTTTTACTCACCCTATGAATCCCCATAAGGCATGTTCACACGTCCTGTATCGACAAATTTACAGCAAACTCCACCCAATCGGTAGTGATAACTGCTTTTGATCAAAATTATAAAACGGTCACTTTCATATGATTCAATATATTCTTTTAAAAATTATAATGAAAAAAAATATGTGTACAGCAGTGTTACTACTTTTTTATACGGTATGCGTTTCACATGTTTTAATTAACGCATTTTATATGAACATTATCACTGCGGTTCAATGACAGAACAGAATAACAGAACATGGGATAAATAAAGCACACATATTTGTGTCGTATCTATATAAATATAAATGAAATTCACATATACAATAACATATATTTACTGTAGGCTGTATAGATAATCAATTTAATTAATAAAATATATGTATATATTTCGTAACTGAAACGTTTTCAGATGGTCTTAGTTTTCTAGATATTATTTTATTTGGTAAGTTCTAATAATTGACACAGTACCTATATTCAAATTATTTATTAAGAAAATAAGCAATGAAGAATGTATTGCAAAATTTAAAAAAAAAATCTCTTTAAAACATGAAGAAGCATAAAACAAAATATACAATAGGTAACTGTAAATTATATAAATAGTATGTGTTTTACTTTACCCCTGTTTTGAAATTGTTATTGTTCGGTTTTGTCACTGTTCTGATTTATCATTTTCTGTTTCGTCCGGTTACATATTACGACATTCACAATTATTTTGAGATGAGTTGAAACATGTAACTCGGCACCATTATCAATTTTTGTAAAAGAATTTTTTTTTTAATTTAAAATAAATGGCACGATAAAATTATATTTGATTTATATTCACAGTGTCTAATTTTTTTCATAATATAACATGACGAGTAAGAGTAGGTAAATTGTGAAATACTTTTGCTGAATGAACAACGATTGTCAGTTAACAAATCAATCAATTTATACAGCTAAACTAAATATAGCAAATGGTTCGAGTCCGTGGTCAAGCGGTCAATGTCGTTGGCTTCGGTTTCGGTGTTCATGGGTTCGAATCGACAGTTTCATACATTGGATTCTTATGAACACTCAATCTGTTATTTCACAAATCGCTTGTATAAAACTGACTATTGTTTTAAAAATATAATCTAACCTCTCTAAGTGGTTGGAAAAAATGTATACATTCTTACACTAAAATGAATCATGCTTATTTACTCAACTTTTTTATATTATAATACGAGGTAATTTACACTGTGTCGTATTGTAATTGTTTTAATGTTTCAATTAATAAACTAGTAAAATTGCAGTAGCTTCTATCAACACACTGTCTCTGCGCATCATCCGCAAGCACAGTGTTGTACTGTGCATTACAGACAGACACACAGATACATAAAAAAATATTCTATTTTACATGTATTGTAATAATTTACTCATTTACTACAGTAGTTCACAGAATAGTTTCCATTTTAAAAGTTGGTCGCATGAAAAAATAATTGGTTGCACTGGTAGATAAGCTAGAAATATTCGCTGAGAACCTGACGTATTAAAACCAGATGAGATCAATGTGTTGAATGTCGATATTAATGATATTATACTGCATAGTGTGAACGAGTTTTTGTGAAGGTATGGTGCGTGCCCTCAGTATAAACAATGCGAAGTGATCTCGTCGTATAAACGAATGTCATCGTGAGAAAGTCTCAGCCAGAAGCCTATCCTGATTTAACTTAGTACACGATCAAACTCTGAGACTCAAATGAATCATCAAATCCATCCACAGATGCATACAAGTATAACTGACTCTGCTTTAACCAAACATTCCTTAATTAAATTCCTTATTCAATTTCTGCATTTATTTTTCATACACATATCATTATCATGCAGGAGAAAGTGACCACGTGTAAAATAATGAAGTGAATTATAACTGTCCGTTCATTAATTTGTTATAAATCTAAACACCGCTCATATTGTATTCACGTCTAGTTTTCGAAATTTGTGGATATACTAAAATATTCTATTGTTTGGCGACAATATATCTGTGACATTATGGCACAAGCTGATATGTCCGTTTTTGTCATATTATATAAAATATTCGTCAGCATGTGGATGCGGTGACAAAATTCGGTATGCTAGTCCATGAAGAAGATTCATTGAATACGTGTATTATCCATTTATTTTGATAACTTACCAATGTGCATATTGCTTCTCTTATCAAGTAAGTTAAAACTGACATATCAACTTGTTCCGTAACGTCACGGATATATTTTATAACATTGAAATTTCAATATTATAGCTACTGAAGATTCACTTCGGCAGGAGTATGAAATGGAATAAATTAATACAATCTTCTGAAAGATTCGAAACACAATGCGGTGCAAAGTGGATGAACAAGTTATCAATTTTATTTGTTTATTTGGCATACAGTAGTATAAAGCCCAACCCCAAATGTTATATCTTTGTGAACGCGAAAAATAAACAAAGTGTGTATTATTATATATCGAATGGCAATGAAGGATATCTAATCTTTTGGTGAAATCGATTATTATTAATAATTTTTTCTGTAATAGTATTTCAATGCTAAAGTAAATTATGATAACTTACCACGATTTAATTAATTGTTAGCATTGAAGATTAAGTCTGGATAACATTTACATTGTTGCTAGACAAATATGGGCTCAATTTCTTTTCTTTTCTTCAATTATCATTTATCAGTAAATTAGATTAAATGAAATGGATGAACGAAAAAGAGATCATTATGAATAATATAATAATATTATTATAGTGAAAAGTCCGACCATACTGATTGCTTTTTTTCGTGTTATTAATTTGTTACACAGTAAATGTTGTACTTGTTTCAATTAACAGACTTTGGATTTATTAACTTTGGTCAGTCTCCGTAAACAAAGATGGACTTATCCGATAGTTTTTTCATCTCATGGATTAACATTAAGAAGACTTAGATAACATCTGACTATCGCTTAAAGCTTAGAATTGTGGTGTGCGCGATAACAAATGATCGCACAGTTGCAGCAGTTTTAACGCGTGATGAAATATGATTTGAATTGCGTTCAACGACGTCTCATACACTCATCATTTTTTTTAAATAACGTTTTAATTAATCCATTTGAAGAAAAATAAGCTAACCTTGTGTGTAAATGTATTGTATCGTTTGGCTATAAATAAAAATCTCATTAGGAAAATCTAGTTTATTATATTTTGAAGTGTTCCCTGTTGGTTCGTTATATCGATGATTTACTTTACTCAAGAAGTGACAAAAAAAAAAGTAAGCGGTGAAAATCGTCTTATATTCGTTGCATAGGTACTCATTATGCAGTTCATCAGTATTCTCTACCGTACGAAGTGATTCACTGAATTTTCATACTTTTTCTACACTAGCCCTTTATCGATTCTGAGAATGGCAAAATTCATAAATAAATCACCCAGTCTTCCGTCAGAGGTTTATCTTACTGGCTATGCCTACATAAGGGAGATCTTTTTGTCCTGATTTAATGTGTAATCCCTATTGTTTTGATATATCTACGAAGTCAATTATTGAGCATATTATATAAATTTATAATGAGCACTCATTATAGATTGTTGGATAGCAACAAGCAACAGAATAATATATGTTTAGAATCTTACCGCGACAAAGCTTCCATTCAGATATAAATATAGACAAAAAGTTAGCTGTACTATTATCTAACAATTTAATTAATTAAAACAGATTACTAATGAAGATGTTAGATGAATTTCTGAGATATACAGTTTTGTATTGTTTCGTTTTATATCTCTTTTATTATTATTATTTGAATTAGATTTCAGACATCTTCTCCGAGCATTTATAAAATAAGACAATATTTATATTTTGATATTATATAATATAACAATATCCAATTCAGATTGTACAATTGAATATTTTCATACGAATGGCGCCATCGATATGTTGTTTTCATTTGCTTAACACGTTAGCTCCGGGGGACGCGTTTTCTGCGTCGCATAGTTTTTTGTATTGCGACGGCGAACGCGTTTTACGCGTCATTCATTATAGGCGACATTAATCGCTCATAACTAATAATTCATAATATTATGGAAAGAAGTTGATCAGTTAATTACAAAACACCTTTAAGAGAACATCCAAACTTGTTTTCGCGTAATTGTCGATTGATCAGTTTCATGCTATTATTTCCATGACCTATTGTCAATTTCCTGCGAATTAGCCCCGCCGCTGCGCGTATTTTGGTCATATTTCCCCCGTTGCGAATGTGTTAATATATTACTGAATTTTCAGCAAAGATTAATGGCACTCGATATAACATTTCAATGAAACTTTTTAATATATTGGTAAACCATTTTATATTCTATTTGCAATTTCTTCTACTCTGTGCATTTTCTTTAAGCACATAAACATCTAAGTGAGTGATATAAAAAAATGGTGTCATTCACAGACGAACCCGCTCAATTGAAATTTTTATTTAGTTAGAAAGATAACTGTTTTGTTAACTAATTGCTTTGGCATAGTTTATATCGAAATGCTGTGTATTTATTTATTCTACCGTTCGTTTGAAAATATGTGATTTTTTATTCAAAATGTGTTTGTTATACCTATTTAGTATTTTTGAAACAATTTGTTGCAAGATAAAATGTATTTTTTTCTTTAATTCTAATTTGTAAGCGAAACTAATTTTATTTTGATAAAATGTATACAAAAAATACACACATCCCGTTATGACATAATATCAAACTATAAAATACAAACAAAATGGCGTCTTATTCATAAATTCAAAAAACAATATAACTTATGCTAAAAAAACAATCACGAATATTTGATTCCGTATTTCAAGAATTCCCTTTAAATTCCCGCATTCCTAACTAACAATCCAAGCATGACTCATAACGCCGATAAATTGGCAAGTACTTATTCGGAATTGCAAATCGTTTCGGCATTGCCGGTCGTATTGGAAGCATCTCGGCGCCCCTATCCGGACCGCGGCGTCTCGGTAAATTATACGGCGACCCTGAGACTAGGACCTGTCCCGTCCAAATATAGAAGCGCTACCATTTACAGAAGTAACTGCAGCAGCGTGCGACAACGTGGCAATATCGTACATGCGTGAGATAATTTGAAGAAACAGTCGAGGAATAATTCGTATCGGATAATAAGCACATATCAGCTCTAAAAATAATTTATTTTAGTATAATAATACCGTTCCTTCAAGGATTAACGATTAATATTACCTACTTAATTAATAACGATATATAATAAGATTAAAGACGATTAATTAATAATCTCAGCATAATTTAAATCTATTTTTAAAGCATAATATTGTATTTTATAAAACATAGAATATTATCCACATTACAGAGCATTTTCAAAAATAATTGAAAAAATCTCTTTAAACATCTTGTAATATATTTATGGTATTATTAAAGATATCGACTGACGGTGTTTGATGGAATTTCAGTATCGAATTTTGTACTTTTCAATTTTTTTATTTATAATAGTTTATCAGAGAATACACAAATCTTAAATAAATTCACTTACAAATTTACATCTTTTGAAAAATAAATAATATCGACAGTGAAGAGAAGACATCAAAAATTGAAAACATGAGTTTTTGGCTTAGTGTGACAATTATACGAAATACAATTGGTATTATTATTGTTTATAAATAAATAAAACAGTTTTTTCTATGGATTCGGCTGGTCAGATCAGATCTTCGTCTGAAGATGCTTCTTAAAGAGGCGAAACGCGTCACGCTAGTGGTAACACAAGTGGAATAACAAATTTATCAATTTTAATTTTATATATTAAAACAAATTTAGTAGGATTTTTTTAACCAAGGTGTACGATTTTCATCACCTTACACACAAAGTTTGTGATCATCACCGACGATTATAGTGCTTAAACTCTATAGCAACATTAAAAATATCTTTCACCATTACGGTATCAAAATTACAATAATCAGGAATGTCTACCTTATTAAGTCGGCTCCAGTAGCCTTCGGTAGCTTCATTTTGCGATCAGAAAGTTCCCGATTCAAGTCCTAGCAAGGTCAATATCAAATTTTGATTGTTCCGACTTACACTTGGCATGAAAATTTGTGATTTAATAATTTCAAAACATGTGGCAGATGCCATGCCAAGTATGTTGTAATATTTTTTTAATCACATACAAATTAACGAAGTTTACTTTATTAATAGTGTATCGTATTATTGTCTATTATAACACAGACAACCAGCTCAGACATTCACATGACTAATGCGCTTGTTCCTGATTTATTTTCTACGCGGTTTGTCGGCTCAAACCACATCTACTCCTTTACTTGTCTGCGCGTGTAGTCGCTCACATTAAAGACATACGTCTGCGAATTTACTCCACTGAGCAATGCGCAACATTATTGCACATGCGAGGCAATGATGACGCGTGCGCACGGGTAGGCATTTACACACGAGATCGCCTTTCGAAACAATGCATTATGAAATTTAAGCTTATCAATAAAAGTGCACATGATATTTTTATTTTTAATAACGGAGTACACCTTGACATCTATCTTTGCGTCATCAATTTTAGAGAAACACCTGCAGATACATAGAATTAATCTGTTTATGAACACAATAGAAGAGATAAAAATACGAAAATAAAAACACGATAGGCTGAAATGTAATTTTGTTCTTTAGTATCATTGTCTTAAATGTCAAACTATATTTTTCTGAGGATTATCGGAAGAATCGTAGCACCCACCTGGTAATCCTGTTGCAAATACAAAATACTATAACATTGTTAAATTGATGTTGACATACCTATTACTGGTAGACATGATTGAGTGTAGTAATGGATTCGTTTTCGAAGTAGACATTGTCGAAACTTGCACAGTAGACTGCCATTTTGTAGTTGTACCTATGCCAATGAACAAATATCTTCTTTAAGAAATACATTTAATTGAATCGTTTTTAATCTTGTATGTATCCAGTATGCATAACTGACCATATTTATGTAAAGCAATGAAATGTCTATCATTTAAACATTGTCAAGCTGAAAATAGCATTTTAAACAGATGACTAAGGATTATAAAATCACCAGATGTCAGTGGATGTGCACATAGTAAATGATGGGAAACGTTTAACCCAGCAAGTCCATCTGCTGGCCTCCCCGCGGCGACCATCGGGCAATGCAGCTTTAGCTGTAGCTAATAATAGCAGTGGGAAAAAGGGAAACCTTCCGGCGCCTTAATACCGGTCTTCTGGCTAAGGGAAGGAAATCCCTGACAGAAAAACCGGGCTGAGCCAACCTGTAGAGCCCTTGTGACTCAGGCCTTGGAAGCGCAGGTATAATCACCCGGTCTTCTTAAATTAACAGATTACGACACCATCAACGCAAAAGCCTCGGACGCTTAGGCCTGCTAATCGACGACCCAGCAACGAAAAATACATGATACTCTCCAACAACTACTCTATGAACATAGACGCATATAATGTGCGTACTATGCGTACCCCAGGAAAGGACCTACACGCCATTGGCATCATGCAAACCTATAAGCTTGATATCTTAGGGCTGAGCGAAGTGCGATGGAAAGGCGCCGGGAAAAAGTTGTTGGAGAACGGATTTACAATTTTATATTTAGGTAAGGAGCAATACCATCGCCAAGGGGTGGCAGTATTGATGTCGGGGAGGGCAGCCTGCTGCCTTGTCAAATGGGAACCCATCTCAAAACGACTAATACGAGCCACCTTCAGGACGACTGATAGCTCGGTAACTGCCCTTCAGTGCTATGCGCCTACCGAGGAAGCCAACACACAGGCAAAGGATGCTTTCTATGACTCTCTCCTAAGAATTATTTAGAATCGCGAGCGAAATTTGCGGTAGACGACCACCGACCCCCGGGCCCATCCGTAGTCCCAGCGGGGCAATAGAGTCAAGCGCGGAGCGTATTAAAAAGATTTGGAGAGATAATTTCGGGTTGCTAAACCGTTCTCCTCCCTCGAACCCCTTCGACATACCCAGCTAAGCCACACTTGTAGATATCCCCCGAGCGCCAAACATCCCCGACCATGCACCGACGTTTGCTGAGATCACCTCTGCTGTGCAGTGATTAAAGAATGGGAAGGTGCCAGGCGTGGACGGTATACACCCAGAGTTTTTCAAGTACGGCCTGGAGGCGCTCTTGTAGCCTTTGCACCTACTTCTCAGTAAGGTGTAGGAGCAGGAGCACTGCCCGACGGACTGGGTGAACGGTGAGGTCATCACAATCCACAAAAAAGGTGACCCACTCTGCTGCGACAATTACCGGGGCATAACGCTGCTCAGTGTGCCTGGCAAGGTCTTGGCGCAGATAGTCTTGGCGAGAATAAGGATTCCAGTAATGTGTATCCTCAAGGAATACCAGGCCGGTTTCTTACTTGGCCGATCCTGTGCGGACGAAATTCATAATCTCAGATGCCTTCTCCAGCAAAGCAACGAACTCAACAGCTCGCTGGCGTGCTGCTTCGTTGATTACGAGGAGTCTTTTGATAGTCCGCACCGGCCTTCCCTATGGGACATATTAAAACTGTACGGAATCCCAACCAAGATTGTCGCCATCATCAAATGCATGCACGAGGGCAGTGAATGCTGTATTTGAATCAGTGACTTAACGCCAGAATGGTTTGGGGTCTCAACTGGGGTCAGACAGGGCTGTGTTCTGGCTCCGTTCCTCTTTATAATAATCTTCGACTACATCCTGAGGAAGTCAATTCCACCTGACCGAGGTGTAGCCGTTGCCTCCAATCTGAGGCTATGCGACCTCGAGTATGCTGACGACGCTGTCATATTTGACAAATCTGTCGAGGGTATTCAGGAAACAATGGACAGGCTGCAGAGCAATTCGTATCGCATTGGCCTCAAAGTCAATGCGAGTACAACCAATGTGCTCTGCAACAGTTTCTGTCCAGACCCAGACTACCCTCTGATGAGCGCGGGGCAAGACATCGAGAGAGTCGACGGCTTCAGGTACTTGGGGGTACACATCACGGGAAATGGCAGTCCGCGTAAAGAGCTCGCTATCCATTTAGGGATAGCTGGAGCAACTTTTAACTCAATGCAGAAAGTCTGGGACTCACGGTTGTACTCGGTTAGAACCAAGTGCCACTTATTCAACGCATGCATCCTGATGGTGTTGCTTTACGGTTGTAAGTCATGGCACCTCACCAAGGCACAGGGTAACCGTATACTGTGCTTTGAAAACAGATGTTTGCGGCGAATACTAGGGGTACGGTGGTTTGATTTTGTCAGGAACTCGGAGGTAAGAGAGCGGACGGACCAGCCTCTTATTACGTCCCAAATAAAAAAGCGACGATGGACCTGGCTTGGACACGTGCTGCGGATGCCCCAGGGGAGCCTGAATCCTGCCTGTCTTCTACCAACCAGATAGATTCCGTCGCCCTGGAAGGCCGCTGATGACCATACATAGGATGTATTCGGTGGAGCTACGGAACGCTGGGATGACCTGGGAGGAGGCGAGGAGACTGACGGGGGACAGAGAAGCTTGGAGGAACATATGCTCTGAATAGGGAGCGGATATGGTTTAAAAAAAAGCTACATCACTTCATTATGAAACATTCTGTAAAAACCTGGTTTTGTTCCGCAAATGAGCTTTTTTAACCTATTTACTGCCCATTTCTTATATATATTTATATTATCAAGAGTTGGACCCCACACGCCTACCACGTATATATGCTTATATTATAAGCATCTACCAATATATAAATAAACATTCGAATACAACTGTATACTTTTTTAATGTTGTCACTGCTTAATTTATGCTCTCAATATTTTATTTTATCACTTTGTTTTATTTCTCTAGACAAATAATTAATACAATATTTGAATTTCCATTGTGGAATAAATAATATAGTGTCTACCAAAAAAATACAGTTAACCCCATTGAAGTGATAATGTTTTGTAAAACTTTTTGTCGGTTAAGTAAAGCGAGTGCTATAAATAAAGCTGTGAGGGTTTGATGAGGTCACTATAAACAGTTTGTTGTTAACACACGAGCTGTTAACGACCAAACTTTGATACGCAACTTTTGAGTGGTCGCTCTTCGTCGCCCTGGGAGACTCCTCCCCGCCCGCCGAGAATTCACTTAAGCGGTAAAAAGGACAGGGAAGTGCTCTGGTGGAGAACGCAAAGGTAATTGGATACTCCTCCGTGCGGTGCATGCTTCAAGTTGTACATATACAGGTTGCTTGTAAGCTCTTGTACTACTTGCCAGTTACTCCAACCGCCGCTTTAAATGTTGCTTAAACATCAACGTCACGGCCTTCTTGCTGCGTCTGCATTTCCCATCAAGATACTGAAGTGTTGATGATGTATTCAGGGTATACAACACCGGAATTATCGAAACCGGTATTTCAGCTATTTTTCAATATGGAAATACCGATTTTGAAAATAAAAAATAACGGTATTTCAGGGATTCCATGTGTAAATATCGTTATTATTTATAAAATTACAATACCACAATTAAGAACCACGTAAGCTCTTATAAGAAAAGAACGTTTTTTATAGATTACTAATGGTAGGTAGTTTAACACAAAATATATATTGAACTAAATTTTTTTAGCGATTTGCTCTAGACCTGTCATCCTTCTACCCCTACTGTTGAGATACCTCCATTAGGAGTCTATATGCTCCAGGAGCGGACATGACAATTTTCTTTTTAATGGAGTGGCATTACGAGACTGAAAAGTAGCAAAATTACAGTTAAATACAAATCACCATTAGGATGCGTTGGTTGCTGGGTGAGTAGGCGACAGACTAACGTTGTCAGCTTCGGTTACGGCGCTCACGGGCACGGTTACCAGTAGGGACAGTTTCATAAATTGATTTTTCTATCTAATTATGGATTTCTGTTGGAAGGCATAGGTGCTTGTGATTTCTAAAATTACCTCACATCCATCCGATCCTAAAAACATAGCGAGAATGATTATCTCACTAGTCTTGCCCAATTCCTATCCTTCTATTTCTATTCTCTTTGAAAAGAGAGGCTGAGCGACTGAGTAGCAAGCAGTTCTCATAGAACAACGTATGTTGAGATACCACTATTAGAAGGCCATATGCTTCACATTGGGAAACTAAAAAAAACTAGGATGAGTTGTGTTTAAACATTGCAATATTGATATTAACAAAACCGGCTTCTTGTTATTTCAACTGTTTTTTCAATACCGAAATACCGATTTTTAGAAAGCAAAATACGTCACGATTAATAGTTATCATTTTTTTTGCTCATTTTTACGTATCTTATTAATACTGATTAAATATGAAATACCGGTATATTCGTGCGGTATTGCGATACCTAATATCAACCCTATATGCATGTCGATTTGGATAGTCTTTATTTTTTAGTTTCAAAGATACATACTCAATGTATGTATGTCGAAACATAAACATTCATTTATCTTAAATAAAAGGTATTCAACGAAGTAAGTTATAATATATCAAGAGGTAGGCAATACTATCTATGTAAGGATGGAGTAGGTGCGATCAGTTTCTTGAATATAATGTTCAATCAATTTATGGATATGTATTGAAAGGCATGGATGTCCCCTACCCATCCGATCCTAAAAAAGAAGCGTAGCGAGAACGCTTAGCATATTTATAATAACCACTAGTACTATAAAATCCAACTACGATTAGCTCTTATAAATAACAACGTCACGGTTGAGCGAATTATCATTTCATTGGTAGAACTCCATTCTAAAATAGAAGCTGAAAATATTTATTTCCACAAGAATTCAGTACCTAATATTCCCGTTTCATTTCTGTCCATATAGAAAAACAAAATTGTACATAATTCGGATGTTACTATTATATTTATAGCAGGATAAAAATAACAAAGTATTCGGATACACAAAATTTCATTAGTTAGTTGATAGCAATTTCCTAAATATTAAAAAAATACTGGCATTACAGCTGACAGCCAATGCGCAATATTTTGAAAATGAGAAAATCATACGAGATAAACTCGATGATAAATTTTTGAAGTCATTCATGTTTCATGTCCAAGATCACAAATTTAAATTGAAAAAGTCTAAATTTGATAGTAGCCTTGCTGGGAATTGAACCAGGACCCACCTGATCGCTAAAGCAAACGCTTACCACTAGACCACAGAGGCCGACGCCACCGATCGACGATTTCAACTGCACGCCATCGTCAGAACTTAATTTAGCTTAGCTATTTATACTATTTTAGAAGAATTAAACAATATTATGCCGTCACACTTATTCCATCATAAATTTTATTTAAAATTAAAATATTCAACGTACTTATTGTGTTTTATATTAAAGTTATGATGTTGGGATAAGGGAAATGACATAAAATTGTCTATCTCTTCTAAAATAGTATATACAGCTAAGCTACATATTTTTTTAACAATAGTTATGATGATGGCGTTAAGGCGAAATAGCTATCAACTAACTGAAGTAGAACTGAAAATCATGTAAATGCCAATTTGATCAGTAAATCACTTTAAAAAAATTGCGTTAGAGGTCTGCGAAATATTTCTTTTATTTTTATCGGTCCTCATGTATAAAAAGGTAGGGAAGCACTGTTTTAGTTCATCGCAGAACGATAGTGTGATGCCAAAATATTTACTTATCAACGATAGACAACTCGTTTGGGAATAAATGCTTTACATCTACAAAAAATAAATGTTGAAATGGCGGGAGACACTGCAAAACAAATCTTGCCAGTTATGCAATATACACAAAACAACTTCAATGTCATAACACACTAATTATTCGTGACGTTTAGCTGTTGTTATCTGGTGTTATTTACAGGACTGAGCATGTGAATTTTCAAACAGCCTGTATGCTCGCAGTAATCATCAGTGACAATCTTTCGCTCGGGATGAGATTAATCTTGATGACAAAGTTGACTTCTCGAGTGACAACATTGGCAAATTGACGCGTCTTAAATCACGTGATGCTAAATTATTAATCTCCTCGAAGACGCTCACAGAATGACTAGAAAAAATCAAATTTAATACTATATTAATTTACTTTTTTAGTAAAGTAAAATTTTGGTTTTTGGATGTCGTTATTTATTTAACATTGATTTCTCATCTGACTATTTGAGGCTACTAACATCAACATATCCTTATCCATATAATTAAAAAAATCATTTTTTTTTAAATAGGAAAAGTTATTGTTTCTTTTTAGACATATTTCATTTTTTTACCATATCCGTGGAGCATACGGCCTCCTAATGGAGATATCTCAAAAGAATTTTTCTATGAGAACTGCTTGTTACTGAGTTGCTCAACCTCTTCTTTTTCGAAGAGAACAGGTGTAGAAGGATAGTACTGAGACAGCACTAGTGTTTAACTAATCGCTCTCGCTACGACCCGTTTTTGAGGATCGAATGGATGAGAGGGAGTTTCAGACATCACAAACATTCATCACTACGGACAGAAATCCATAAATCAATTGAAAGATCAATTAATGAAACTGTCGGCACCGGGAATCGAACCCGAGACATCCGTAACCATAGCCAACTACGTTACCAACTGTGCCACGGACGTCGACATTTTATAATACAACTCATTAAAGATACAGTAAGGTAAAAATAGCAAAATATTTAGTGTCACAAGAGTTGAATTTATAAATATAGTTTTGATGATGGCGTGAATTTGTAGTTTTTAAATTTTACTATTATTGTGCTACTAAAATACTATTGTTGCCTTATTATAATAGAGTTCAAATAAGTTAATTCTCATGCAGTCAATTAAAAGCTATGGATCGTTCATTATAATATAGATAACAAACACATAATTAATATTATATTTCACTTATATACTATATTACACTTTTTTTATTTGGATTACTTTTATATTAAAATTTCTCTATTCATCGGAGTTTGCCTGCCATATAACAATATGAGCAGATTTCAATATTCTCAGCACTGTGAGCATCTGAATTGTGGTTTATTAGTACGCGAGTTATTGTTCAGATACTGTGTTGACTTTCAGCTTCCTAGTTGTGCCTGTAGGATCTGTAGATACCTCCTACTTTATGAACTGGAAGTATAATATAGTATTATAAACCATTAGCAGCAGCTGATATCGACTAGCACGCAATCAGTGCACGACTAGGTTATAAATGTTTCAAACCAAATATCTTATTAGAAATAGTTTAAATGTACGTTTATAAAATATTAGAAAACAAATTGTTAATATCGATGAGATAAAACTTTAGAATATACGATATAACGTTCATTATAAAATATTTATTGTTGCTTTACAGTCGTTAGCAATAAAATCTTGCAATTGTGGTCTCGACTATGTATTGTATCGACGTTTTGGCCAATTGATGTAACCCTCAAAAATGAGTTAATGATTGGATCTGATTTCACATCACGAGAGATGGCAACCTTTAACTCAATGTGGAAAGTCTGGAACTCAGAGTTGTACTCGGTCAGAACCAACTGCCATCTATTCAACGCATGCATTCTGACGGTGCTGCGTTACGGTTGCGAGTCATGGAATCTCACCAAAGCACAGGATAACTGTATATTGTGCTTCGAAAACAGATGCTTGCTGCGAATACTAGGAGTACACTGGTTTGAAATTATTAGGAACTCGGAGATAAGAGAGAGGACATGTACTGCGCATGCCTCAGGTAAGCCTGAATCCTGCCAGTCTCTTCGATCAACCGGATGGATTCCGTAGCCTTGGAAGGCCGCTGATGGACATCCGTAGGATTTACTCGTTCGAGTACGTAACGCTGGGATCTGGGATGAATCAAATAAACTGACGGTGGACTGAGAATCTTGGAGGAACCGTGTGATGGCCATATGCTCCGAATAAGGAGCGGATATGGTCAAAAAATAAAATACTTCTCCTGAAACTTCATGAATTTTGTGTTGTGAGTCTCTTCTATACCAACGATTATGTATAAAAACTAAGGTTCATTCACGTTTTTAAGATATTGACCCGATCATAGTCACAAATCATTTATTCAAACATATTTAATGTATATAGAACTGAACATTTGACGCTTTTCAAATAAATCAATAGCAAATTGTATTAAAATAATGTTCACATTCGATCTTTTCGTTAGTAATGGAAGACGAAAAGTATAGCAGTCAATTACTTGGTCTGCATTTATCATTTATTCATTAACACGAGACAGATGATACCCAATAATTAACGTCTGTCTTTTTCGTGAATTGAAAACGTCAACGTGGCGTAATTATGTGCTACATCAAACGGGCCCTGGTAATACAACATTCAATTAAACAAAATAATTAATTGGAAATTCTGTCGAGTAGTCATTTCATTCCATTGCGATTCACGCTCCGCGGATAATTACAAAAGGTATTGTTTTCATAATTTGCGTATCGATTTCGTCAACGAATAATCACCAGAATAATTTCTAAATTGCTTCAATAACTTTATAAAATTTTAAAATAAATTTCTTTAGTGCTAAAAAATTGTGCACACATCTTATTACTATATATATAATATTTAGACAGACAAATCAATCATTATATTTTTGAATTCAATTCAAATTTGACTATAATTTTCGATTGAATTATTGATTGTGAAAGCTTGTGCACTTTTCACCTATTTTTTTAACAGTGCACGATTAAAA
This sequence comes from Himalopsyche phryganea, assembly GCA_022494535.1. NCBI lineage: Eukaryota > Metazoa > Arthropoda > Insecta > Trichoptera > Rhyacophilidae > Himalopsyche > Himalopsyche phryganea. The sequence continues at coordinate 138,967 of JAGVSL010000154.1, read as the reverse complement.
GATCGGTTATGTGCAGCTCTGTATCCGGCCAAGAACATTAGAAGTAAATTAATTCGTTTCTTTTATTAATCGTTATTACGTTATGAAAGACGACCGTCAAATAGCAGCTGTATACACATAACGGGTTGTCGAGGGACATTCAACTTGTAAAAGTAGTATTATTAATTTTACTTCATTTTGAAAAACGACGTATGTTTACTTGTGCAGTTTAAGGAAAAAATATTTCTGTTTACTGAATATGTAAAAAAATGCTTCAAAGTTGTCTTCAAGAGCGTGTTTGCAAGACGGAGCGCGCTCCGATACTTTTAAAACAACAGTTATCATCAATATGATTGAAACAATTTTAAGTCACTTGAAAATGGAACAATATTTTTGTTGATTCCGAACATGAAAAATGGATATTTGTTTCAAAGGTAACTGAGCGAACAAATTGCAAAACAAGCAATTCGTCGTTCTAGTTACGGCTGTTGTGTGTTTTTAATATTTTTGAAATATTATTTAATATATGTGGGAAAATTTATATACTCAAGGCAAAGTGAGTAAAAACATCTAGCACTGTTTTATATGCCAGAAGAGTGACTACCGACGATATAAATCATTATAACTATGATAAATAAATATAATAATATATTAACTCAAGAAAAAGGCTAATGCACTTGTAAAAATAACGCCCGAGTTTAAACTAATGGTTCACAGAGTGCACCGTAAATCATGACACATTAAACGCAATTGGAGCTAAACTTTCGAGTGGCTGTAATGTACTAGTGTAGAATTTTCATCCATGTTTTAATGCTATTAAACTAACTTACAAAATATAATGTAAGAATTAATGTTCATGAATTTTCCATACTACTCTCTTTCTTTTTTTTTTCATGTCCGCTCCCAACATGGAGCATATGGTCTCCTAATGGTGGTAGCTCAACAGAATTTTTCTATGAGACCTGCTTGTTACTCAGTTGCTCAACCTCTCTTTTTTTAAGAGAGTAGGGATATAAGTATAGGGCTCGGACAGGACTAGTAGTTAGTTAATCCCTCTCGCTACTCTTCGTGAGGATTGGATGGGTGAGTTTTAGACATCACAAACACTGCAAACAGAAATCCATAAATCGATTGAAAGATCAATTTAGGAAAACCGTCCGCACAGGGAATTGGACCTGAGACATCTGTAACCGTAGCCAACGACGCTACTAACTGCGCCACGGACTACTCTTCTTCTAGCTTATTTCAAATACATGTACAAACAAAGTACAAAATTTCAACAGTTCAAATTGGAATTATTTCTGTTTATACACAGTTTTAAAAAAATAGAAATATAAGAAGGTGAATTTGGAAGAATAAAAAAAACTTAAAATAATGCGCCCATATGACAATGGATCTCAATATTCAAGTAACTAAAATGTAAACGGCGAAGAAACAAGAGAAAAGCAATTAGTAACAAGAATACAGTAGTACAGGAAAAATATACAGTCTGTATTTCAGCTAATATAGACAAGTCTTGGCATATGATGCATATATCAATCATTTTTATTTGAGTAGCATAATATATCGCCGTATGTTGTAATTGTTTATTTATATTTTAATCCGGCGTATGCACCTGTTATATGTTCTTCAAAATCAACAGCTGATACTGTGTTACTATCTTCCGTTCCTTTTTTGATAAATGCCAAAAAATTATTAAGCAACTACTGCAATTAAGGTTTGATACCTCATCGTAAAGACCTTCTCGTATAGTTTATTTATAAAAAAATGTCTTATTTTTCATCTCTTGGTGTTGTCTTCTGTTGAAGCTTGGTAATCGAGTTACAAAACGTCTCTCAATTGTACAGCGTATTAAACTTCAAATATAATGCTCATTTTCTCTGCCTGACTGAAATCTCAAGATTTCTCAAAGTGGTCAAATACAAATGTTACACTAACTAGTGGAATAACAAAGTTCCCATTTATATATTTTTATTATTAAAAATGTTGATTGATTGAATTGATTTTAGTTTGTAGAAGTGCATTTAAACATTTATAACTGCCGGTAAGTGTATGTATGGAGGTTCCTTGCACGCCGCGAATTTTATTACAAAAATAAAACTTTCTTAATATATCGTTTTTGAAAAAGCATTAATGTTTATTTGTATAAAAACTTACCAAATAAATGAAGAGTTCGCCGATTGTGTCGCAAATTAATCCATAATAACAAAATTCAAACTTTTATAACACATCAGGGTTGTTAGGGTTTTTTATTCCGGTGACAAAGCTCTTTTCGATTTACGTTTCAAGTGGTAAAAACGAATTCTTTTTCAATGCTGAGTATGTGACAATAATACCAATAGATATCGTTGTGTGTTCAACATATTTCTATGTTTTAAATAATTGATTTGCGTTAGTAAAGTCCCGTTTAAAGTTGACGTACAAAGACGTCATTTTTGCATTCCGTTCACGGAAAGTTGCACGTCTTAAGTCGATATTGGCAGCCATCCGGTTAATACGGTGAGAATAGAAATATGAATCACTAGAGACATATCCCATATCCGTGGCTGAAAACTAAAATGCATTTTTTTATATATTATGTAAACAATGAAATCTTTTAGAAAACAATCTTACGGGAGTACAAATTCAGTCAAGGTTTCTAAAACTAATTTAATTCACTTATGCTTGTATTAAACGCGTAAAGGATGTATCAGGATATTATAAACCATGGGAGATCAATACAGTTATCTATGATCCATAATTCACCCCGCCTTAAGACTTTGCTTTCAACAATTCCTATGCTATATATGCATTATAGACTTTGCCGACGTCTTTCCTATATCTATGTTATGTACATAAACTGCCTAGTCCTGTATTTACAAAACTAACTATTAAAATATATAAATAAAAACAATTTGATGTCACTAAAGAATTGTTTATCACAACATACTAATAAGTTTCTTTGAAAGACTACATAACACTCCGAATAATTTCTCTTAATTTCACCACAAACAAGGGAAAAGAGTAGACAATATGTCAATTAATAATCATTTACCAACCTCATTAATCATTCCTTGGTTGTAAGTTATACCTAATAGAAATCTGTCTGAAGAATATTGCTGTCAATAATTATTTACTTTCTTCGGCTACTTTAAGAAAAATCGTTTCCAAAGCGACACTCCCTACGTATAATCCCGTATCTGCAAACGTGAGATTTTGTAGGAGAGCATTTCAAACATTCACAACACAATTGCAAAATACCAACAGCATGCATCTTCTTCAAAATTGGGACAGTGTTACTATTTTTAATTTATTTTTCCCTGTTTTTGATGCCTACCCATAGAACTGATTGTGTAGACAACGAAAATGTAAAATATATATAATCACTTGTGTGATTATACATAGGGAATATCGATATAATACATGTCAACAAAAAATAATAAATAGTTCATACGAAAGGAGATGATATCAAAACTTCACGGAACTTTGGTTCAGCTCAGGTCTGGACAAATTACAGCCCGCGGGCCACATGCAGCGCGATGCGAATTTTCGTGAGGCCCACTGTGCGTTTAATAAATTGTTTGTTATTAGCGTATCACGTATTTTTTTTAAATAAATTATTGCATTGAAAATAAGTGATTCTCTAATAACAAACAATTTATTGCTCGCATAGTGGGCCAAACAAAAATACACGTCGGTTCATGGTTTGCCCAAGTTTACTATAGAGAAAGCAACCAAGTTTTCTGTTATCACGTTAATAAATATGTATATCTAAAAATAGTGCTTACTTGCGGCACACCATTTAATTTAAATTTTTAATGCAATCCTTCAGTCAAAAAGTTTGCTTAGGCCTGGTCTAGCAATATATCATAACATGGATGGCCAATTTTAACTACCAAACTATTTTTCTACCATGCTGCATTCATGCAAATTCGTTTGAAGGCTTAATATAACTGAATAAAATTTTAGTCTAATGGGTTGGATTGAGCATGATGAAATCGCAGGAACTGAATAAATAGAAACTTTTTTCGTATAAATAAAATTCAATTCAATTTACATTTGTATTCGGTTTATTTTTTCACCTGAACACTTTTCTTTGTTGAAGTTATATTTGGTTGTTACGACAATATTGTCACTTTTAAAACGATATTGTTTAAAAAAAAATCCGCATTGTAAAATACATATATCGAAAATAAATATGTTATGCAAAAAAACGTTTAATTAATTTGTGTTTGTGTATGATCCTAGTCACTTTTTTAATTATCAACTATACCCTCATTCAGATCCACAATATGTCAAATAATATATAATAAATCGGACGAATACGACCTCGCTCCTCGAGTCTCTATGGAAATATTAGAATCGTAAACCTTATCGTAGACAATACTATACAGACTAAAGGAAGAATCTAATTAAACTTGAACGACTGGTCATTTATTTTCTCAGTCTATAAATATTTGTCTATAAATGTCGGCGTCCGTGGCGCAGTTGGTTTCGTCGCTGGCTACGGTTACGGATGTCTCGGGTTCAATTCCCGGTGCGGACGGTTTTCATAGATTGATCTTTCACTCGATTTACGGATTTCTGTTCGTAGTCTGAGTCCTCCCTCTCACCAATCCCATCCTCACGGGGCGTAACAAGAGCGATTAGCTAACCACTAGTCCTGTCATAGCCACATCCTTCTATCCCTACTCTCTTCGAAAAATAAAAGAGAGGTTGAGCAACTGAGTGACAAGCAGCTCTCGCAGAAAAAATTCTGTCAAGATACCTCCATTAGGAGACCATATGCTCCACATTGGGTGCGGACATGGAAAAAAATAAATATTTAATTGTACTTGAACTTCATTGACTTAACAATTCATGAATTTGATGGTATTTCATTTAATTTTGATTTATACTATATATATAGTTCATCATCTTTCTCTTAAACCATATCCGCTCCTTATGCAGAGAATATGAAAGCAGATATATATCTCGAAGATATATATTTCCATATCTCGAAGATTCCCTGCCACCCGCCTATCACTTTGCTTCCTACCATGACATACCAAGATCCATCAGTTTCGCCAAGTTCATCCTAAGGATAATATTTTACGGTCGTCCAGAATGCCAGAATCCCATCGGTCGGAAGCAGGGTTGAGGCTCTACAGAGTCATCCGCAGTACGTGATCCAGTTAGTTTCAACGTCTCTTAAAAACCACGGACGTTTAGTACAATACAATAATTCAGCTGACGATATATAATTCTTTTTTTTTCACTAACATTAAATTACTTTGTAATCTTATTACACTGTAACGTTTATAGACAGTTTTTAAATTGCCCGTCTCGCCTTCGTTATTTGCCCCGTGTTTACTTTTGTAACCGACCCGCAACTGCAGCGCCTTATGTGGATGCAAAGCAACTTTACTTGGGCCTACTACTTTACTGCGCTGAGGAACTTCTCACAAAGAACAAACGAGTCTTATGAAGTTGTGGGTTTCACAGTCTCTACTTACAACTCGCACCGTTTATTACATATCGATAGTACATTAGTTTTACAATACACTCCGTCAATTATTCTAGAACTGCTAGACTATTTTCCACCTAGACATATTTTCCCATATTACAATAGTTACCATTTCTCATCTGGAAAAATACATAACGAATATAAATAACACATAACTTTGGTAACTTAGTTTTCCGATATATTTTGTGAAGATACCTAGCTATGTAATTAACTACCTTAATTGACATAATTAAACTGGAATACGTGGAGTCTTCGAAGCGGGCTCTCAGTTTTGTAATTTATTTTTAGAGTGGGTATGCATACTAAATCTTCGTATCCCTTTCGCGCATGTATTGTAGCTAGGCATTGTCCTTCTAAAGACTCTATCGGCTCCGTGGCGCAGTTGGTAACGTCGTTGGCTACGGTTAAGGATGTCTCGGATTCAAGTCCCGGTGCGAACAGTTTCATAAATTGATCTTTTAATCGATTTATTTATTTCTGTTCGTAGTCATGAATGTTTGTGATCTCTAAAACTCACCCATCCAATCCTCACATCAGAGTAGCCAGAGAGATTAACTAACCACTAGTCCTATCCTAGCCGTATCTTTCTATCCCTACTCTCTTCGAAAAAAGAGAGGTTGAACAACTGAATAACAAACAGTTCTCATAGAAAACTTCTGTTGAGATACCTCCATTAGGAAGTAATATGCTACACGTTGGGAGCCGAAATGGTAAATAAGACACTCTCAGGAGAAGGCTTTTAATGAGGAAAAAAAATAAGAAAAGCCCCTTACGAATACTGATTGTGGGTATTCTTTAAAATTTACAAAAATGCTTTTTCTGTCTTTTCCTGAATCATGGATGTACTTCTCGAAACCGTAGTAGGCCACCTGCTCTTTTGGATAAATATCTAATGGGGACGGGGTGTATAGGCAACTAAGCATCTTCTTGGAGGCCTCGGTTGAGGCATATGCTTTATTAATTTTGTCAGGGTTGAGAGTTGCGTAAGGTAAGACTCATAGAAAACACAACGAGAGGCGCGGAGGCTCTCTCAGATATTGGAGTTTTTGTGCCGGACATGGAGAAATGTTGTGCATAGATATTTTTTTTCCACCCTGTGTAAGAGAAGTAGCTTGTTATTAGAATTGTTATTGATGAATTGGGAAAACGTACATAATGGTTGATTTTCATCCATAAGATTTGTCAGACATAAGATCGTCAGTTCATTTAAACATAGTTCTGAATATGGCGCGATGCAAAAATATTATCTTTTTATTATTCTTTTATATAAAAAATATTTGTAGAATATCTAACCTTAAACTGTTCAATTGGAAGTACATATGCTCCACATTACGAGCGGACAAAAAATTACAAACATCTTGAGCCTTTTCAATTTTCGTATGTGAGTTTTTTTGCGTTTTGCGAGACGCCTCGAATCAACTAGAATTCGCTTTGTAGTTTTCCGAGAAAGAATTTCATAACAATAATCTTAATTGCACGGAGATGTCCATTTCAGGACGACGGCGTTTCATGTCAAAGGTGTTTTTGGGAAGAAAATGAACAAGAAAACATGTCCCCCTTTAGAACCGCGATAGCCTTTTGCTTGAGAGCATGTCAACCGCTTTCGGAATGCCATTGTTCTTGCGGGTTGCGTCTCGGCTAAGGCCCCACACCATTTACGGTAGCGACATCTGTGGACTAAGGGGGTCGCCTTCGGGATCTACGACCGGAGATTTTTTGGCTTTTTTATCAAAAAACGTTATTTACTCATGCATTGAGGCATTTACTGTATGTTGAGTAGTGATGTGGAATGTATGGCGGTTACCAACAGTCTGACGTTTATAAATCTGTCATTTACTCAACCAATTACATCACAAACTGTCAATTATAAAATTACGTCATAATTCCCAGAAAATGATATTATCGCAATGATAATTTAGTATGGAATACTTAATAGCTAAATGATTCATTAATGTCATATCATAATATAACATGACATAACTACTATAAAGAAAGTTTTCATTCCCACCAAATTTATTTACCATAATTTGCTTTGAATATTAATTTTTCGAGATTTTCCAAATAATATCAACAGCTGTTATGGCACCACGCCATCGGCAGAGAGGTTAGAAATGAATATGCATATTTTCATTAATACACACTTAACGACAAAACAAACGTAGAGAACTCCATTATAAACGTGTAAAAAATAGCAATAAATTTGTTTTACACGGATTATCATGATATAGTATCGATAGTAAGTTCAGTATCAGTTCATAGTTAGAATCATGCTTATATTGACTTTGCTACCTTACTTAAAAGAGATCTTAGAAAACAATTTAATCTGAAATCATAAAATTTCATAATAACTCTACAGGTTTACAATGTTTTTTTTTCTGCACGATTTTTTTATTATTTACCAGTTTCTTCGGCATCAAACCATCTTCAAGAATATTTTTAACAAAGATTTATTACAATAATCTGAATACCGCTAGTCTAATGAAATGTTTTAATAGTCATATCAATTTTGATACATTTTATTCACCATGATAATTTAGTCGATAAATTTCATACTCTACCAATTCACATGTAGCGCAATTTCGGATAACAAGCGTTTTTAATTTATAACGATTTTTCAACTGTTAATCCGTATATTTGTAATTCTCAATTTTAAATTGATCTCCCAGTAACAGAGGTGTAGTAGTAAGTATTGAACCCTTCGAAAATGTAATAATTGTTTCTCATTACATTATGTGACACACCCTGGTTTTTGTTAAGTATAAGGGTCATTAGTGTCCTGAACTGAAATCAGCCAGCGGCAACAGCAATATTTCGCAGAATAGGCTCTTTCTTGTTGCCAGGCGTTCAAATAGCCCCCGGTTACGTCCGCTAGACGAGTCCATTTTTACGGAAAAGGGTAGCTCCAACTTTACAAGGAGTTTTTTTAAATTTTTGTAGACAGTCGAATACGATCTACCGAGCGGGACGAGCTGCGCTCTCGTGGCGGAGGTGACGTGACGATGTGAATTGTTTTTGTGTTTTGATTTGCATTGGACTTAATTTAAATTCGTTGTGTCATTTGTATTATAACTTAAAGTAAATTCAGTTGCTAAGTAAATGTAAATGTAGAATCAATTTTATGTGTTAAGATTTATATATTTGTGTAATGTTAAACCACTGCATCTTGAATGGAAAATAAATAAGTTTTGAACCGGATTTGAAATGGTGTTTGTCTGAGATCAGCCCTTCCAGGACTCCGGATAACCAGCCGCTCGCCTCTCTTCGATCCGGGGTCTTCTCATATGTTTTTTTTAATTCAGTAGATACTATAAACTAGAATAAAACGTATTCTCTGCATCTTCATCTTCATTAATTAACTACGAAATAAACTGCACTACTCGTACTTTTCACAACATTAATAATCTTAAAAATGAAAACATTCGTGGCCACCAAAAACACCAGCAAAGCATTTTTAATTATTCTGCATTATAAATCAAACTTTTTAAATTTACATTAAAATGTAGCCCTACTAAATGTCAACGGTTTTACGAAAACGAAACTGGTTTTAGTTCACACAGATAAACAAAATTTATTATTCCAAATGAATTTTAATCAGTACGTAAATAGGTTAAAATTTTGAAATCATTCTCTAAATATTGTACAAGAAATTTTTTTTTTTCGTTATTTTATTCAACGCTCTAGTAAAGCGTTTCCCAATTATATCAAGTGACGGAACCATTTTATTTAGTGTACGACAAAACGAAACATTTAAAATATTTTGGGGCCATAACTGCACACATCTCCACATGTTTCCCAACTCATATACTTAGCCTTATACATACAGTCCAATATTCTCACCATTTTCATAGTTTTTGTAAACTTTTTCATAGAATTAGGTATATCTTTTCAAAAGATTACCGCAGTCACCTCTAAATATAACCACATCTACAATATGCTTGACTTTTCTATGGTGCCTGCTCTAAGAAACGCTGCTCTAGTACCTGAAATCGAAAACCTACTATAACTATACTACTTCGGCTCTGCTTAGTCATATTGAAACGGGCTGCTAATAATTAAGCGTGGTAAATGGGTCATTAAGACTACTGTAATGGGACAACTCGGCAATAAATATTGAAACTTTATTCACATCATCGAATGCAGCGTAAATTCCTTTGGTATCCACCTTTACAAGTTTACGTATTTAATCGAATTCCGATTCCGTTATCGTTGGAAGGTGTTTTTATTAATTTGAACAAGCATTAATTGAAGTTGACATTATCATTAAACTATTAAATAAAGACAATTATAGTAAGAATGAAATTGTATCGCCCAGAATTATTGATTTAAAATTGTGTGTGATAATTATGCAACTACCTATGTATTGATTTACCATCGTGAATAATTGGGCACTCTGCTTTATGTTCTTGATACTTATTGGTTAAGCAGCATTGTATTTGTTCAATGACTTCATACAGAATAAACACATATGTCACTAAAAACTCTATCATTACTTGACACACCCTGGTTTTAGTATAAGTGTCATTAGTGTCCTGAACTGAAATCGGCCTGCGGCAAACAGCAATATTTCGCAGAATAGGCTCTTTCTTGTTGCCAGGCGTTCAAATAGCCCCCGGTTACGTCCGCTGGACGAGTCCATTTTTACGGAAAAGGGTAGCTCCAACTTTACAAGGAGTTTTTTTTTAATTTTTGTAGACAGTCGATTACGATCTGCCGAGCGGGACGAGCTGCGCTCTCGTGGCGGAGGTGACGTGACGATGTGAAGTGTTTGTTTTTGTTTTTTTTTGATTCGCATTAGATTTAATTTAAATTCGTTTTGTCATTTGTATTATAACTTAAAGTAAATTCAGTTGCTAAGTAAATGTAAATGTAGAATCAATTTTATGTATTAAGATTTATATATTTGTGTAATGTTAAACCACTGCATCTTGAATGGAAAATAAATAAGTTTTGAACCGGATTTGAAATGGTGTTTGTCTGAGATCAGCCTTTCCAGGACTCCGGATAACCAGCCACTCGCCTCTCTTCGATCCGGGGTCTTCTCATAATATGTTTAAATATGTAGTTATTTTCTAAAAAGTGATTGATAGAATCGAAATTCTGTAACAGTAACACCAATTAATGAAACGAAATAGCCAAACGATTTTGATTACAAACATTTGCGTCAGCTATAATTTTTAAATCTTTATTCAATGAACTTTCTACTAAAAAGCGTGCCATTGCACAGTGGCTCCCTTAAATAATAATAATAAATATTGGAAAACTTTTAATTTAAATGCTTTTTTATATCAAACTGAACCATTGTCCGATAATGGTATGTATTAATAATAGTTTGAAAAAGACTTGAAAAAATACTTATTACACCAGAAAGTTTACGGAACACGGTTTTGACATCACTGTTTGTCAAACCGTTAAAAGAAACTTTATCGTGTAATCGATACGTAGCTTTATTCGTACACTTTTACTACGAATTGTAAATAACTGGCGCTCATTATTATTTTTCAAACTTTTATGAATTTTGAAGGAACCTTTAGATATATCTGATATAATATTTATAATAATTCTTCCAAACTTGTTTCACAAATTCAGTCGATCAATTAATGCTCGTGAAAATGGCTGCAGATAATTTATTTGAAAACTTAAACGATTTCGAGAGCAATAGATAAGAGCTTCCGAAAGAACTTTCGGCCTCAACAAAGGATCAGAAGCAATATTGTAAAAGAAAATATTTTATTTTTCAAAATCATAATAAATCAAAATATTAATCGTATTTTATTGCGAAAAGTTTTCAGACAATGGCATCTTTGGACAGTCGAGCATAAAGGGTAGTAAGCTATTTTAGCCAATTCAGGTTTCTTTTTTTGCAAATATCTTTGATAAAGATAATAATATAAATACTAACAAATCGTAGTAAACTTGCTAATAGATCGACGTATTTGTTTTAAAATAAATATATATCAAATCTGTAGATGGGCGGGGAAGAATCACATAAGTTAATATTGCAAGTTTTCCAGCAGACAGTTTTTTTCTATCTTTAGATACTTTTTCTTTCATTTTTATCACCAAATTTAACAACGAAAACGTCAAATAAGTCACAGAACATTGCTAGAAACAAAAATATATAAAGTATCTGATTACACAAGTCTGACTTATGTGGTTATTCCCCCCTCTATTTGAAGGACATTATTTCTTGTGTGAACAATGTCATTTACAACAAATTTTAAGAGTATTTGACTATTGTGTTTGGTAACACATGTGATGATGGGCAAAATGAGATAATAAATAAACAAAAAACTTGACATACGTGTTCGTTCACCCCAGCCATATTATGTATTCTAAATTATAGTAAGCAATAACTATTTTGGCATTACAACATCGTCAGAACTATCTTTTTATACTCTTAATCTTTATAATTTAAGACATGACTGAGGGTGTTTGATGAAATTTCAATATCAAATTTGGATCTCAATAATACAAATCTTAATCTTTAGCATGTCATTTACATTGATTAAAATATAATGGTACTTAAATGTTATGCCATCTATTGTATTACCAACATTACATGTCCACCGTCGAATTTGTACCGAGGATTTTCAGCTTAGAATAAATTTCTCCTATTGCAATTTTATGCAATGTAAATATCTTGTCTACTTTTAATAACCGTCGCTAAATATCAGTTTTGGAATTTATTGAAATTTCAGTTCTATGAATTCAGTATGGCAACATTCCTAACGCGACGGAGGCACTCTCACTAGCGGCCAAGTTAAATTGGTACATCTATATCAACATTTGACACTTGACTTATAATATTGACCATGTTTCCTTAATAAATCGTTTTATAAACATGTTCAACTCTTTTCAGGATTTCTTATAGATATTTTGCTTCCAATTTGAAATTCTTTTGTATTGGTCAAGTTTTGAAAACAGTATTTGCAAACTCTTTTAATGACTTATTGGGAAAATAATTGGCTATTTATTATTCATATGTTTAATACAACCCTGTCACTTTAAAAACGATATATCCAGAAATGTACTTATTTATAGAAACACAACAGTTTTTCAGAAGTCATTTCATGAAAATTAACCTAAGAAGTCTCCTTGGCTAGATTTCTTCTTGTACAATTTTAACCTTCCACGACCTACACCGAATATAACAACATCGATATTAGAGGGTAGCAGTACACCCCCCCCCGCAACGAAGGAAGAATAAGGATCTTTATCGGATAAAAAGCATCTAATTTATTGTGTCCTTATTTGTTACGTGCTTCGATTACCGATGCACCCCTCTTTTGTTCTCTCACTTCACCGCCTCAGATGTAACGATAGCCTCTACAGTCGATTGCCGTGCTAGGCTCTAGTTAAGGTATTCTCAAAAAGCACATCGCGGACCGAATAAGCCCTTAAATTTCTTAGATTTTCGTATACTCCCCCAAATAAATTTATACCAACATTAATTGCACATGAAAATTTTTGTCATATAATATATTTGTCTTGATGTATGTATGTCCATAACGCATTTATGTACTACGTATAAAGGTATAAAACCGTGAAATATGAAAATCATTTTAATTGAAATATTGTAATATTTATCAGTCTGTTTACTAGGATCTATATTTTTGATTGTAAAAATCTGAACCAATAAAGACACTTCTTCTAAAAAAATATGGCAGACCCTGAAATATAATAATTTGTAGAGTATACGTCGTATAACATACTCTACATTTCTATATAATATTAAACCGTCTTGTATAAAAATCTTTTTTATTGAAATATTGAAATATTTTTAGTCAGATAACATAATTATAAGATTTTATATTTCTAGGGAAAAAATTGCAGGCTAATATTTGTTTATAATTCATAGCTTATTTTCCACTATTGAAATTAATATTTTGTAATCGTATTTATTTTAAATAAAAAGTATAGTTGTGACAATGCCATGAAGACAAAATAACTATACAAATATTGTGGAACTGTTATATGAGTCACTGAGTCGCTAAACACACTCCCGTAGGTTTTTAGAGTTTTCAATTCACGAAAAACTGTTATGGGCAGTATGATTGTTTTAAGTTTAATTTAAATTATTTTTTGTTTGATTTAGAATTTCGAACAGGGGACGAAACAGGAAGAAATTTTAGACTTGTAACTGGGAAAATTGATAGATCTGTTGATAAAGCACATACATACTCTTATCTACCTCGACGTATGGTGGTAGTCATCAGTTGATAATGCTCGTGATGAGCGAAACCGGTCCTGATCATTATAAATATTTGGAAGTAGTGCAAATTAGTTGTGTTTTATTTTTTAAAATATAATGTCATTCCACCAAGAATTGACAGTTAACACCTTAAAAGTGGTATGGTGGTAGGTTGGAGTTCTTCAAAACAGGATCAATTGATAGCTGGATGTTTTGCTATCGACAGACTTTTACTATTTGATTAAATATCGGTAATTATGTAAGGCTAATTACCAGGATTTCTTTCAGTGGAGCAGATAATGTGTGAAATTATAGTACTCATGATTTATTTAACTCTTTATTCAATCGGGAATAATATTTATCACAGAAAACTGTTTCATATTTTCTTCATTCAACATATTGATGTTGTTTGTTATTCGATAGGATGATACAAAATAAGTGACAGGAAAAAACACATTGTATGTGCTTATATTATACATATCTCAATGGGTTTGTTATGATTTTGACCTGACGCAACAGTTGCATTTAGGTATTTAGTTGCTATACCATCAACGGCTAGCTTTCTTAGATAATATGTACTTTTGTAAAATGGAAATATCTGGTTAACTATTACAAGGTTAAAGTGAACTCATTTAGGTGATAAACGTTTAGTGAGAATGAATCCAATGCAGGTGGTTCGACACTTAACAGTACACTAAAAAACTGTTTTGTGAAAGATCGCAAAGAGCGTGTTTAGTCACTCAGCGGCTCATATATACTTTTAGAAATTTGTGCAAATTTACGATAAAATAACTGCTATTTTCAATTAGCCGTCCTCGGATTGATTCAACAGTGGCGGTCTGTGTGGGAATCTTGCAAACCCCTGAATAAACTTATGATATCAAACATCGTGTTCTTCTGTTTTCGTTTTGATACTATAAGGGCGATAAATTATAATGGGAAGCGATGAAGCAAAGATAAGCGTAATGATTTAATCGCATTATATATAAAGTTGACGTCGACTCCTTAACGGGCCGATAAAAACAACTAGTTCTTTACTGTTCTTAGTCGTCTCTTGTGCTTGCATCCTAACAGGGATTGGGATCAAGAACCTGGAACCTTTTCCAGAATTTTGTTTTTTTATAAGTACTGTAATAAATCTGTATTGCAGATGGAAAGAAATCTGAATCTTTTGAAAAGGTGATGATAATTAATAAGAAATTTATTCATCGTCAAATATTATAATTTTAATAATTAAGGCGACTTTTTCTAAAGTGTAAAGATAAGATTGATTACATAAAGATTATAATTATTTCAAATTTCAATATTCATAATAATTTTTACAAAAACTTAACAAAAACCTTAAAATTAACAAAAGTAGCCGTACGTCCCATTTATAAGATATTGTCACACCATATCTCAGTCGCCCTGGAAGGTCGCTGATAACCATCCATAGGATGTACTCGGCGGAGCTACGGGACGCTGGGATGACGTGGAAGGAAGCAAGAAGACTGAAGGTGGACAGGGAATCTTGGAGGAACCGTGTCATGGCCATATGCTCCGAATAGGGAGCGGATATGGTTAAAAATGTATTCAGTGTTAATTTCGTAAAACTCGATTATCGAATGTAACGATGGCGTGATACCGAAACAGCTATCAACAATAAATTACGTTAATTGTTGAGGAACTAAAGATGCAACCTTAACCAACTAAGTTTATTTGAATAATATGCTCTCTACTCAATAATTCATACAATGTAATTATAACTATACATATTATTGTTGAGGTTTAGTATTTATTTTTATTATTATCAGATATTAGATTTTGAATTGATATTGAAATTCCATCAAGCATCATCAGTCGATATCTTACATTAAAAGCTTAAATTATAACTATACATATAAAAGTATTTTATAGATTATTTGTAATTTAGTGTTTTCGATAATATTATTAGTTACAATACTTCACCGTGTCAGCGCTGCCAGAGGGGGTAAGTGAAAAATCAGTAAACCAAATCGCCACCGGGCAAGTCAATGCGCGATAAATTGTCTTAGTTTGAGATATGAGAGCGATAAGCGTATTGATTTAATCACATAATAAACGATCGATAATGGTCGTTGAGTAGGCTGTTTTCTCCGCGCCGCAATTTCATATTTTATATCACTGATATAATATGTCTGCCTCTGTTCGGTAAATCAACGTTTTTACGATATCCACACTCCCAATCTGATGAAAAATGTTTCTAATTAGAGTTTATCTGCTGAGAAAGTCATTGATTTATATACCTTTCGCTGGGATGCATCATATCACGGCTTCGAACACGCTAGAATTTGGAGCATAGAAGTTTAAACAGATTTCTTCCAAACATCTTTTACCGATTCCAATTTTAAAAACAAAACAATTGGAGACGTTTGCTTCTTCTGACCATGTGGACGTCACAGCATACTTGTCAAAATGACGCTAAGTATCGTACAGTTTTTTTTTAATTCTGTCTCTTTACAGATATTAAAGATATGTATGAGGTTAGGAAAATACTGCTTGTTGACTAAACGTCCTCTTTAAGTAACGTTTTTACAGTATTAGATTAGATTAGATTGGAAAGAGGGTATTTTAGAAGAGATAAAGATATCACAGTCATTTATGCCTTTGGAATAAATCATTCACCTAACTAAGAATAATTAATGTATCAAAATATTGATTCGGGATTCGAAACCTTTGATCGGGTAACTGAGTAGTATGTATGCTCAGTTATTTCGTGAATTTGAACTAACTCTATATTATACCACTTTTGAGGTGTTAATTGTCAATTCTTGGTGGAAAGGCATTATATTTTGCTCCCAATCCCAATCTGCTATTTGCTTAATGCATCAGTAATGTCATTAATAATTTTTGCTCAGTTAATGGACTTATAATGTACCTATATTTGTGATATCAGATTAGTATTTATTGATTTGTAAGAGGCCCTTAACATTTTATTTGGTTTATGTATAATTTTTTTGATGATTAGTAATTTATTGTCTTAGTTCATGAACCAGCTTTTTTGTATACCAAAACATTCAATTTTATATAAATAGCCCTGTTATGTTTGTATCCTTATCAGGTGATAATGCTCATGATGAGTGAAACCGGTCCTGATCATTATAAACATGTGGAAGTAGTACAAATGAATTGTGTTTTATTTTTTTTAAATCTATATTGTACATTGACTTTATGCGATATATATTTTTTTGTAAAATATTTCTTTTTTGAGATCTTTGGTATGGAAAGAGTTGCAAAGATTAAAATTACATTTCTCTTTTAGCCGTTTTACTCCCACAGGGCTGAAATATCGGCCCACCCAACTTATGCTAAAACTCCCATGTACAAATTTCGCTCAATACTTTGAAGTCAAATTTACCAACTTTTCTTCTACATTGTTGGTGAATAATCAGAATATTTTTAATTATTATTAACACGTCGTGTGCGTACGACACACCTAGTGTGTCCATACAAACATTGCAGCCGCGCGTCAGACCACACATGGTGTGTTCACTTTGTTTTTAACATGTATGAGATCGAAAAAAATACTTTGAGGGGCTACAATACTTGACATTTATGCCTCATTGAAAATATACACAAAATTATGCTATATGCATACCAAAATCGCCTAAGGGTAAAAGTGTTTTACCACACTTGTCATAAAGCATGTAGAAATATTATTGAATATTATTGAAAAATAAGCTAAAATTTAGAATTACAAGCATTCATTTTTCTACAGTAATCATTTTTAAAATATTTGAACAAGAAATTGTTAAATTATTTGAATTACAAATTAATTTAAAAGTAGTATTTTCGGCAAAACGTTTTATGTCAGAAGAACGTTTATGTGATATTATAAATTGGTGTAATAATTAAATGTATTAGATGTAATTATCAAATGAATTTAAAATTGAGCACGTTTGATAGAATTTCGACATCAAATTTAATAAATTTAATAAATCTATTTTTTTCTCTGAAAACGTTCACTAGTGTGCGCACAACAACTTGTTACACCGAATGTGTGAAATTACTCATGAAATAACCAAGCCCATGGCCTCATTCAAGAATTTGGCAAATTATCTGCCGAGTACAGTTGTAATTTCACTGTTTGAAAACGTTTTTATAATTAATTAAATTTGATGCGCGATGCTCGCCTTATATTGCAAAATCTTATTGCTTATTCGACCGGTATTGCGATCCCAATCGAACATAATTTTTATTATTATTTTTGCTCGTTTGTAATCCATTTTTCTTATACCAGTATTTCACATCAATTACCCCTATTGATATATTTGTGAGGTATTGGAATCCCTACCTACACTGTCTTCAAAGTATCAGTACGCTACTGACTAAAAATAAAAAAAAGCTTTATAATTTTTTTGTGGGTATTATCCCACAGAACGAGTAGAGCAGGAAGAAAAACTCCTGTGCCACAAAGGGGGATTGGCTCTTGTCGATTTTCTTTGTCCCAACCTCTTATTATACATCTAGGTACAAAGGAATAAAGGATTTATGAAACGGACCCCAAGCAACACTGACGAGAAATTAGGTATTCCTTTCACGGACCCTCTTCTACCTTTTATTGAATTTTTGTTCATATTTGTATACCCTAATAAAATAATCTGGAATTGTTCCCGATTTCGTACAACTTGCACTAAAAAAACGTTTAGAAGTGGAAGCAGATCGAAAATTATAGTATATACATGATAAAATTCAACACCTGACAAAGAAAGACAATCTAATGTACCTAACAAATTAGAAATAAATAGATTACTATTTTTTTTTGTAACACACGTTATGATTAAAGTTATAATTTTCGAGTTTTAGCAGGTAAATTGATTCAGTAATTCAAAGTTACGTACTAAAACTAATAGTGTGTTAGTTTCCACAAGTATTGTAAAACATTATCAAAAGTTATTTCCCCATTACGATATCTTCAGAAACGGTTATTTCAAGTTAATAAAAAATATACATTTCACAGCATTCACAAGTTACCACATTAAATTATTTCAAAACATATATATTAACTGTTATTATTTATGAAAAGATATAGTCTTAGTACCATCAATTTGGGGAAGTTTGCCCATCGGTCTAAGATTGACCGAATACATGGAAAAAGGTTTGACATTATGTTGTTATAATACCATGAATATTTTTTAGTTAAGCAAAGGTATTGAGTGGTCTTTTCAATTCAATTTACAAATAATTATCGAAATGGATAATAAAGACAATGGAAAACAAAGTATGTACGTACATTTTAGAGGCAGATCTTATTATTCACGATAATAGTTCACATCATTAAATCAAATTGCTCTGTCATAATTATATTTAAACATTTTATAATAGCTGTCTTATCGAAAACATCAATAAATTAAATATCGTAATACCAAATCGATAGCAAGAATTTCTACATCGTCCTTGACTCTTTTTACACTGGGGTTGTACTTATCACGACCTTGGCATTACATCAGCGGGGTACATTTAACAAAAATAATTACAGAGCAGAGAAAATATTATAATATATATGGGAGAGGACTCCAAATGAACTGTGACCTCTCAGGGACCCCCTCCCACCGCATCACCTCTCTCCGCCGAGACTTTACTGACCCTTCTGACCTTTTGTGCGTTGAGGAACTTAACTCTTTGATGCCTGCATAATGTGATGACCTTTGTTTTAATCGATTTTGTTATGCTCTCCCTTCGTGGAGTTCTTTCAAACAAATCATAAAATTCTTTTAACGGCCGTCAATATGTCATAATTGGATAACATTTTGTCATTAGTTACTAGCCTTAGTTTATAATAAGCTCTAAACTCAAATCCAAGTTATTTAAAAAAGCTAATTTACATTACATCAGGAAAGCATTCAATAATGAAACATCAATCGAACATTAGTAAGCTTTTTTCAAATCTCAATATAAAATGAGGCTGGTTTTTATATGTTGGCTCACACAATATCCATAAATTCCAGCGTAACTATTAATTAAAAATTAAGTTTCTAGAAAATTTTTCGGGAAACCCATTTCTTCGGTAAATATTGTCAAACTTATCCTCCTTTTCGTTTCTGTGAAAATCAAAGATTGTTTGGCACAAAAACGAATAAATTTTCAATAAAATTACAAGAAGCGCTGCAGTGAAAATCTTTAATTTTGCAAGACACTCATACGTATCTGACATAATCCCACATACCACATACAATTGTCACAATCTAGTTACGCTACCTCTTGAAGTAGAATGTAAATGTTGGTAACTGTGATCTGTACAAACGAAATATACCCTCTCGTTGAATGAAACCGGTCCTGATCTCATTCATATTTTTTTTTTAAGAAAAAAGTTGGCATCAAAACTTAAAATATTTTTAAACTGGAAAATCATAGGAGATAAAAGACTCGACGGAAAGTTATAAAAGTCACACGAGATCAACTCAAGGAGAAATGACATCACATACACCATAAACCTATATAAAAAATCTACAATATTTTATATGGATTCGGCGGTAACTATGTGGAAGTTCATTTTTAATATAAAATTAAAATTGATAATGAAAAATTTGACCCTGTTGGAACTTGAAGCCTGACACTCTTGATCGCTATGTGAAAGCTCTTATCACTTGACCAGAGCCGAGAAATATATTACCTATCTTATTTGATTTTGTGGCACCGTTTATAAAGGATAGACATATTTATTTCTGTATTGATATTTTTCACTATGTTAAGCTTGACATCATAACATATTATGAATTCACGAAAACGAAATTAATGACTTTAAGCATTTAAAGACTATCTAAGTAGATACCATATTTACTGCCATAAAAACTCACATACTCATTTTTATAATTGATGATCTGTGAATAATTGGCAAGCATTTTAATTACTCCCAACACTTTCAGACAAACAGATGATTTCTCTTCCGAACCTCATTAATGTATGTCATAATTTCTCCCAGAGAAACCATGCTTACTTACTGTAGAGAATGTGTTAAATAATAATATAACTATGGGCGGGTTTGAGAGACCACCCATGAGTCCCTTTGTTTATAAATCCCATTGCAAAAACCTGCGGTGATAATTTTTTATACACCATCATAACAATATAAATGAAAACATTTTTTTAACGCCAAACAAGATAATTGTTATTATGGCTTTTTAACTGTCGGATACGATTTTAACTGACTTTTTGATTTATCTTGCTTGAAAAATTGTCAAATATACAATGTTGCCAATATGAATTTTCCTTTTTGGGTTTTGTTTTTGGATTAACTATTAAAAATTTCCGAAGTAGTATTTTTTTCAATTTTCAGTGGACTTTAAAGGCTATTTTTTTATTTTAAATGATTGCAAGTAGACTACAAAACTTCCATTAATATTTATGAACTAGTTTTCGTTTTCTGACGATTTCGTAAAGCCGAAATAGCTATCAACTACCTGATAAAAAATTTGTAGAACTAAATACTTTGTTATTTAATCCTATTAAAATTTGTTATCTTGTACTTGAGTGACATAAAATTTCTCATCGACTTTATCTCGTACGATTTTCCAATCATCAAAATATTTGACGCACTGGCTGTCAGCTGTAATGTCAAATATTTAAAAATAAATTAATAAAAAAAAACAAATTATTTGCATGAAAAAATAAAAGTTGATAACTTTGTTATTCCACTGGCTGTGTTACTAAATGTTACATGTGTTTCTCATCTTTAAAAAGAATCTTCAGACTAACTATATCGCAAGGTTATTAATTTCTAAAGTAAACAATGATTCCAAATTCCCAACTTAAAAATGAATTAGTGAACCTTGCGAAATAATTAGTCTGAAGACGCTTCTTAAGGAAGCAAAATATGTGTCACATTTAGTATTTTATAATAAAAATGAATTTCCATAAAGTTAGCACCGAATCCATCGAAAATAGTAATTCCCATTCGCTTATTTTTTCACTATCAAATAGTATTCCGTTCCAAGTCATATATGCTCTTATGGAGAGCGTAATCTGGAAGCTACTAATATGATTATGCTAGCTATTTATATCTTACACATCACTCCAAGATAGATTATTTTATTATCAAAAAGTGTTATTTGATTTTCTTATTTATTAAAATAGTAATCCAACAATTAAAGTTTCATTGTTATCTTAAATAATACTTGATTATCTTTTTATTTACTAATTTAAATTTGATTCCTAATTCAATGAGCGCACGTCCCAATACTTACGTACGCCCATCCTCTCAACATTGTTTTTCGCATATTTATAACGTGCATATCAAATTCCTTGAAAACCTTTTTTATCAATTATCTCTGTGTCAATATTATAGATAGTATTAACCTGATAAAGACCAGTGAATTTTCCGAAAAAATAATGCGTTTGTGTTTCAGCTCCATTATTATATGAAAGTATTATATTTTGTCTTTGTATTGTACGAATATGACAGTTTGTCCAGGGTGCCAAGATATGGGGGCGCCTTTACGAAGATTTTATTTTATCAATGCTCATTGCATCAAAAATAAAAAAAAATATCTGTCAATAGAAGACATGAAATATGAAAGAGTATTAAACTTTTCACTTCGCCAACTTTACATTGGAAAACAAATATCAAAATTATTTGTAACTGCTTCATTTCAAACCTTAAATTTGGAAACAAACAAAGATATATAAATGCGCCAATTGAAATGACTGTTTCGCAAAACAGATGGATTAAAAACCTGATGTATAACATCCAACTCTTACTATAATCCAGTGCTCCGCGACCTTTTCTCACCCACGGCACTCCTAAGCACTCATCAATATTTCGCGGCACACTACAATCCAAAATATGTAAATTTAATAAACAAACCTTACAATTTATTGATTTGTTTTTATTTTATGAATTTGAAATAGTGACTTAGCACACGAAAAATGTTTTTATTTAGAAAATTACAAATTATAAAAAAACAGTTGGTGAAAGTTATAACTAAAAAAATTAACTAAGCATCACTACTAAAAATTATTTAAGTTAAATTGAGTAGATAAAAGTACTGCCCATTTTTTTGCTGGCCAAATCCAAAATAATCTTTCTGTTTTCAATAATAGTCTCCTGTTCACATTCTGTGCGAAACAACAAAAAAATGAGTATTCAAGGTTCTTGATTTAACAATATTTTGATACATTCCTTCATTGTTTGTAATAACTCCACTAGGAAATTTCTTAGCATTAATGCTGCAATGTGTAATTTGTGTTGTAGGATTTTTTTCGTTTAACACACGAGACAACCCAATACAATTATTCCCTTAAATATTGATTTATTTTGTAAGTTTAAAAAAATAAATGGATGGCGTTACAGCTGACGCCAATGCGCCATGCATTTACACAAACATAACAATAGTACAATAATAACAATGAAAACAATAATACTAATAAAAAAAAAAATGAAAAAAAATATTTTTAAAATTATAAAATATCGAAATACTATAATATTTGTTTCAATGAGAATAATTTAAACGGATATCTAAGCAACCGAATGGCTTTAATTTTGTCTAATATAAAAATACTCGATTTTTTCTAATTTTCGACGCACGGTACCGCGGCACACCTGGGATCATCTCGCAGCACACCGGTTGTGGAGCACTGACCTAATCAATGTTATGTCAACGTAAAGTAAATTCTATAATTATTAAATGTATATCATTCATAAATGTCGATGATTTTGACTAAATAAATTTAATATACACTGAGAAGAAATGTCTGCAGAAACATGCGGGGCATATAAGTAGCAACAATGTGTCTTTTTTATTTATACATCATGGCCAAAGTGTATAAAAATGTTTATAAACTTAATTGATGTAGCACTAAAATATAAAAAACAAACTTTTCCGTTTAAATGTGAGCCATAGAAGTTGTTTTTTTTATTTTCCATGTAGAGTATGTAACATAATATATATAAAACTGTCGCAAAATGAGATAATATGACTGTGCGGAATGATAAGATATATCACCTCATTGAGTCCACTTGTATATAACAGTTTATTGCCTGCACAATAATCTTGATTGGTAATAAATAAAAAAATTGCAATTGATAACTTTGTTATTCCGCTGTTTGTGTGACAAATTGTGACACGTGTATCGCTTATTTGAGAAGCATCTTCAGACTAACTCTACCATAAGATTTTCATCAATAAATTAGACAAAAGTAGACATTGATTCTTATATTTTTGAACTTATCAATAATAAAATGATTAATGGGATTATTTCTTTCTACTGAACACAAGGAGTGACTGAGACACAAAAGTTTTTTGTCCTTAAAAAAACTCAAATAGAATTAGCTGTTTTGCAGTTATGCAGTCGAAATATTATTATTTGAAACAAATTGTTTTTAATATATCTACTGTTTTTTAGGTGATGTAAGATGGTACTTTTATCAGCCAGTACTGCATCAAATTACTATGTGACATGGCACAAAAAATAACGTCAACTATTTTCTATTATCAGGATAGTTGGATAAAATAAAAATTAACAGCTCATCGTCACTGAGATAGCTCAAAATGAGATGAATTATAAAATCCATCATTGATTGATTTGATATTTACTTAGTGGACCCTATAGTTATAATGATAACAAAGATAATTATTTATCTTCACAGATATTTTACGATATCTATCCTAAGAACTTTACCGTATATCATAAAATGATTGTTGAACAAAAAAAAATGCTTTTTTACCTTTTTAAAATGAAAAAAAATAACCCAAAATGTCTCTGAATTTATTGTGTTTTTTAAATCGGTTTATATATTATTTTTCTATAATATTTTAATTGTATGTGCAAATTTTCTGAGCTTAGTTTTCTCATTATTTTTGTTTTCGTAAAAAGACCAGCCTTTTTTTTTGCATTGATTCATTATTCTGCTGTAGGTGTCATAATTCAGAAATGTCGTGTTTGTTTATATCAATAAATCTGACATGCTGAAAGGTTCACAACGCAAAGGTGTACATTGTGTCAATCCGCAGATATTTAAATGCGATAGCTTGACACAAAACAAATCTACGTGATGGATTTTCATTATCAATAAACGTCCTGGCGTTGCAAACAGCACGGATTTCCATCGCAGCAGAATATATATATGGGCTTTGTAATGTTTTAAATGAATTTTTGATCTATAATGAACACGTCATAATAATAGAACCAATTCTATATCGACATTTAATTCATGATGGACGCTTCAAATCTAAATACACGTAACGTCAAATGCAGATTATCATCACACTAGCTCACACTGGTATGTATGTCAGTAGTACTCTTTTCATAAGAAAATACAAAAATTTAAAGATTGGTTTGATTAACAATTATTGTATCATAATTGAAGCTGTAAATACTTAGCATGTGATGTGCGTTCCTTGTTTCTATTAGGGATTCCAATCTAATATTTGACTCTTTATTAATATTCAAAAATTCAAAAAATGTGTATTTAACATGCAACTAGCATTTACATATTGTACTAACAATAGTTAATACGTCTCCACAGAAATATGAAAAAACACTAAAATAGCTATTCCAAATATTCGGAATTCGAATATTTGGAATGCATAGTATATTTCTATATTTATGAATCGGACAAACGGATTTTCTAAACAGACGAAAATGCGGCTTAGTAAAGAAGAAACTTTACATTATGTAATTGCATATAATGTATGTTTATTGCTTTCATCACTGTATTTAAATGTGGGGGGGGAGGACCTGTAGGTTACATGGTTAATATATATGGAATGGATGGAGTCTTAAAACGTTACTACTAAGGATGTTCACTGTATTAAAAAATGATGAATAGATTACTGCTTGGGAGTCATTTGATTCAAAAACCAATTTGGAGGTGAATGGTTCAAAGATGAAATCAGTTGAATTGCGTTTTAAACAATCACTCTATCTTCTTTATTTAGGCAAACATAGATTTAGAAGTGATGATATCATATAGCTGCATATAAATTCATATGTCATTTAAAATCTGAGATGTGAGATCTTATGAAATAAAATTTAGAAGCACATCTGAGATTTCTAAAATAATTTATTGTTTCGCATGTTTATTCAAGTTCAATTCTGAGCTCATAATTTATTTTAATATAAATGTGAAGCTTTCAACTTTATTTACCAAACGACATATTTTTTTTATATCTACGGTCATATTTTAATGCCACTTCCACCGATAAAGATAATAAATATATTCTATGTAAAAAAATGTTCATATGAAGTGCACTCTGCGATGCTATCTATGTAGGTACTTGATTGTCATACATTACGGCGAAATTAACTAACCTGCTGTTTATTTTTTCCAGGAATACGAGATGGCTCACGTCATCCTGCGATCAGGCCCTTCCCCACGCCCCGCAGCTTTTATCCTGGAGCGAGCCACCACTGGAGATCCCGATGATTTCTTCCCTTGGCAATACTTCGCGAGGACTTCGGCAGAGTGTCTGGATCTTTATGGAATACCATCTATCTCGCATGGGAAGCCTAAGCCTTTGGCAGGACCTGATCCGACGTGCACAGCGTTCTTTGCCAAGTTGCAGCCAACTGAATATGGCGAGGTATGATTTCAGCCGTATTATACAATATAAAATGAAAGTTGATAACTTTGTTATTCCACTGGATGCGTTACTAAATTTGACACGTATTTTGCCTATTTAAGAAAAAAATTCAGATTTATCACATTTACAAGCCCGTGGAGCTATCAATAAAGCCATCAACTTTAATTTTATATTATAAAAACCTTTTTTTTTTACTTTTTTTAAACACATTTTATACTCGATTCGTATTTTCCTACTGTATTCTATTCATTATCAGAAGCGCCAATTAAAGTTTTCCCACTGTTAGACAAAGTCTGCCACTGGTAAAAAAATGATATGACAATATTGTTCGTGAAAGGAAAGAAGATTAGAAGAAAAAAATTGAAATAAAAATAGTTTATTTTCTGTATTACAATACTATATAGTTATTCGTACAATGTTCACCCTCAATTGATGATTTCTTAAACCGTAGATTGGCAACCAAATTCTGATACATCTCTCTATCGTAGGTTCAGACGTATTTAATCACCAATTTATGTTAGAATTGAGCTATTTATGGATGCAAATAAGCAAACAGAATCTCTTTCTAATTATCTCTTAAACCAAGTTCCATAAAATTTACATAACTTAAATGAGGAATCAAATAGAATTACAATGAAAAATGTATGTCACTTTACAACTTTTCTGCATTATTTTTGATCAAATTGCCCCAGTGACATAATAAATTTGCTTCATCAGTGCCCTAAATCAATAATGAAGTATCCTCTTTCCAATTCGTAGACGATCATCCGTATCGTCGCTTTTTTTATTTATAGTGTATGTAACATTTATTAAATGTGTTCTCGTCTAAAAGTTAATGAAAAATAAATCTGTGTTCATAGCATTCCGCATATATTTTCCGCGAATTTCTATTACTTATGATAGGCTATCTGTGCATTTGTACGTGCTTTCGCGGTAAAGGATTTAGTTGTTTGTTTTATACCGTAGAAACAGAGTTTTCGCGACTGGTAAAGCCGACACCGTTGCAACGCGGCGTGTTTTCATTTCTGCTGTCGTCGTAGATCCGACATAAATGGAATATGTTTTAAATCAGTGTCCTAAACCATTACGCCACACTTACATCAGGCTTAGAGCTTTGTTGCTATTATGAAAACGGGTAATCCCCGAAGCAATCTACTTCGCTGTTATGGCTGTTGCGTGCGCACTAGGAAGAATTGTGGTTCATCTAATTGGCCAGAACTAGGGTTACAATACATTCGGATTTTCCCGGACATACCCTCTTTCTAAAGGCATCCAACAGGAATATTAGTATTCTTCACACAAAAACGTTTTGGAAAAATTCCTCATATGAACACATAAAAAAACAAATATGTGTAGAAGCAACAAAAATACCAGCTCTTGCATTAAACTTCTTAGTTTCGCTAATTACTAGTCTTTTAAATTTCTAAATCATTTCAAATTATTACTTTTGATGTATAGTGTACGTTTTACAATTGTTTACTACACTAATTCATTGTGTGTATAATACACAGATCGTTTCAGTGTACTGGTGTGTATGGATTCCGTGATACTAGATCCTAGAGCGTTGATATATTGTATAATTAAAATAAATTATACTTCGTCATCAATTTTAGTAAGTGTGTTATTTGTTTTCGTCTTTTAATCAATGTAACTACAATATTTATGTAGTAAAACAAATTTCTTCTATGACTTTTTGCATAAAATTGTAGAACATGTTCAATTATCGTGACCCACAATAGCAATAAGATATGGTAACCCTACATATGGTAAGCTAAGCTAACTAAGTAGATATGGTAAGCCAACAGAAACACTTGTTATATTTTATTTGATGTTATCGTACACAAATATTATCACTTGTTATTTATAACAGTGATAAGTTTTATATTCGATGTATTAGACAAGTGGTCTGAAAACTACAGCCCGCGGACGGACACTGGTCTGCGGTCATAAGAAGTCGTAACAACCCGTAACGCACAAAATAGCAAACGGAGCGAAGTCTACCCACGCACCCTGCGCACATAAATATCTCACTCTCCGGTTAGTCTCAATACGAAAACTTGCGCGTAATTCAAAACTACATGATGTTGGTATGATGAGCTAGCTAGGTATTGGCCCTTGGGACTTATTGGAGAAGTCAGTGTGGTCCTTAAGCTAAAAAGTTTGGAGACCCCTGTATTTGACAATCGAGTGACTACAAGCCCCTTAAAGGTAATCAAAACCATCAAAATTTTATCGGTTCTTTGCACTTTCTTAGCATACTTCTTACAGTGTAACACAGCGATTCCCAAGTATATTTCGTCACCGAACCCGTTTCTATGAATCCGAATAATATTATAACTCCTGAAACGATTTAAGTGTATAAATAGCTTAAGTCAAATTTCCAGTGATTTTTTTTTACTTAAAGTCAAACACCATATACTTACCAGATGTTCTCTTAATTCCTGTTGTTTAGGGCAGAACCAAATCTTATTCAATCCCTATCACTTGATATTAGATAAAAACGTACCTAAAATATTTTCAGGTATCGATGTGTAAATATGTATATTTTTATGTGTGTTTGCGAAACCTCTAGCTTAACCCCACGAAACCTCATTTGGGAAACGTTGGTGTAGCTGCTCACTGTAGCATATTGCATTTATCCATTAAAGAGCTAAGTATGTGTGAATAATAATATTGTGGTTAAGAAATTCTTTAAGCATACACTTTGTATCACGACTGACCTCTTCCAGTAACAATTCCCATATTAAAACATACAAGCGTAGAGCATTGTATTCTTTCTACGCAAATCAGTGGAAACAAAACTTTTCCGATACTGAATTAAGCAATGAAGCAATGAATACATAAATTTCTAGCGTGTAAGGTAATATGTTTTTATTGTAATAATGCGTAAATACGCCATATTTGAAAACATTATTTTAAAACTATCTTTATTGACACAGTTACCGTAGTAAAATGAAGTTTTTCAATAGGTTATTTAGAAGTTATTTGTAAACCTACAGTTAACATCCTATAGAAAACAATGCCTATAGTAATTTGGCTTCAACATTTCCATGGTACTCAATCCTGTATCTACCACCATCCGCCAATGATTCACACTTTTCTTAAAGAATACATTCCGCTGACTACGTCAATCGTGTTTTATATTTTTATCACGAATGTGCAAAGAAAGGTGTCCAAAACTTTGTCACACTATTATAATGACAAAAAAATATTTTTAAGAATGTGAATAAGTAATCTGACTTAAGGAATAGGAGCGGGATAATAAAATGCATAATGTATTAAGCATCTTTAGATTTCGCTATTCTTTCGTTTACGCTTGTAAGAGGCTAAATCTTGTAAACAATTTAATGTCGCTAGAATAAACCATAGTATAGGTACTAAGAAATAGCATAACACTGTGATAATTAAAACATTGTCATTAAAAAAACTAAGATGGCCGATTTCCGGATCAACAGCGTTAGCGTCACTTCAATGAGTATCTCTCGGAATGTGTAAAAAAGTTATTTTTTTGTGTTTTCTCTCTCAGGTTGAACACTTTTTTCCATTTTTTTAAACCTGATTATCTTATATACAATAGCCCAGACCGGTCTGTAGGCGTAGATGTAGACGTTTTATTATTATCGCATACACGTGTAGGTATGAAATTTTCTCATAACCTAAACGTCTGCAGTGTATATAAACAATACACACAGTTCCGACGTGACGAAATTTCGAGGCAAACAATCAACAATCAGTCCGTCAGTATGGAAACTAAAGAACACCTACTTTAGACATTCAGAACTTCAATTTCAATACAGTCATCTATGACGGGAGTTCCCATTGATAATATTCGTCTACAATCAATATTAGAAATAAGAAAACAATCCCTAATCTAGTAGATAAATGAAATATTTATGTTGAGAAAACTGTCAAATATTAAAAACAAATGAGCACCTCATATGTGATTCAAATGAGTTCTATTCGATAGATTTGCCATCGAAAAGAATTCAAAAATATTTCGCTTAATGTCAAACAGAAGTCAGAAAGACAAACCATTATTTGAAGAATAATATATATTTCAATTGGCAAATTCTATATTAGGCAACATCTGCTCGCATATGGCGCTGTAACAAGCAACTAGTGATGTTAAAAAAGGATATATATTACATTATTGTATTTTTTATGAAGATTAAATTTTATTGCCATAAACATTGTCATTCATCGTCATCAATTCTAACGTTCTCTAACCGACCAAAACACGAGTAACTCGTGCGTGCTCAGACTCAACATTTTAGTTCTGGTTTTGTACGCCTTTTCTTTCTCGCTTTTGTAGCCAAACTACAATATATTAACAAAATTAATCTCTTTATTGTGATTATTCATTTCATCTTCAACCACATTAGACAATACCATAAAAAACAAATTCTTTATACTTAATATACTAAGCAGAAGAATATAATAATTAATATGTGATACAAAATGTTTGCCGTACGAGACTGAGCTATAATAATTTAAGATATCGACTGAGTTTGCTTGATGGAACTTCAATATCAAATTTGAATTGTTGAGATTTTGGAAGTACATGGAAATGTACAAAATCTCAACAATTCAAAATAGTTGGCCACTCTTATTTTCACAAAACATACTTATGAAAATATACTTTCTTATTTACAGAGGTAAAATACATTTTTTGTTCTAATTCCGTGCTTTGTAATGATCGGGACAGCTTTTGCTCATCGTAACCATTATCAACTGATGAAAACGGTCCTGATCATTATAAAAAATGTGAAATTAGTACAATTTTTTTTTTCATACATCATAATTAATTTGAATTACCCTAAAGAATCCTCGGTTCCACTGAGCATTTTCAGACTAATTTTATCGCAAGGTTATTTATTCTAAGGTAAAAAAACGATTCTAATTCTCAGCTAAAAAATGAAGGATGGGGTTTTCCTTCTACTGGAGGTGAAAAAAAATATTACATTAAAAAAAAAAAGAAAATGTTCTACGATTATATTATAGTACTTACAATAAAACGTTTTCTGAAATATTTTTTTCCCATCTGATTGCTCTTTTTTTTCATTTTAGAAAAACGCAAATTCATCACATACGACATATTGTAAGAATTGTAATTCGTGAGACACCATTTTAACTAAATACATAAATAAATTTATTTGCGATGTATAAATTTCAATTGACAATTATTTTACATTTTGATTTTTATCGTAGTGCTAAATGACAATATTTACTTTAAAAAATTCGTTACGTAACCACAAACTTGTTTCAAATTAAGACTTCTTTTAACATCTCATATTAGCCCCTCTTAAAATAGCGTTTTCATGTATTATTAAAGCTGAAAATGTTTTTCCAGCGCTGTAAAGCAGAACACTAATTATCCTGTGACACACAAAATTAATATTATAAAAAGGAAGTCGTTAAAAATTCACCCAGCAGTCAACTATGCAAATACTTACGCAAATGGGTAATTAGGCATTATTATAACGCTGGATAAAAGGCTGCCAGTTTACACTATGCTTTAAGCTAGTGAGCTTTTAATAAAGCTCGGAAAAACAGAATCTACGCCATTTTAGTGTATTTACATATTCTGTATACCTTTTTTAAACATTAAAATGTAACTGATAGTGGAATTGGCGATAATTATAAAACTACATATTTGTTTTCATATTTAACAGAATAAAAAGACTGTTTTTTTGGTTTTATTTTTGACTATATTTGGATTAGATTCTATTTTATAATAATATATACTATGAAAAATTTGGTTTGACATTTTCTTGTCTTTGATTGACAATAAAGTGCTATTTAATGTAGCTAATTTCTCGTTTTTTTAATATTGGAATTAGCATGTTATTACCCCTTTATTATAAAATATTTTATGATAGTTGTGATGCTAATATCTGTCGATATTTAAATGCTTTGTTCATAATAATTGTATTAATAATACAAATCCACAGGCTAAGAAAATAATACAAAAAGGCTATGGTTGGTTGAGATCACATCAGCGCGGAGGCTTATTGGATCCGTCATCTGTACTATATAA
This sequence comes from Himalopsyche phryganea, assembly GCA_022494535.1. Taxonomy (NCBI): domain Eukaryota; kingdom Metazoa; phylum Arthropoda; class Insecta; order Trichoptera; family Rhyacophilidae; genus Himalopsyche; species Himalopsyche phryganea. The sequence goes on along the minus strand of JAGVSL010000154.1, from coordinate 106,736 downwards.
TATTGAAGGTTCAGGATAGTAGTACACCAAATTTTTGCACGGATTCGAAATAACACGGTCCAAGAAAAAAAGCCGATATTTTTTTAACTTTAGCACGGTTTTAAACCAGAAAAAATCACATATTGCACTGCATTATGTGCACCTGTATGTCGGTCTAGGAGACCGACAGTAACATGAACGAACTGTGAAATTCTAGCGTGGTTTAAAAATGATTATGACACATTATGAAGAATCATATAATCAGCATCTGATAATCAAATTTTTATTTCAAATCAATGAAACCAAAGATTGAAATTTTATTCAAGATACACTAGTAGATAAATCGCCAATAAAAATCTCCAGTGTCGAGAGTGATTGTTCGTCATAGGAAAACAACAGATAACGGGAACTTTATTATCTATTTGTGATACTGAATGACTAAATAATTACGTTATATGATACATAGTGTCAAATATAGTTTTTTGAGTAATATGTAATATGAAAAATTTACGTTTTTTTATTGCGTATTATTAGTTGAAACTTATCTACCATTTTTATATGAACACCTTACCTTTTTTTGCACGGTAGTATTTGTAACGTATCCACCGTGTAAAAAGAGAATTTAGTGTTGTACACAAAAAAGTACTTTCACAAATCACTAATCACTTTGGTACATTACATAAAAAATAAATTAAAAAACGATCCGGAGTAAGCCGATCTTTGACGACTCCGATTCCGTCTAAAATGCGATAAATCACGAATCTTATTCCTCAGCCCTGATAAATAGCTTACTTCTTTCATTGCATCCCTCGACCTCATGCACGACGTCAAATGACTTAGCTAATAAAAACACGCTTCTTAATGATATCGTTAGCTTTATTTTCCTGCCTATAACCTTTTTATGAGCGCAGGCGTTGAAATGCAATCATTTGGCTAATACATTATGTATTGTGTTTATCCCTCAATTGCCTTACATAGGCTTTGATTTGACGTGATTTAATTAAATGCATAAAAAGTTAATGGCCACACTTCGAGTTTATGTATCGCAGTAGGGTTTGTGCTGTGGGCTTGATTACGCCCCCTTGCAAGAGTTAGATTAGCACCCTTTTTTCGTAGAAGTATCGACGATCACTAACAACGTAATTATTTTGTATTTCCTTTCGTTCAATTTAGCTACAATGTAGTGAGGAAAAATATAATTCGACGTTACTCGATAGCCATCATGAATTACAGTCGTGCATAAATACATATTAATTTATAATTTAAGACATCGACTGAGGGTGCTTGATGGAATTTCAATATTAAATTTGGATTATTGAGATTTTGTACACTTCCATGTATTTTGTCACTAACGACCCGGGTTTCGCCTTTCGGCATCTTCAGGCATTCGAGCACACGAATGGACTCGAACTGAGACACGAATGGACTCATTTCGAGTCCATTCGTGTGCTCGAATGCCTGAAGATGCCGAAAGGCGAAACCCGGGTCGTTAGTGACAAAATACATGGAAGTGTACAAAATCTCAATAATCCAAATTTTACATATTAATTACTTCATATTATTTTGACACAGTGGCGGTTCATTTGTGAATTTGAGGTGTACACAATTGTTATACAATAAAAATATTAAATATGTATTTTACTTTTAAAACCTATTAAAAATATCGGTACCTACTTCAAAGCATCGCTTTATCGCTGAAAGACTTTTAAAAATTAAACACGATTTGTTTTGCACTACTTCCACATTTTTATAATGATCAAGAGCGGTTTCATTCGTGGCGAGCATTATCAACCGATGATGAGATGAGCGAATCCGGTTTGGTCATTATAAAACGTGTAAGTAGTTTGAAACAAATTGTGTTTTATTTTATGAATATAAATACATATATTGGACCAGGGGTGACGAACCTGCGGCCTTATAGATTTCAAGTGCGGCCTTTTGACTGAAATAAACAAATACATAATAAATTTCATTATTATCCTTCATTTAGAAAATAATGTAGATACATGTTTATGTATGTTCCTTAAATGCGGCCTTATTTGATTTTAAGATAAATCAATACGGCCTTCCGATAGGAAAAGGTTCGTCACCCCTGTATTAAAAAGATAAATTTAATATTTATTCCACAATTTCACAATATGAGATATTTTCGTTATCGGCACGTAAAAGCTCTACATTGTAAAATTGTCATATTTATTCCATAAAAAATAAATGAAATGCATTTTAAATGTTTTCTTTTCAGATCCACGTGACTCTAATCAGTGATGAAGACGAGAACTGGAATCGGGCGCAGTACGTCAGAATACGCCTATTGGGACTGCACGGCGACGGCAGACCAGATAGGCGGTATTACACGCTTCGTGACATCACAGTGGGCGGAAGGTGTATGTGTGCAGGTCACGCACACAACTGCAGGCACAATGTCGCCAGAGGGGTAAGAGTTATCTGTATTAAAACCTTATTCATGCATTTTATATTTCATGAATTTTTCGGAGGCGTATATACAGTCGTATATGGAAAGCGAGTAGATCGCAACTCATAGAAGCTTCAAAGAAGCGTACTTTTTTTTTTTTTCCAACACACTTTAATATATTTATAGAAATCAGGGTTTAGATCCAGTTGCGTGATAGACACTCCTGGCAAACATTTAAAAGTGACTGACGCTGCTACGTTTTGGTATATGCCCAAAATTACAAACTTCAAATCAGTAGAGGATGGTAAAGGGTAAACCAAACAACCAATTCAGATTTTAACAATTTTAAAATGTTCAACTGGAAAATATGCTGTGCATTATCCCATCGGCAGATACATATAGACAACACAGTGTTATTGAGAACTAACACATAAAACTATCAAATGGTTCTAAGCAAAATCCTTCACACATTCTATGTCAAACAAGATACTTACTAATTATCTAACAGCTAGTTCTTGTAAAACTATTCCCTACAAGAGCGAACATGTGTGCAAAGGAAAAGGGCGTTAAGACAAAAATTAGTTCTTTTCATGAGAGCCAAAACAAGATTTGCGAATTTTACTAATTCAGCATCATTGAATCGACTTGACTTCCTTTTTCTCTTATATGCATATATGTATTTAACTCATTTTTTTAATTTTTTAGACTAACCCTATTTTTCTTTCGCACACAGAATTATAATTGTTACTTATTTTGTACTTATACAATATAAGATTAAATTGGCAAAAATGTCATCTTTGCCAACTTTATCTTCAAAATGATTTCTATTCATGTTTGGTTGAAACAAAGTTTGAAAAATTTATTCCAAAGATAGACAATCATCTGTCACATCAGGATATAAAATAATTTTTAGTTAAGATAACTTACATATTTATATCTAGGTACATGTAAAGGAAAACAATTTTGACCTGACCTAATATTACATGTTAATTAATTTATAAAATACATCAACAAACACTTAAGATTATTTTTTTCTTTTTCCAGCGTCCGGATTGTGAATGCATCCATCATACCTGTGGTCCAAACTGCGACCACTGCTGTCCAATGTACAACCAAATGCCATTTTTACCCGGTATCGTGACTGAGCCTAATATCTGTCAACCATGCCAATGCCATGGTCACGCGTCAGAATGTATCTACAGCAAAGAAGTTGATGAAAAAAAGACCAGTATCGATACTCACGGTCGGTTCAAAGGTGGCGGTGTATGTGTCAACTGTCAGGTATGTAAATGTTTTAATATAAAACAAAATCAGTGCTGTCTTATTCTCACCGCTCGATTCTTGACTATATCAAGGTACCCAAAATATTTGCAATAAACATTATGCTAGTTGTCTACAGATGTCACTGTATCTAAAAGATAAAATAATAATTAAACTCTCGTCATTTTTATTCTCTCATTATAGGGCCAAATGAACAAATGTTCGATATTATATTATTATGTTGAGTATAATAAATAGAAAGTGGATATGCCATAACAACAATATTAGTCACAAGTGTTTTTTTACTTGACCAAGGATACCATTCGGAAACTCGATATTTATGATTGGCGAGATAATACATAAAATTCAAATGAATCAATAAATAAATAAATGAAATATACATAAAACGCTTCTATGGCAGACTTACATCGTATTGCTTATGATAAATATAAATGTAATTTTTTTTTAATGAGGTAAAATTATTACGCCTTTGTTTTATTGGATTCAGAAGTAACAAAGATACCTTGATTTCGATTATCTTTGATTGACTCATTTATAAAATATTTTGGATTGTTACAATTAATTCTGAAAATAATGCTTATACTATTATATTTCGGATATTAAAAGGTCACACTAATAATCAAGTTTACAAAATAAAATACCACTTTTTGCAATAAGCAGTAGTTGCAAAAGTCAACCTATATCAATCACACCAGTAAAAATGAGGAACACTAAAAATATAATGGTATTATTTTACATTTATTTTCAGAAACATACTTCAGGAATCAATTGTGAGAAATGTAAAAATGGTTATTTCAGACCTCCACATCTACTTTCTGATGATGAAGAACCATGCCTCAAATGCAATTGTGATCATAATGGATCTACAGGTAAAAAATTACTACAGGTATCAACCAGATTGTGCATTCAACCTTCTGATAGAAAGTTCATGCAATCGCCTTTGAGCTTCTCTCAAATGTTCCTTAGGAACTGGGCAAGTTAAAGTAAACTCTTCAAATTTGATATATAAATTCCATCACACACCCTCAGTCGATATCTTAAATCAAACTCTTCAAGTTTAATATCACATTACGAACAATTTCTGATAATAATTGCACACTTTTGTTTACTGAACATCCACAATCAGTATTGATATCGGGTTTTCTTAATCTTTTTACCCATTTAATAATGCTTTCAGGTAACAGAATCTTTATTAAAATAGTAGTTAATCTTTATTAAAATAGGACACATGTGGGGAACTGATATAAAAATAAAGTCATTCTCCACCCTAGAAATAAAAATAGCCAGGAATGGCTTTCATTGAACTATACTGAGGTTTCTGAGGAGGTCTTCACGATTCTGATATATATTTTCAATGCCTTCCGTGCTAAGCCAATATGAAACGTAGTCAAATATGACCCCCTGAAAGTGTGCTAATTCAGCATTCCAGCTTGTTTCTAATCTAACGAACACTAAACTTATGTAAATAAATAATTTAAATAATGCTAGGAAACTAATACTCTCAATGCATTCTTCTAAAGGAAACTGTGCTTATGATGAAATTGACGACACTGTTAGATGTGAATGTATAATGGGCTTCGGAGGTAATCGCTGTGATAAATGTGACCCAGGCTATAGAGGATTTCCAAAATGTGAGATATGCCCATGCAACACAGCTGGAAGTATTTCCATTGGTGATTGTGTGGGAGATTGCCAGTGTAAAGTAAGTATAATTTATCTTTATTACTTTTTTATTATTTTGAATATTCTAAAATAGAATCATCATTGGATTCATAGATGGCAGTGTACACAATTTCTAAAGGCACATCTGTTATTCTTGACCATAATGATGAAAGAAAGAATTTTCTATTACCATTTGCCATTTAAATATAAAAACTCATTGCACATTTGAATTATTATTGATTTTGATGTGACACAATCCTCCTGGAAATTCCCATACAATAACTATTGCATGTCTAATTTGAATTGTTGAGATTTTGTACATTTACATGTATTTTGTCACTAACGATCTGGGTGTCGCCTTTCGGCATCTTCAGACATTCGAGCACACAAATGAACTCGAATCGACAATTGCATTATCACAATAATCAAGAAATTGTTTGAAATGAATTTATTTTACTCATAAATATAATAAATATGTCTATCTATGTGAACTCGAATTGACAATTCGAGATCATTCGTGTACTCGAATGCCTGAGGATGCCGAAAGGTGAAACCCGGGTTGTGACAAAATACATGGAAATGTACAAAATCTCAACAATTCAAATTTGATATCAAAATTCCATCAAGCACCCTCAGTTGATATCTTAAATTATTGCATGTCTGTTATAACCATAATTCGATACATCATATTTCAGTAGATAATAAAATATGGACAAATTCTTAACAGATCTATTTTGATTTACTTTGCAGTTTAATGTAGAAGGACCCTTTTGTGATTTATGTAAAGAAGGCCACTTTGCGTTAGATTCAAACAATCCTGAAGGGTGTACTCCGTGTTATTGTTCCGGAGTAAGTTCCTTATGTCAAGCAACTTCAATAGAAAATCACGTGGTAAGAATTGACATAACCTATTTTTTAGTCTTAAAATAATTTATTAAACAGTCGCTATGCCTTAATCTTTACATAATAATTAAGATTAATTTGGTATATATACTTAGTACTAAAATGTGTGTAAATCGAATATTCTCTTGCCTGTTCCTTTCATTCTGATGATTATTAATTTTCAGTTTCAAACTCTCGAAAACTGGTCTGTAACTGACATAAGTGTGTCACAATTTGTGACTCCTACAATAGACACAGATTCAGGATGGCTAACGGTAGGAAATTTTGAGATCTCTGGCATCGAATCTTATTATTGGAGTGCCCCACACTTATATTTGGGAAACAAACTAAAAGCCTACGGCGCTCGACTTATATTTAACGTTGGATGGGTTGTTATGCGAGGTGACACAAGTGGAAAGCCTACTACAGGTCCGAATGTTATACTCATAGGAAACAATGGAATCAAAATAGCATATGATGATATTTCTTATCCTCAAAAAGGTGACGAATTAGAAATAACAGTTCCATTAAATGAACAGTTTTGGTATCATGTACCTCCATCGCTAAAAGATATCGTAACAAGATTGAGAAGGACAGAATACAGAGGTGATCGTGTTTCAAGAATGCAGTTTATGAGTGTGTTAAGTAATATAAAACATATTCTTTTAAGAGCTAAATTTCATACAGATCAAGCTGAAGGAAGCTTAGAAAGTATGTTAATTCTTATCGGAAATGGTAAATCAGAAGCTGTGATGTCAAACGTTGAAAAATGCTCCTGTCCCCCTGGTTATACCGGTCTGTCTTGTGAAATCTGCGCTTTTGGTTACGTTGGAGTCTACACTAACACCAGTAATCACATGGAACAGTTTGAATGCATTAAATGCAACTGTAATGGACATGCGGAGACCTGTGACCTCTCGACTGGAAAATGTGCAACATGTGAGCATAATACCATGGGTGGAAAATGCGAAAGATGTTTGAGTGGACACTACGGAAATCCATTAGTAGGAACAAATGATGATTGCAAGAAATGTGCCTGTCCTTTGTTGATAGACAGTAACAACTTCAGCCCTAGTTGCTCTCTAGATGGCAACTTTGGCGACAGTTATTTTTGCACTCAGTGTCCTGAAGGTTATACTGGAGATCATTGTGAAATGTAAGTACAACAATCCATCCATACAAGAGCTGAAAGCAAAACACTAACATAAATATACCAAACAAGTCAAAGGACTGTATATGACAATATCATTACTTGAAAACATTATTTTGTTCAACTGATTTTAATGTCGCGACACTACTAATATTTTGGCCTTATTATATTTCTTTAGCCCTTTCCCCACCTAGACATTAAACCCTATCATAGTGCAATGCTTCATTGCAAAAAATACATTATTTGTCTCTAATATCCAATAATCTGCTAATGTATAAAATTTTCATATAATGTAGGTATATTAAATTTAACAAAAGGGCAATATTATTTCTGTATTTTGCTTGTGGTGAATCGTTGCGGACATCTTGGGAAAATTTTGGTGCACTGTGGAAGATGACGGGTTTCGGAGCACTGCAATAGATTGAAACATTGCAAGCTATTAGCTCTGCAAGAATTTATTGTTATCGAACAAAATAAAACGATATTTTTGTACTCTTTGCAATGTAGTTCTACCAAGTATATGTTAATTCAACTATTCATTTTTAGATGTGACTATGGCTTCTTTGGAGAACCTACGGTACCAGGATCTGTTTGTGAAAAGTGTTCTTGCAATGGTGCTCCATGCAATTCTACAACGGGCCAGTGCTTGTCTTGTCCTGGAAATACACAAGGTTTCAAGTGTGAAAGGTATGTTAGATTTTGATAAGTCATCTTATACCTTAGTATTGAGTAGAAAATAAAATGTCGATTTTAAAACAACTGTCGTATTTAATAATTTTCAATAATTATTATAGTTTTAATGCTGGTGTGATTCCAAAATGACTGTCAACTATTTTACATTATTCTTGTAGAAATAAATACTTTGTATTTTGACCTTATGAGAATGATTTTTGTTTGACAGTCAAACATATCAGTAGAAAGACAATAAATGCCGTAAGGATTATATTAAGCAACTTGTATTCTCTCTGTTTATAGATGTAAACCTGATCATTATGGTATTGCATCGGAAAAAGATTGCAAGCCTTGCGAGTGTGACCTCAGTGGCTCTGAAACTACTACATGTCATCTGAATACCGGACAATGTCAGTGCAAAGAACATTATTCTGGACGATCATGCAACAATTGCAAGGTAAATTATATTCTTCAACTTACAGCATAGAAACTTTTTATTTGTTTCATAAATTAAAATACACATCTTATGGTCCCAAAAAATTCTATGACCTGCAAGAATGATTGTCAAACTGTTGCTCATGAATTACTTTTAGTTCTCGGCGGCATTCTAAACAATACATATGAATAGACATATTGCCATTACGAATATAGTACTGAGCATTATGTGTGATGTGAAATAATTACAATCAGTCACAGATAAACTGATCTGAAATGCACTTTACAACAAACACTCATCACAGTTTGTGGGCATACTGCTCTCAAATAATGTGGTTAATCGTTCGCTGCGAAAATTTGATGTGCACAGTGCTGCAAAAATTAAAGATTTTTTAGTTTTTACATCCCTTAAGATCGTGTATAATATTAATTATTGAAAACAACCGAATCTCACCAATCTTACTGACTGTGTTGAAGCAAAAAACTAATGAAATGACCACTGCTTAGACATTTTGTTTAGTAATTGATCTTGACTTAGACGAACACTTTAATATTTCATTATCAAGTAGTATATTTTACCAAAATATCTTTCATTCATATGGTAAAGATGACTTTGGTTATCAGGCAGTTAGCAGTTTGCTAGATTTCAACTCTATTTTATTGTATTAATTATTTTAATATTTTAGGAAGGATTTGGAAATGTATCAGCTGGGTGCATCCCTTGCACTTGTGATAAAATTGGATCATCAGATTTATCATGTGATCCTGTAACTGGTCATTGCGCCTGTCAAACGGGAGTTGAAGGGTTTCACTGCGACGCCTGTCAATATCTTCATTATGGATTTTCTAAGGATGGCTGTAAAAGTAAGTGCTCATTAAGATATCACTGAAAATATATTTGAATTATCTTCGAAATTTCTGCAAGTCTAAACAATATATCTTCACAATTAGCACGGACAGTATTTCTAGAAAAGAAATTAATTGTTAAATATTATTGCATATAAAATTGTATACCGACATCTGTGCGTGATCTCAATCAAAAAAATACTGGAATAGTAATGCTTTTACTGTATAGAGCTCGCTACATAATAATAATTTATAAATTATCAATGACTCTACCGATTCAGAGATGTCGGTACTTCCCTTTAGATTTATATTTACTTTAGAGCAGTGTACTACTGATATATAGATTTCACAATGAAACCTTGACTAAAATAATCAAACAATATAATTTAAAAAATTAAAACCAATTGCCCATTTTTTTATATCAAGTTAATTAAATTTTCATGCAAAGTGAGGTTTAAAATTATTTATAGTATTTATAGTGGTGTTTTTCAGCTTATTTTATTTTAAAAAATACGATTATTTTTGAGCCTTTGTTACTCTTTAAAAAAGACCGAAGAGAAAAAATATACATAAATTTTAATAATACACATCTCGACTATTATGATTGCAATACAAGATACCTGATTAATTAGTATTCTGACAGCACCCTCGTATTTTCTTTAATGCAACTAACTGTCAACACCATAAATGGCACAAAATAGTCTCCATCCTCAGTTTCTATTGACAAACATTTATTCTTTGTAATGTCAATCAAGTTGACAAGAGTTGTATCATTGACTGTTTCCGCATATCTGCATCTTATAACATTTCTACTGTATTACACCGACGTCATCACTTGTCATCAATCCACTGCTGGAGAAAGACTTAACAAATCTCCATGTACCCTTTTCGATCTACAGGATATCCAGGGGAAAGGTGGAGAAAACGATCAATACTAAAATTTTCCAGAGAAACGTACAGAGTATGATAAAACAACTATAAAATTTATGACATTATGACTTTATTGACAATCTCTAGATAATCTTTAGATTTTTAGCTACAACGCAGTGATTGATTCTAATCCTTTAATAATTCAAAAGTTATCAGAATTTGCGAATTAGCAGATAGAAAATAAACACAATTTTAATAAATAGCTGGAAATGAATAAATTAGAAGTATTTGTTACTAAATAAATGTTAAAAAAAACCTCTTTCGAATCTAGGATATTCCCTATAAACACAATTAATTTACAATGTTACTGTTGTATCGTCCTCCGCCCCTCACCTGTTTTACGAAAAAATCCGCCATCTTTCAATTTTACTTTCTGCTATTTAGAATTATAAGAATCAATAACTACGTAATCAATAAAAATCTTAAGATACATTTAGGCTGTAGATGCTTCACAAAGAAGCGAAACACGTATCATTCATCGCTACACAACAAAATTATCTACAAAATTATGAGTTATTGTATATTGAAAATGAATGAATGAAATGTCAAAGCAACCGAAATTAACGGACAATCCAAAAAATATTTACTGTGGAACTTTTATGATAGGATCGCGAAAACCCTGATCAATATCTTTTCCATGTATATGTTACATCAAGGGTGCCCAACCTTTTTTGCCTTGGTAGCTACTTTTCAATTCAAAATTTTCTCGGGATCGGTTTCTAATATGATTGTTATGGGAAATTTTATTTAAGGATTTTTATTTTCGTCAAACTTAAAAATGGTTTTTTAAATGCAAAATATTATTAGATAAGTATGTGCTTATAAAATAATTAAAATTTAGTATTTTCGTATATTTATTATTATTTTTATTGTGTATAATATATACATGTATTTCATTTATATAAAATAATATATTTTTTTAAAAACTCACGAAAGTTTTCGGAATAGACCGGTTGGGCATCCTTGTGTTACATTAATTTGTTAACTCGTTTTTATTGGCGTAATCTTTTTAAAAATAACGGATTTCACTTGTCTAATCACAGCCATGTGTAAGTTTAATATAAACAACATCGAATACTCAAGACTGTCTATTTTTGATATTGGCATCGATAATACGGTTATCGAATGTTTACAATATCTCTGCTAGTTAAATCGAAATGTCTGTTTTATATCAAATTGTCGACGCTATAATTCTCATCGAAAGCGAAAAAATATTTCGCGATGTTTTGATTAGAAAATGCCAGTTAGCTTAGGTTTCTAACCAGAAGCATTATTTTACAAAAATAATCAAATAAATTTAAATATAATATATGATTTATGAATACTAAGTCAATAACTTTTACTTAAGAGCACTACCACATCCCTTCTGTAGAATACTTAACTTTGTATGTAGGCAACACCACCCGCTATGGCTTCACACCCTTTTTGCAGGGCTTATTCCGTAGCGGAACAATGTTATTCATATTTCATTTTTTTCTGGAAATATTGCATGTGCATAAAAGATTTGGGTAATGGAATAGTTGAGCTCAACTTGATCTCTGGAGAACGTCGTGAATGTCTCGTAATTTAGTTTTAAGTAGTCCGACGAGACCGACAAATCCGACTGGTGGTCGTATAGAAGAGGTCTGCACGGGCCCGGGCTCGGCCCGTGGGCCGGGTTCGGGCGGATTGAGACGATTGATATTCGGGCTCGGGCCGGACCCGGGTAAGGGATTTTTTCTTCAGAAAAATATTTCGGACTATGCAAAATAATAAAAATAATTTAATAAATAAATAAAATAATTTATTACGTTTTGAATAGCATTGAACACAATAGAATTTTGTATTTGATAAGTATGGAGACAACATTTTATATTTTGGTAACCTGAAACCAAGCTCATAAAATTGTTATTGATCCGTGAAACAATGCTTTGTCCGTTTAATCATCACCGATGATAGTAAGTTTAAATAGTTCGTAAATGAATAAAGTGTGAAATCATTCAGTATCTGCTTTCCATTCGTTTTGGATAGTCGACTGTTCCTTGTGCCGAAAAATTCATTATAAAAAAATTCGTTAAAAATGAATTTCAACGATATAAAGAAAATGTTGAAAAGTGGTGACTGTGGTGATGTGTGGAAATCATTCCGTGAAATAATAGAATTTTCTAGATCTGAAAATGTTGAGTAGGTACGTTAATCAATTTTATGTCACTGTATTTTTTTTAAATCGGGTTTTTTTCGGGCCGAGATATATAAATTTAGGCTTCGGGTCGGACTCGGGTAACAAGTGTGGTATTAAGACTCGGGCTCGGGCCGGCTCGGGCTTGGTAATTTCATCAAATATCGGCCCGTGCAGACCTTTATCGTATAGTCTTGATCAATTATCCTTGTTCGTTTATATATGGACGCTCCTAAAGGATGTGATCACCATCATGAATTTACATTGTAGTCTATCTGTTAGCCAGGCAATATATTTATCTCGGAAATGTATCTTTTAAATTCATGTTGAAAATAAATAACCTTAACAATGAAATACTCTGAAAGATTGTATTATAAATTATATACGTAAACAAATAATATACTATATTATATGCTGTCCTGTTATGATTTTTTTATCTGCGGAACCATTATAATAGAAAAAGAAATAGTCCACATTCAAGATGATGTTTTATTTACAAATATCTACATTAATTTACCTGGCTCGCGAAGGAGCGTGCCAAATATGATTTGACTTCTTGCACTTATCTTCAATGTAGATGCATCATTGACACCGTATATTCAATCGTATGTAACTTACTTCTGTAGTTTTATCTACGTCAGTTAAGACACGACCGTATTGCCAGATCGACGTAAAATTAGCAACTATGTATAAATAATGATGATTGGTGTTTAGGGTCAACAAAATGACATTTATTCCTCTATTTTAAATTGTATTTAATGAAACCGTTTAAAACACTATACCTTTATTTTATTTCCGACTGACAGTCCCTTACTTGCGTTCGTTTGTTTTAATCGCATTGAAAAAACAAATAAATCGCTGTACAATAGCGTTCCATTAATTTTTGAATATTTTGGCTAGAAACATGACCAACAGATGCCATTTGTGAAGTGATGATAGATGACCAAAGCGAATTCCTGAAGATAATGAGTCCGCGAGACGAAACATGGCGCTTCCCAAGATTACCAGACCGTGTCTCCATCTGTTATGGCTCCTTCTCCTTCACCCACCGTGAATGAGGCGAATCGAATTCAATGCCTTTCATATTCCTTAAACTGTTTGAATAAATTATTATAATGTTCGCTTCACGTTTCATGATCGATTTTGTACGAAGAGAAACTGACGACAAAATGTAACGAATTTATTACGTCATATTTCTACATATTGCTTTGACGTAAATGAAATTATAACCACGATTTTATTATAAAGATAATAATGATCTGTTTTTAATATTTTCGTATTTTTACGTTTAATATTAAATTTGATAGAATGACTGATGATAGTATAAATAAATTTTCATCGCAGTGGTTGGTCAAATTATGACTTTATTTATATAGCAATGGGATTATGCATAGGAAAAACACATTGACTTTTTTTAAATTATTAAAATTGGAATCAGTCACTATTGGAGTACAAGTCATACGGTTTTTAATGACTTCACAGTATTGCTTTAAGGTAAAATATATATATATTTATAATTTAGATAATGCTTAGCCACTGAGTGAAACCAGCACTTTTGCTTTACAAAGATAATGTATGAATGAGTTGAAAAAGAATGAAAAGTATTCCCAAATCCTATAAGTGTTCGAGGAAAATAAAAATCTTTTTTTTTTCGGAGGATTCCACGGCAACTTTGTTGAAATTCATTTTTAATATAAAATTTAAATTGATAACTTAGTTATCAATTTACTGAATGTGTTATTAATGTAACACGTTTCGCTTCTTTAATAAGCATCTTCAGACTAACTAAATCGCAAGGCTATTCATTTCTAAGGTAAAAACGATTCTAACTCTTAAATTAAAGATGAAGGGTAGGCTGGATTTGGTTCCTTCTACTGGACGCGGGGAGACGGTAAGACACAAATAATGATCTAATAAGTACAAATTACTATAGCACAAGGGCTTCCAATCCTGGGATCCCGTGCAATTAATCAATCCCGTAATCCCGGGATTTAATTTTTACGAATCCCGGGATTTCGGAATTCGTTGAAAAATATCAAAAATTAATTCAAATTTAAACTGTCAATTCTAACAGGATGGACTATACAAATAAAAGACGTTGTCGGTGTAACTTATTTTGATTTATGTACGTACATCATTTTTTACTATACTTTATTAATATTTGTTTTGTGCTCACCTTTACTCTCATATTTCGAATCAGCTATAGACAGGAACAGACAATTTATTGTTTTTTGCGACATTATCCCTCGGAATCATTTTTTTACGGACACCTGCACGTGAAAGTGGTGATTTTTGTCTGAATCTTTAATAAAATTTGAACTACAAACCTTTCGACGACAATAAGCGCGCAATTTACTATGAATATTCTGTTTGGAAATACGTTTTGCGAGAAATAGATAAACAATAAATGGAGTGCAAAAAGTGAGAATTAAAAACAAAAGGTGGATCTGCTGAAGTTCTTCATGTTCAGATGAATTCAATTTATAAAATGAATGTTATATAATATCTAAGCATATATAATTTTAAACAAAATTTTAATACGACATAATTACAATATAATTAAGTGTTTATTTTACTACATAATTAAGTGATGTTTTTTGACAATTTCATACATGAAAACCTAGCTTCTTTTTAATCCCGGGATCAGAAAAAGGGTCCGGGATTGGATGCTCTATATAGCACTACTAATTCCAAATTAATTAATAATGTGTTAACAATTTTAATTTTATATTAAAAATGAAAATCTATCCGAAGCCATCACACTTATTCGCAATTTCTAATTGAGTATTGGTACTTTTTACGAAATGATATAAACGCATTCTCTTGAATTCTGAAATCATTAAGAGGAAATAGAAACATTAATATCATGCCATTATAAAATAATTTCTCCTGATTAAATACTATCACACCATCAATATTATATTTTTTACGGTGATTATGATTTTTCTAGAAACGAATAGAGATTGGTGTACAAAAAGCTGTCGCTGGATATTTCTTCCATACTCTCCATTTTTAAAAATTCCTCGTAGCATCAATATAGAAATGTCTTTCTTTGACCAAAATAAATGTGCGGCATTTAAAACTAAACCAACATCATCAATTTCGTAATTTATTTTCCCAACTTATTTTGAACAATATATTAAGAGCTAAACTAAGTTTAAAAACAGCAATATCTCAATGGTTCAACTTTTAATGTTTAAATAAATAATATTAATATCGGTGTCAGATATTTGGTCGCCTTACAAATAAATGCCCGCGGCTCGACATGTCTAATATATCAGAGAAAAAAGCGCTCGCCACAAAAGTGGACCAAAATACAACAGAGCTTTTGTTGATTTAAAGGCTTTGCATTATGTCAGTCATTCATTACACAAAATATTGCGACATGGGTGATTTTTCTTGGAAGCTTTTCCACTGACCCAAACAGATATTAAGTTATTTCATGTCAACCTCTTGATTAGACTATCTGCTTTTGTATATTTTAGCTGTTCCAATAAAATAGAGTAATACTAGTGTTTCATTAAAAAGTCTAGTTATATGTACCGTTAGCTAAATTTTTAGGAGATTGGCGGGGTCCGTGGTCAAGTGGCCAACATCTTTGGATTCAGTTACAGTGCTCACGGGCCAGAATCCCAATACGGACAGTTTCATAAATTGATTTTTCAATCGATTTATGGATTTCTGTTCGAAATCATAGATGTTCGTGATGTCTAAATTTCCCTCCCACTCATCCAACCGTCAAAACGAGGCTTAGCGAGAGATATTAGCTAACCACTAGTCCTGTCCTAGCCCTATACTTCAATACCCTACTCTCTTCGAAAAAAATAGAGGTTCAGCAATTAAGTAAAAAGCAGATCTCGTATAAAAATTTCTGTTAAGATACTTTTATTATGAGTCCATACGCTCTACATTAAGAGCGGACATGGTTTTTTTTTTTAAAAAGCGGTCAATAGTGAAATACAAAGCTCAATAATTCAATTAATAATAAAGTACAATAATCCATTAAAACTTGCTTAGTCTCATTCGGAACAGGAAAAAAAATAACAAACGATGAAAAGCCAGTTTATTATTAATTGGTGTACTGAATTTATAAATAGTCTTGACACAGTAAATGCAAATTTTTTAGCCTAACAGGATTATTGTGAGGTTATTAAATAAACAATTTATTAATTGCAACCCTGAAATTACCTCCAATGAGTCAATTGTTATCACATAGTAGGAATGTATACTATTACAATATAGTGACAGATATCAGTGTATTTGATGTAATACTGTTGTTATATTGACTTAACTATTGTAGAAGTGATTCGCTAATATGTGTCTCGTTCAAGTTGGTTATTTCTGGAAGCCAAAATAGCTATCAAAAATTGTCCCTGTGCTTTGTTGATGATCATTGCAAATGCGAGTCACACCGGAAACTGCAGACGTTTGAATTCGAGTGGCATATCTGTCAGAATCATTGGGATGCGTGGCAACAGTACATCTCCACCTTTAATTTTTCCATTTAACGAACTGAACACGAACTGAAATGTCACTGTCTGCACCTATTTGATTATTTTTTTTTTAAATTTTATATTTCAGATTTTTTTTCAGACGCCTTCGCGGGTGTATGCACAACAACTCACCAAAGTTTCATCGCAATCGGATGAATAATATAGGAACGCATACGGGACAAATAAACAAACATTAATTTATGTATTTATTTATATAGATAAAACCGTTTCTCAATAATATATGTTTTACAAATGGCATCAAACCGTTATTATGTCTCCCTATCTAGTAATTTCAAAAAATAGTTGAAGTATTATGCATATATATAATTGTGATAACCGAATAAAATCTAATATGGAGAGCAAAGCTTGGTACAAATCATCTTACAGCTTAAAGCAATCCAGAAATAGTTACCATTACGTAATGGATTGAGGCAAACTTTGGAAAGTGTATCAGAGAAAAACCACCTCCACCAAAGTTATACATAGAGCTTTTGAGTAAAGTTCAAAGAGTCAAGCAACACTGTAAAGATTTAAAGCGTTCTATACTTACAATATAAAAGACAATACTAAACAAAAGACAATGTTTTTCGAAAACTTTACTTTATGATCAACAATATAATAATATTATGTACTTACTGTGGATTTAAAAAATATATGCAACTTGACAACCATAATAATATTATATTATTAGAATGACTCTATCAACGATTTCCTTCATATAAATTTTCGAAATTGTATCACTGGTCTTTATACGCACTTAAATTGAATGAACTTTTTATATATCGACAGTGTTTTGGCCAATTTATGTAATCCTCAAAAAATACGAAAATGAGTTAATGATTAGATTTCATTTTAAAGAAGACAGAGCAGGTCTCGGCCAGATGATGTAAATAAGAAATATAAATTCAGCACTTTTTGGAAGGGAAACATATTTTTACATCGGTTTTAGATTTTAAAATTCTGACCCTGCCACTTGCTGTAAGCCACTATTATGAAATAATGATATGAATGCAAATATGAAAATTTACAGGAGTGCATTTCAAAGATTCTTAACGCAACTCACCATATAATGTTTTCGATAAAAACAATTTTTACTCTCTCCTCAGCAATTTTAAGTTTGCGGGTTACATCAATTGGCCAAAACACCGTCGATTATTAACTTTCATAATTTGCTGTTATAATATTATGAGCGAGTTCGTGTAAGATTGTCTGCCCACATTCAGTAGAAGGAAATAATCCCACCCCATCATTCAT
Source organism: Himalopsyche phryganea (assembly GCA_022494535.1). Lineage (NCBI taxonomy): Eukaryota > Metazoa > Arthropoda > Insecta > Trichoptera > Rhyacophilidae > Himalopsyche > Himalopsyche phryganea. Next base: position 88,581 of record JAGVSL010000154.1, on the reverse strand, counting down.
TGTGAAGTTGGGAATTAGAATTATTATCAACAGAAATAAATAACCTTGCGATATAGCCAGTCTTAAAGAAGCGAAACACGTGTCACATTTAGTAACACAGCCAGTGGAATAATTAAGCCATCAGCTTTGATTCCATATTGTCTCAGATCAGTTGCATGTTATGCTCTAAGTGAAACCATGATTTACCGATTTTGGGTCTGTTATAAATTGTGAAAAATATCACAAAATTTCTGATAAGAATTTAACACAATTTTCATCGAATGTTTGCAGTCAGTATACGTAAGGTGCTTTCTTATTTTTTAGTCACATAAATTTATCCATCTAACCGACTACTTAGTTAGACTATATTTAACTAGATCTTACGCGAAAAATGATACGACTGATTGCAGAACCAGTTTTAAACTGAAAGTTTTCTTATTCTCCACTTTGTTTCAGTACAAAAATAGAAAAAGCGATAAAAATAAAGCTGTTACACGTTTTTAAATGTACCAATTCTTCCCACTCCTCTTTTTGAGATATAACTACGGTAACATATATGCTTATTACCTGCTTTTCGGAGTGATAAAGCCTTCGCTTTAACGCTGCAATAACTATCTGTTACTTTTATCGCGCCATTGAGAATCTTTAAATGCTCGTTTAGTTCTGCCACATATTATTATTACTATGCACCTCGATATTCGATACCATAAAGCAACATCGCTTTATGCGATCTTCACGACTTAATTATAACCAACAGCTTATTCTTCTTGCTTTCTGCATATCTGTTTAACTATTACTAGACAAAGCATTTAAAGGGAAACACTTTCAATAACGTTGGAGTTTTGCCATACCTCGTTGGTACACTTTGTATATGCTTTATTTCACACTTGGACGCTTATTTTTAAGCTCTTAATATATCTGCCAAGTAATTAATGAAATGGTTATTATTAAATCATTATTAAAAAATATGTTGCAAAAATAACTGACCATGTTATTAAGATCGTAAAAGAAGTCGTTAAATTTCTTATTAGTGTACGTATTAATGGTGGGTAATATCAAAGTTTTCAATTAAATTATATAATAATTCCTGCGCTGTGTTTCGATGAAAGAAAAAATATCTTAGTAATAGACAATTTCAAATATTTCATAAGTAACACCGGTCGATGTTTTTATTTATGTTTAAATTTTGTGTACACAATATGGATTGTCTCAATTTTCAAGCCGTTCATAATATACACAAAGCTTCAGTTAAAATACGTTAATCTGGATGAAAACTTGTGTATGTGAAATATTTCACAAGAAAAAAGAAATTATATCACATTGTCTGTTTTCTGTAATACCTAGGCGAAGTTTAACCTATACAACGCCAATATGCAGATAAAATAAACATTGTATCCGTTGGTCCGTTAGTCAGAAATAACATTTCATAATTGAGCATCGTATTGTTTACGCATCAGTTTAAATAATAAAACAAGTTTGAAGTGTTTAAAAATACTGACCTAATAAATGTAATAACCATCGACCGATATGTTCCAGCTGACCAATATACCATCGAATACCCACAGCTTCAACAAAATCAAAAGTAAATATACTTAAGCTGTTCATTCTGGTAATATATTCAAATTGTGCTTGTGAACAGCAAATTTGCGGTAGATTCTATGATATATGCAATGATCGGAACATGGAATATTAATTTTAAATATAATCTTATCGAATTAGACGAAATGTACGAATTATTTTTTCTTGATGTATTGTAAAAAATATGTTACATAAAGCAAATTTTAATGATTGTTCCATTCTACTCAAAGTATTTACTTACATGAAAACAAACGAATATATTTTATTCTTAATATCCGATCCTATTGTGTCGTAAAAAAACATGTTACAAAAAACAGTGCTACCGGATATAGAGGTTTTCATTTTTAAATTTAGCTTTGTCACTTTATTTAGCTATTCACTCCATAATATATATTTTTGAATTTCACACTGGTTTTGTCTAACCAACAAATAACGCAGTTTCAATTACTTACTACTGACTACTTAAAAGTATTTTTTTAAAAGATATTTAATAAAAAATGTTGGAATATTTTCCTATATATCGCTTTTCACCAAAGATTAATTAAAAAAACATTTAATAATGATTAATTTTAAAATCGGTTGGATAAACTGTAAATGTAGACAAATTTTTTCAGTGACTGATTTTCTAGCCGTATAATATAATATGCCCGTTTAAATAAAATCATCAACGTATAAATATATATAATATTTAAATCCTATATCCAGTAATAAAAATATTCTATAAATGCTTTGCTATGTTAAATATATATATATGGTAAACCTTATAAAAAATCTATTCTATTGTCATTAGTTAATTAAAATCAATCTACGTTGTTTTGAAATATAAAAATAGCTTCAAATATTTTTTTAAATAAATATATTTTACATGCATCTAAGGACTGATTAAACCATAAAAATCTGTATTCTTAATAATTCATAATGAATACACGTCTACCACTAATTCACTATGTTTTTTATATTCTTATGAAATAAGCAAAGCAATAAAAATTGTCTTAATTATATACATTTGGAACAATTCTAAACAATAATAAACACATCACATTGATAATTATAATGAAATCATTCGGCCCATAAATAAAGCTTAACATACATAAAAGGAAAGTTTAATAACGTACGGTAGGTGGTAAAGCTTTTATGAACAATAGATATTTACATTTCAATCGATGCGATTATTTTTATGAATATATTGTTCTCAAACATTCTCATTCATTTTAAGTGTACGTAGGGAAGTTTTATCGACAAAATTGATTCACAGTAAAAGCTATTATGACCACCTACTTCAAGCTGGGTAAGAAAACCAGTCAATAGGCCTGCATAAATCTCAACTGGACAATTACTTGGAAGCTTTTTCATATATATAGTGGGCGAAATAACCTGTTTTATTCTGTATATTTAATAATGTGCATTATTTACTCCTCTTCTACTATTTTATTTATTAATTTTACTATTTTAATGTCATAATCGTGCTTCAATATTTATAAAACACAAACATTGTCAAAATTGAATGACCCTTCACTAATAATCATGTACGATCGTACATAATATGAAATACTGAGTCGATAATTTCACATTAGCCGTCTATACCAGTGTTCCCCAACCAGAGACTTTCCGTTGAGCCGCGAACAGCATGCCAAATTTTAAGAAATTTGCCATGTAAAAATATTAAATAAAAGATTTTTGCGCCTGCACGTTTACTTGTATTTTTAGTTACTGTTAAATAATAATAATTGGTAATATAATTTCATATGTATATCTGTTAATTATAGTTATGTCCATCTGTCACAATATAAGATTGAAAAAATATTACAAAAAACGATTTTTATTTCAGTATTAGTGGTTCGCGAAAAATCTTTCCTTTTTTTATCGGTCTGCAGATGTAAAAAGGTTGAGTAACACTGATTTATATGTTAATATTTTCTTGCAATAAAAACAAAAAAATAGTTGTCATCACAATTGTTGCTTAAGAATACAGGTAATTCCATTCCAAATGGTTAATAGCATATCTCAAAGACATACCTGGATTTTTTTTAAATAACCTTTTTGATATTTAAATAACTTTTTATTTAACAAGTCTTTTTGGATGTTTGTTTTAATTTAATAACTATAACATACCGCATTTGCTTTTGCATCCGTTGCTGTATTTCATTACTCAATATAAGTATAATTTTTATAATGATTTTCTATCAGTCATGATCGAAGATATGGATGACTTGACTTCAAAGACCAGCGAAAATAGGCCTTGGCAAATTGAGTTGAGTCATTATTCAATAAGGCAAATTGACAGAGAGTTATCGTGACTATTATTGGACCAGTTCATAGTATTTTGAAACACTTTATGTACACCCAAGACAGTTTATTTCGATAATCAATCAAGAATTAAATCAAGATTTAATATTCAAAATGATTTCCGTGTATGCGAATGAAATACCTAAATATTTTAACAAAGTAGTCAATCATAAAATTACACTTTGTAGCACGGAATGGTGCTAATCAACCTACTTCTAATTTGTTTTAAATACGCTTTAATTATGAAAACTGCAACAGTTTGGAACCTCGGATAATTAATTTCCGTCCATCGTAATATGGTATCTTCTTTAAATTGGATTTAATTATTTAGATAAAAAATAGTGAACTAGGTATTTAGTTCTATAAGAATTTTTTAAGATATATGATAGTTTTACAAATCATGTAATATATACATATATATATAGAATATTTATTTAATATATATGATAGACGGTCATCTGATAACGAAGCTAGAATATATTATCAATTATATTAAGGAAATGATAATATTTGTTAACCTTGTTGCAATCCGTCAAAAAAGTGACTATGAGCTTAGGAATATCCGTGAAATATATTTATAAATAAAATGAATGTTTGTTTGTTTGTACTTTATGCGTTCCTATACCATTCATCCGATTTCTATGAAACTTTGGTAAGTTGGTGTGCGCACACCCGCGAAGATTTCTGAAAAAAAAATCATAAATCTAAAACAAAGAATCAAATACGTACGAACAGCGATATCTCGGAAAAACCTTCTGATTTATACGTGTACGCACCAGACGGAAAACAAAAAATATTGTGTATCAAAAATGTGTGTATCAAAAATATGGAAACCATAGCATATATTGTTTGAAAATTATAAATTAATTTGCATATATTAAAAAAATCGGTCTTTTTTGGGTTGAGAAAAATAAATCTGGGCTTCGGGTCGGGTTCGGGTAACAAGTGTGATATTGAGATGATGTGCTCGGACCAGGTAATTTTACGAAATTTCGACCCGCGCAAACGTCTAATCCAAAAGCACTTCAATAAACATAATTAAAACACAAACACTTTCTTTCTTTGAGTGGCATTGCAACGCATACCGGGTACTCTCTAGTATTAAATAAAACATCTAATCTGGTATATTTATATACCAGTTATCATTTAATAATTAGGACAACTTTTTTTTACCTAATTTCGTACCGCCTTACATTTTGTAATCACCTGTCTAGTGATTATTTAGTTCAGCTGGTCCGCGAGAAAATTTTGATGGTCTGCAAAGTTATTCCACTAACGTAATTGGATCTAAGAATTCATAAACTTATTTCTAACACGCTGTATTTTTTTAGAAATTACAAAAGGGTCTAATTTCCATTACGTAAGATTTTTTGATATACTTAATATGTCATAGGAAAAAATCATGTTACCATTGTCTGTTTAAAAATTGTCATTTAAATCTTGATTTTAGGTAATATAAAATACAAAAAAACTTGTATTTCTATTCTAAAGACCGCAAAAAAATAGTGAGTTCCATTCTGTTTTATAAATCTGTTTTACTAATCACATCGCTGCTATAACAAATGATTATATTATGAAATATGTTTATAATGATAGATTTATCGGATAATAATTATCAAGCTGATCTCAACCAAATCGAGGTGAAAAATATATTGCATGTTGGTAATTAAAATGTCAGCAGCTGTTTTATTATGGGTCATTAAAAACACTTTTTAATTGCTTCTTGAAATAAAAATGTCAATTAAATAAAGTGCGGCGGTAATTAAACACCTTATCCAGTATTATTGATGCCATTATTACGTGCAGCTTGCCGAAACTTTAACATTTTCAGGCGCCTTTTACTTTAAACTTATCTCAATCGATTATTAAAATTGTTCACCTTAAATATAGGATTGAGACATTTGACAATCAGTGGTCAATTGACGGTAACTGCACAATTTTCACAAAGCAATAATATAATATATACTATATGTATAAACAGAAAAGACAAATAAAATTTGATATCTTTCGTTGCGGTATATTATTTAAAATAAACATGCTTCCCACACGCTGATAAGGTCAAAGTTGAAGTGATTTTTCATCTGTTTATAAATTTTAAGAAGGAAGTTAACCTACTAAAATCCTCCTCTATATGACCTTGCTTGTGCTTGATATTATTTGAGGACTTATTTTGTATTCATTAATTTGGCCGCAACTTTCTAATAATAAGTCTCAAATTGTCATGATCCATCAGTTATTGGAAAATTTATAATTGGAATCACTTGTCTTTACAATTCGCACCATTGCACCCACAATGCCTTCTTGAAAACCCTTTAGTCCCCATACATGAAGAATCCAGGGGAGCCATAATGCTCCACCATCCATTAGGAATCACTGATTGAAGCGGTCCATTAAATAATTTAATAGAACATAAAATGTAATTGTGGTGTTAATTGATTACATTTAAACGTAATTAAATGATTGATAGCCTCCAATTTGAGACAGTGAATACTATTTCGACTGCTCATTTCTATATTTAGCAATTTTTTCGTTCATATTTATAACTGACAGGAAACATTTTAGCTAGATGGATGATGTATCAAAGAAGCAAAATACGCAACGCGCTTTATTTGTATGATTCAGACCTAAATAGATTGCAAAATTTCATTGATCTAAATCAGGGATCTCCAAACTATTTACTCCAAGGAAACTGAAACTGAGCAGTCACAGAGTCGGACCAGTCGTGCAGTATACTATACCAACATAGATATCGGAACTTTTCTAAAACAAGCATTTGACAAAAACATTACACATATGCAATATTCACCGAAAATAATAGTATTAAAAAAATATAACATCTGTTTATATTTCAATCGTTTTACTAAATGAATCTTTAAAAAGTAAAATATCTGCTCCCAAGTTTTTCTATGAGAACTTCTTGTTACTCGGTTACTTATCCTGCCGTTTCTGACCGGACTAGTGATTAGCTACGTCCCGTTTTTAGGATTTGATGGATGGGAGGTGAAACTAGGAAGGGATTAAATTTGAATTACGCACTAATGTAAATTATATTGTTATAAGTTTAGTAGGGGTTTATATATATGTCAGTGTTGTCAGATTTTTTTTATAGTAAATACAAATATGTGACTATTATGTCAAAGTTGGCTGCCGAACCAGATGCATAGTGCTCGCGGGTTGTAGTTTGAAGACCTCTGATCTAAATACAATAAAATATTAATTACTAACCATTTGGGCGAAGTATTTATATTAACATTAAAATAGAAAATACTCCTACCTATACTCTCTAACGGCGAGTCTTGGAGTCCCGATGAATATGACTATTTTCAGCTACCTCCTTCCCCTTTCGTGTTGTGATAAGATTATAATCTAAACTTTGAGAATGGGTGCCATTATTATATTGTGTTGTATAACAAGAACAATGATATTCGTCGAAAGTTATTCATTGAATTGACATTTACTTAGAACTGCATCATAATAAAGTAAAAGTAGCATTGGATTAAAAGCAGTGAATTCTGTAATATGGCGCGATACCAAAATGGCTATTAACTATATTTTATATTTCTTGTGGAACTAAATACTTAACTAGTTTCTTCTTATTACGCCAGAAGTGATAATTATTTAACAAAGAAATATATTTTCATTTATTTTTCAAATACATGTGTAAAGATTGCTCCAGTCCCATTTGTATAGAATCTAATGCTCTAGGTTTCCTTTCTGAAGTCAGAGGTTTTAATAAAAAAACAGAATAAAATCTGAAAACAGTAATTTAATAAAAATTTATAAATTAATTTAGTGTGGCGTGACTAGCAAAGAGCGCGAAACCCGTGTCATTTTTAGAAACACAAATACATTGAATTTCCTATTTGTAAGTCTTCTTTTTGGTTTTGAAATAAAAATTGCGTACACTTTCTTTTAATTACACCTGCAGTTGCCAATCCTCGTGACTCGCGGATCCCTAAAGTCACAATTTTGAATACCGCGGACAACTTAAATGTTTTCTTCATAAAACATTTAGTAATTATGTTTGTTTAATTACAAGAAATTAATTGGAGTGATATTTGTTTCTGCGTATTTGAAATAAGTTAACGAATTCTAGGCTTCAATTATGTTACTGCAATAGCTTTGGGGAACACCAGAAGTTTCTCGCAGACAACCTGTTGGCGATCGATAATCCAACTTTAGTTGATATTTTACAAATTGTATTTAAATATGCATGTATATTATAAACCTCCATCTCATCTGACTTACTCCCCTGCTATGTAGTTTTCCTATTAAATCTTGAATAGCACAATGAAATATTGTCACTTTTAACGATTCAATAGTATAATATAGTAAGTATACGATAAGCTTACAGTTTGCGAAATAGCGTATACAGTATACACAAAAGAAATATTTTTATAATGATCTCAATAATACTTTTATGTGGGACGATCCATTCTGCACTATAAAACCGTATAATCCAAAAATTCTGACTATTTAAATATCGCTTTGGATTTTTAGGATTACGATTTCTGAGTTTTATTGCCTAATAAAATGAATTAGCATCTAAAACTAGTCTCAACGATTTTTTTTATAGCGGCAAAATACACGGATCAATTATTCAAGCAATAAATCTCGTAAAAAATTCAAAGTAGATTTAAGAAATCGTTTGAAAGTTTTTTTATGATTACTTCCTCGAAAGAAATACATACCGTGCAACCAAATATGCAGCATTCATACATAAAGTAGTCAATAAAATTTTCTATTGAACTTTTTTATTACATTATTTAATTATTCTTTGTACTATTTCACTCTCAACCTTTATATTTTAAAGCGTGTTATAGTAAAACCGCGATATAACAGACTTCGGATTTAACGGACAAAATTCGGTTCAGATGCGAAAATTATTTAAAAACTTCCTGTTAAAATAGTAAAAATCAAAAATTACAGCTCGCGAACAATGTTATGCGCATGATTATACGGCTGCAGCAGTTTTGACACCTGCTGGCCGATGATGTTGCATGCATTAAGCCACGTTTTAAAACAATGACCAATAATTATTATCTCCACTTATTCTTTACGTCAAGAACGTGAGAATTTTTCAGTTTTTTGAATTTTTGAATTTTTCAGTCGCAATGACTGAAAAATTCACTCCCGCTAGATACGAACATTTTTGATGACCCAATTAATGCTTTGTGTTTCCGTCTTAATTTCGTTTCGTAATTAAATCCTACTTATTCTATCTAAATAAATTTGTTTCTTTTCCCTCAATAATATTTGTTGTTTTTTCTGTAATCCTTATAATTTTCATTTTAATAGTACATCGATTTAAAATTTTACATGTTAGTCAATATTCTCTTTGCCTTTATAATTTATCTGTCTTGTCTCTAAATATATACATACATAAATTATTCCGTATTAAAATAAATACATGCAATAGTTTCGTTAGCGCATTCAAAAAAATGACAAGTAGAATCATCAAATTATATTTTGTAATAAATTACAAAACAGTTCAATAGCCCTGTTGGTAAATTTATAATCAAACCAAAAAAGACGGGAAGATAAATTAGCTTATGTAAAATCAAAATCAACATTTCAATTCAAACATAATTCCTCATCCATTATATTGACACTCGTAAAATAAACACACCTTGGTTGCCAAAAAAACTGTATCGAATGAATAGCAGATTTTTTGCATGCAGAATTTTGCGTACCTAAAATGTTGTAACTACATACATACTGCAAAGATTGCTCATTATTTTCATCTTCGAAGTGTTCATCAACAGAGGGGCCCCATTTTAGTTTGCCACAAAATCAAATGAAGTCGTGTCTAATAAATGAATATAATATATTACACGGAAATTAGATGAATGTACACGTATTAATTCGTTGTATTGAAATAATTGAGTCAAAATGAGATATCTTCGCTATAGCGCCACTAATAAAAATACGCATTTTATTAACAGGGCATGTTTAAATTTCCGAAAATACAGAATGAATGGATATTATAAAGAAACGACCATACAATTCATATGGCATATATACGCATTATATTTTTGTAAATTAATTGAAAAGCTTTATAGTTAAAAAAAGTTATAATTTAACCAATGTTTATATAATTATATATTTGATTTTACCAACAGTAAGCTAAGATGGTTTTTTTGTCAAATCGTACACAAAAGACCGACTTCTTTTCGACCCGTTTGATTGCATGAATCTTTATAACAATAAATTCGAAAGAATACTTTTTTTATTTAATTGACCAACATTTAGATTACACCCACAGGAAGTACTGTAACTGTTTTTTTACGTGTTACCCCTTACAATTTCCACCATTTTCACCCCATATGCAGAGCATGAAAAAATTCAACGATGTTTGTTATTTCATCCGTTAAATCAATAGTAACTTCTTTCTTGAGTCAAGATAATCGCAGAAAGATGCGGCTTAGACGACTGGCTGCTAGCTAATCGTAAAACGTAATATATTTTTTTAAACAATTGTTAAGTCGAAAATAATTATACTTTCTCCCAAGGATATCTGTTTATTAAAATTTACCTAGATCCACTCAATCAAATTCTGTTACGAACGTAATAGTTTAATCGACGAACCAATTCATACGATTGATTTGAAACGCTTTTATCAAAAGCAAGTTACAACAAGAAATCCTTATAGGCACGTAAGATTACTGAAAATTTAATAATGTAGCAGAGTGAACTAACTCACAATTCATTATTTTAAAGCAATTTATAACTTATCTTAGAAGCTTTCACTGAGCTCTATACAATGCCATAACAATAATGTATCTATGTACCCACCATAGTTGAGCAAGTCTGCTTTTTACCAATGACGTATGTATACATTATCTTTCGAGCTATATTTCATTCGGCGCACCTGTGCCCAGGTATAACCACTCACCTGTGTATACCTCGATAGATATATCGCGAAGAACATTTCCTCTTTGCTTTAATAAGTGGTTCAAACGATTTATAAACAACGACTCTCTGCGTCTGAAATCAATCGGCTGTTCGAACACACGATCGATTTACATAATAGAGACATTTCTAACTGTAATAATATACATAAAGTTACTTACAATTTAAATGTTCTGCTTTGTGACTGGACTAGAAGTGCAAGAGTTGTGATCCCTTTATTGTTATGGCAATGCTGTTATATGAATACATTTGTACTACGTGCTTCTGGCGGTTTGTGAACTATTTTGATCAAATTACTTCCTTTTTGTCGTTTGGTTTGATGGTAAACCGCTTGAAATGTATTTGCAATAAATAACATCAAACCACATCTTATCACTACGCCTCTGTTGACAAAATGAAACGGTGTACGAAAGTAACGGCCCGACGAATTTGCTTGTGATAAATTGTCCGCGTGATGAGTTTTCCATTTCGACACTCCACAATCCTCCGCGTTAAATTGTCTTCAATTAGTTTTCCATGATACGAATAACATAGTTGGTTATCATCTTATATTATAATAACCTGTACCGCTCTGTAGACGTTTTATTATTATCAAATATCACATATAGGTATGAAATTTTCACATGACGTAAGCGTTCGCGGTGTAAGCAATGCACGCACAGTTCAGACGTACTAGCTACTTTAGACATTCAGTATTTCAATTTATTGAAATTGAAATATTTATTTTATACTAGACGGTATTGACCGTCTAGTATAAAATAAAACCGATAAAGTTTAATCTAATTTCCCAATAGATCATAAATCCAAATAATTTAACAAAAGCAATAATACTTATTTCATAAAGATTCTACTAGAAACATTTTAGGATCAAAATTTAATCTATTATCATTATCGCTAATAACCCACCACATTCCTGATTACTTAAAGTCAGTATCTTTAAGAGCTTTAATTGATCTTCCAACATTATAGTTGAGATTTAGAACAGTATTATGACACGTTTATTTCACATAGTTGTGTTACTGAAAACAAACTGATTTTCGATTACTGATATACGCCATCCAAACAATTTTGCATTTCAATCACTCCTCCGTCCAAATGGTTTGCTATCAATAAGTTTCCTACCGGTTCCGAAACTGCAACACAAATTACTAAATTGCTTAAAACATAATGTATACTTTTATCAATACCTATTTAGATTAAAGAGTACACAGTAAACTATACTATTTTTATCTTATCCGTTTAAATTTTCTTGTAGTTAAGTTATTTCTGGTGAGCTCATTATATTCATAAATTGTATATGTAAATTTACATTTTATCTAGATCAGTTTCGCTCTGCGAGGTACCATTTTCAACTGATGAAATTTAGTGATATCTTTATTAATTCTATCAATCCATACTGTCCATGATCGAAAATGATAAAAGCAGTTAATTGATATTCGTTTGTATCTTGTCAATAACGGATAACGGTTTTATCTTGCGATTAGTAATTCAAGAATTGATTCGAGCGTTTATGAATATTGATATTTGATATATGACAATACATTTATTATTTTAAAATCAGGGTTGGCCAACACGTCTATTTTTTTTTTGGTGTCGAAAACAGTATTCGTAATATGTATTCATTAGGGATTCCGACTATTCGGATATAGAATAGTAAAACAGAAACTATTCGAATAGTTTCTGAAGTATGAAAATAATATTTAACATAACATTATACATACTAAAATAATAACTGAAAAGCACATCAAAATTTCTAAGAAAACGAGCTCACTAATAATAAAAGTCACATTTTTTCAAATTTTAATTCACTAATATATATATATAATATTTTCTTAAGGATGATACAGCTACAGCTTATAATAATCTACGACTAAATGTTTTCTCACTTTTGTCAAATCCCAGATAGACAATGTTCCAATAATAACACATTCCAATAATGTTCCATTGTATTACATTATTTAAAATTTGCCGCTGCGTCGGATTACTGCAACGGTATTTTTTCAATTAGCGAAATTACATCATGTTTTTTCTTTTTATACTCGAGTCATTCATCAAACTCAAGTATTATGATTTATGATAAACAACTGAAAGCGCCTGAGTAGCGTGATGACAAAAAAACCTCTACCTGAGGTATTCATTATTGTTCTTGAAATCTGAAAGAAGTTGTGATGTGATCTGACACCGCCCCGTACTTATGGGGCGGACAGGGTCTTCAAAACCAATCTGCAGACTCTTCCTATTAATGAAAATTTAAGAATGTAATACCCCTGCTGAGGCGTTAAGGGTGGGGGTCGGATTTGTTGGTTGATGTTGTTGATTTGCAGTTTGAAGTGGGGGGGAAGCGCCTGCGATCCTGCCAGAGTCAGTGGAGTCCGACCGTTCTGGGGGGGAGGTCGCGGCAACGCCTGATCCCTTCGATTACGATAAAACCACTTACACAGTTTAAATTAAAAGTATGTAATTCTGTTGTGTCTAATGTCTTGTGAAACTGTAGCTAATTGCAATAAATCAGATGAGTACGCGGATAAACGACCGGGGTTTTAATGGAAGGAACCGTTGTTTTCTCCTTTGTTGTCCTTATCCCAGGACGCGGGCCTTGAAGTGTGTTGAAGCCCGCACCCCGCTTCTCCCCGCTCCTACACCGTCATCCCTCGAGCGGCGAGCGAGACAGATGTGATTTGTGTCGTTTGTTTTGTTGTTCGTTTTCGCCCTACTCTCTCAAGTGTCGCCTGCAACGTGGGCCGTGGAGGTTTAAATACCTCAGGACTTGACGACCTGAGACGCTAGCCAGAAGATTGCAATTAGTCAGGGTGAAACTCCCTGTGGCGCCCAACAACGGAAAGTGAATGTGGAAATACAAAAATGCATAGAAAATGCGAATGGCGAAATTGCGAGGAAGTTCCGCGATATCCGCCGAAGCCATCCGGCCGAAGAAGGAACCGGAGGAATTAAAATGAGTCCGCATATAGGCCGAGTCAAGTCGGATCTTATAGTGACCGCATGTGTGCGGAAAAGCCCCGTTATGTGCCGAATCAGTTTGAATCGTATGATAAACGGGTGTACGTAAACAAACCCCGTTATTGTAGAGACAATACCTCGGAACAAACATATGTAAACCGGAATTACGTAAACAAACCACGTGAAAATACTTCGAAATACACGTATGGAGACAGTGTGTACGTAGATAATTCGCGGTACACGTCGAATAGGTTCGACACCTTGGAATACGTTAACGATGACCGGATGTACGATGAGCCTCGCTATAAGCCGAATCAATATGCTAACGATGATTGGATGTACGCCGACGGATCGCGCGACACGTCATACGAATACGCAGACGACGATCGGATGTACGCTGAGGATCCGCCCTACTCATCGCATGAGTCTGAAGCTGACGATGACCGGATGTACGAGGAAGAGATTACTTACATCCGCCCGCCAATAACCAAGCTTTCGCAAACCGGCATGAGGTTTGATGGAGACCCGATGATGACCGCAGAGCGCTTCCTGGAGTATTGTGAAGGAGCGCTCCCTAGAACCGGGACACCTATATCGTCCTGGGTGGCACAGACTGCCGACATCTTGGAAGGAGAGGCCAAAAGCTGGTTCACAGCGCTCCGCGAGAAGCCAGCTAACTGGGAGACGTTCAAGGTTGCTATTATCGATCATTATAGTGACGAGAACCGCCGAGCTCGTGACAGGATTGCGCTGATGACGACGAGGCAACGTGAGGACGAACCAATCGTCCTTTTATGTTAATAAAACGGGACCTAGCCCGGAACGCCGTCCCGAGTGATGACTCGGAACAATTGGCGAAGGTCTGCCACAGACTGATGCTGCCGAGAGACCAGCGAGAGATGAGTCAGCGCTCTTGGAGAACGTTGAACGAACTCTTTGATGCCGTCCTCCGATACGAGGGAGGCCAAGAGGAGCCCGGCTACGAAGCCGCGCACATCATCGCGACGCCAGTGGATGACGTCATGACGTCACCACGCTACGAAACGCAGTCGAGTTAACGGGTCGTAACGAAGTCGCCTCTACACCGGCGTACGTGCCGGTACTTACGAATGACGAAGTTGTGACGTCACTAAACTTGGACGCCGTATGTTCGATTCAAAGTGGAATCGCGCCGACGTCCGCTCATGAAACCGAATTGCCGCCCACACCTCGAAATCAGCCCGTCTACACTGAAGGAAAGCAAGATGGCCAGACAGTCGAACAAGCCCCCGACGTTGTGCAACGACACCCTAGCTCCGAAAGCGGACTAGAGGAAGACGCCGGTGAAATACATTCACTATCTGCCATCGCCGCCCTTATTCCCGACGTGGCTGCCACCAGTGACAGTGAGGTCGGAGACCAGCCCTTGGACGAGAACTGGAAGCCCGTTCGACCACCCCGCCGGGCGAAAAAGGCACCAGTAACGCTACTGCCTAGTCTGCAGTTGCCAATTACGCCACTGCCTGATTTGCAGCCACTAGTAACGACACTGATCAATGTGTCGTTGCTAGTTACACCACTGGCCGCAAAGATAGTGCCAGAGATGTCGCTGCCTGAGTCGACAGTGCCTGATGCGAGGTCGCCAGTAACGATACTGCCGGATGAGCAGCTACCAGATACGCAGCCGCTGGTAATGCCGCTGATAACGACGCCGCTGGTTGCGGCCATGCTTGATATGCGTACACCGGGTAAGCCGCTGCCTATGATGCCACCCGACGATTGGCCGTCTGGTAGACCATCACCCGAAGTGCTACGCAAGCGTGCGCCCGATATGCAGCTTAGAGAGCTGCCTGAGATGAGCCTGGAGTCGCCGCCTATGATAAAAAAGGTTGCGACCATCCGCCCTGCCACCCGAACTGTGGGAGATAAGCCTGGAGTCGCCGCCTACGCTGACGATATTACGGCCGGCCGCAAAGCCACCCGATACGCCGTTCAGTGATCCGGTGAAGTTTAAGTGGGAATCTTCGTTGCGCAAACTTGCGCCACCGCCAAAGCCGCCTGATGAGACGTCGCGACGCCGACGAACGCGCCACTTCGCTTAGTGACTTATGCGCGTATTTACAGAATTTCTTGCAGTTTAGAACGTTAGTTTTAGTGTTCGATATGTCATTTCCATTCTGTGTTTGTGTTTGAGTTGAAATTTCTCTTTAGTGCTTATGTTTAATTTGACATTTCTATTTTTGTGGTTTTTATGATTGACATTCCTGTTTGTTTTTACGTTATTTTTGAGCTTATTTTATATTTTGCTGGAAGAGCTGCAGACGGTTATTGAACATTGGGAGTGTGGTGATTTGACACCGCCCCGTACTTATGGGGCGGACAGGGTCTTCAAAACCAATCTGCAGACTCTTCCTATTAATGAAAATTTAAGAATGTAATACCCCTGCTGAGGCGTTAAGGGTGGGGGTCGGATTTGTTGGTTGATGTTGTTGATTTGCAGTTTGAAGTGGGGGGGAAGCGCCTGCGATCCTGCCAGAGTCAGTGGAGTCCGACCGTTCTGGGGGGGAGGTCGCGGCAACGCCTGATCCCTTCGATTACGATAAAACCACTTACACAGTTTAAATTAAAAGTATGTAATTCTGTTGTGTCTAATGTCTTGTGAAACTGTAGCTAATTGCAATAAATCAGATGAGTACGCGGATAAACGACCGGGGTTTTAATGGAAGGAACCGTTGTTTTCTCCTTTGTTGTCCTTATCCCAGGACGCGGGCCTTGAAGTGTGTTGAAGCCCGCACCCCGCTTCTCCCCGCTCCTACACCGTCATCCCTCGAGCGGCGAGCGAGACAGATGTGATTTGTGTCGTTTGTTTTGTTTGTCGTTTTCGCCTTACTCTCTCAGATCTTTCGTCGATTTTGTAAAATATTTCATTAAAAATTATTACGATCGAATATATCGAATAGTTGCCCAAATATTCAAATATCGAATATTTAATAAAAGAGCCGAATATATTCAAATGCTAGAGTTGGAGTCCCTACTCCTCATTCAGCTTAATTCATAGGACTCTCAGACTAATGGTTTTAGATTAGAATGTGTTATAAGACTATGATTAGTATTTTTTTTTAAATTTTTAACCATTTAGTGCTAATTCAACTACTACAACAAAAATATAGTAGATTTTTGATGAAGAAAATATTTCGGCTTATACAATATACCCAAAAGCTTCACTCTATGTTCATGACGTTAAACATAAGTACTATTTTCATCTTTATTAAGATATATAGAACTGGCATGCGTATTGTTAAAACTTACTATTTTTTCTTAATCCAAATTCTTCCATGATCATCATGGAACGTATGGTGAAACATAGATATGAAGATTCAAACGCCTTGTCGAAGTAGGATTGAAGAATGGGGAGTACAGTTGAAAAGGACCTAACAGATATCAATAAAATTTAAAATATCCACTAACGGTGCTTGATGGAACTTAATATCAAATTCGAATCGTTCAAATTACATTACCATACCTTTATGTACCATTTTTTTTTACCATTTCCGTTCCCAGTGTGGAGCATAAGGCCTCCTAATGGAGGTATCTCAACAGGTTTTTTTCTATGAGAACTGTTTTTTACTCAGTTGCTCAACCTCTCTTTATCGAAGAAAGTAGAGATAGAAGGATAGGACTAATGGTTAGCTAATCGCTATCGCTACGCCCCGTGAGGATGGGATGGGTGGGTGAGGAGGGAGTTTTAGACAACACAAACACTACGAACAGAAATCCATATATCGATTGAAATTTCAATTTATGAAAGCTGTCCGCATCGGGAATTGAACCCGAGACATCCGTAACCGTACCAACGTACCGTAACGCTACCAACTGCACCACGGACGCCGACAATTTATAAATTGGTATAAAATCAATGTATGATTTTTCAAATTAGGGAATATAAACCCGTTACCGTTACTCAGCGATAGCTACCGACCGTAATTTAATCCTATATCTATATCTTAATTTTGATTGATTTATTTAAAAAAAAGATTTCGAAAACTTCCGTTGTAGTCAATAAATTCATTACATTTGTTGAAAATTAAAACGCGTAGTTTTCCGATAGTCAATCGTAGCGAGAAAATTGGACATAACTGTTATGAATAAACCTGTAAACTTAAACAACAAATACTTTAGAAACGGACTTTAACAAAATAACATTCCACATGAACCGGCAACAAAATGCAAATCAATAAATGTGTAAGTATTTATCTACATTCTAATTCTCGGAACATTTATTTACAAGACATTTGCTGCGTGTTGATCTAAAATGGTTACCTACGCAAAGTGAATACATAGCGAAGTGGACCGGAAATAATCGCGGGCCGCGGGCCGCAGCACGCACCCCCTGAAGCAACTCACAGGTGGGCCAGGGACCTAAGCGGCCCTTTCAATCAGGGACGTACCTACATACACTAATTGTATCGATTAATAAAGCAAGTAAAATGTCTTTGTTAAATTGTATAACTCTTCATTGTTCTAAATGGTCACAATTCGAAATTTGTAATAAAAAACCAAAGGCGATATTTTCAGTGAAAAATTTGTTGACTATTGGAATATATAAAACATAATTTTCATCAATATTCATAATGTTTACGACTTTGTCATGAAGTATTTAATGAATGAGCGAACCAAATATTCGATTAAAAATATAGACATGATTTACAATGATTTATTATTCTAACTATTGTAACCATGCGTGACACGTGCTTCGCTTTGTTAAGCAGCATAATGTTTTTCAGAAAAAAATATTTAAATACAATGTATTGATTCCAGTCCCTCAGTGTACTAAATTGTTATTTTATAAGCAACAGCAAGTCTTTCAGGTGTGAGAATTCACCGCTGACATTAATAATTATCGTTTGCGAAGGAAGGGAATCCCTAAATAAACACATTTATATCATGATACATATTAACCAAAAATTAATCTTTACAATATACCACAACAATGCACTATACTGTAAAACAAAAGTTGTAAGTGATAGATAAACTTCTGATGATATACGACTCGATCCTGTAGTCGGGTGATATTCAGTAGCGGTGACCACGGGTACCAATCCCCGAACGGACACATTCATTCATTGCTTTGATTGTTAAAATTAAATTGATTTGAGGATTTGTTTTTAATTGCATGGATGGCGATGTTGTTTTAACTGACTCCTAACCATCCTTAAAATAGAGCGTTTAGGCGGCGGTTTAAAATCTATAATACTAGCCTTTTTTTAAACACTTCCTTCTTTCTATTCATACCCTCTGCGAAAATAGTGATTGAGTGACTGAATGAAAGTTTCATTAAAATATCTTATGTTTTAAGATGTTCCATTAGGAGCTCAAATATGGCATATTGGGAGCAGACATGGCTGTATATATTCTTAATATATTCTTAATTATGAAATATTCAATGTCTAAAGTAGCTGTATTGTTTATATACACCGCGGGCGCTTAGGTCATGAGAAAATTTCATACCTACATGTGATATGTGATAATAAGAAAACGTCTACGTCTACGCCTATGGGCTATTATATGTAAGATTGATTTTAGCATTTTTTGGTACAAATATTTTTTTAATCAATGTCAACATTTTATTTAAAATTCACCTGCCGCCTATGTCATCCACCGTTCCCTCTTTCACTGCATCGATTCCCTCCCTTACCGCGAAGCCTGACCAGAGTGGCGGACATTTCATCACATGCAAATATGATGGTTTATGCGAGATTCCTCATATTTTTGCAAGCAACCGAGAGTCCTGCGTTCCAGCAATCGGCCATTATCCCTGGCCAGACGGTGTAATATATACCATTACGCAAGCGATCGTATGATTTCGGTTTCACTCGTACTCAGTTATTAGGTCCATAAAATATAATGAGATCCTAATAACTCAATTTGAATAATAGCTAAGAGGCTTTTGTTTAACGCCTTCTTAAGGATTGAGCATAAATTATTTGCGATTAAAATGTGATTATGTATAAAAAAACGCTTTATAATAGCATATCTTTGAATTGTTCATATGTATATAATATTTTCGTATCTAAATAAATGCAGTTTACAATTATTAATACACTCATCTCTCGATATAAGTGGCACTTTTTTAAGCTATTTCACTTTTACACCGAAGAAAATCAATATTTTTTAAGGGATTTCACAATTAATTATTTGGAAGTCTATTTTTCACAATTTCCTTGAACGAATTACACCGTACTCTTTGGCATTTAATCAGCTAAAAATCCACGAGTTATTTTAAAAAACATGAACAGCCAAATATACCAAAACGTAATAGTAAAATCACATATACGCACAATCGATATCTCAGACGTAAAAGTTGAATATTAATTTAATTGTCATTCATTTGGTAGAATTTTATTATATTAGACAAAAGAGCAAATTTAATACCACAACATTTTGGAAACTGATTTTTAAGCAAGTAGCATTTAATATTTATAAAAATACAAGAAAACTTATAACTTAGTCTACAAGGCAACGCTTAAAATATTAGAGAAGTTAATGACTAACAACCGTCGTATTTACCTTTTTGTAAGCGTATTTACAGAATTTGGGGATTGTGAATTTCAGTCCTCACAAATGTCCTGACGTTTAAAGCAATAATCTATAAGAAGTTAATAACCTGTACTAGATGTCAACGTGAGCTGTTCATAAAAGCGTTATTTTGCACTAAAAAACACAATTTTCAATGCTTGTAAGAAAACATAATCGTGGTTAATTAGTACAACAGTACTTACCGCGTTCCTTGTCTTATAAATATTGCCCAGTATGCAGATAATCAGAATTTATGCATGTCACGTATTGACAGCTCCTCGCCATTTTACCGCACCGAATTCCGCCCGAGGCCCATCTGATTAAATTCTCTTTAATAGAAAAATTGTCTTTAAATACCGAGCGGCTTTTCCTGGTTGAAACATTTGTTTATTATTAAATGGTTGGATCGTGATTGTTAAAATTAATGATATCAATTGGATTCAAATGTCTACAATATGTTTGTAATGGCACTCTATTTCGTCTGTCTTTTGTTCTTAAAATTTTGACAAATAAAATAATCGTTCGACAAATGGAACACTTTTAAAATCTTGTCAATGACAGCATAGATAATAAAAATTAACGTATTAATTATGATAAATGAAAACTATTGACATGTTAGTGTCTGAATGCTTACAATGTTAAAATTGAAGCGTTGATATGTCACTGATTTAAATACGCGATTTATTTTACCTCGTTTATCAGTTTTCCTCAGTTTCTTGTTTTGTGGAAAATAGATATAAGTGCAATTAACAATAACACAATGACGCGTAAGTTGAATATAACGAATACAAAAACTTAAGGCTGTAAAACAAAACGAGGAAGATAGAAGAAAGCAAAAATTAATAAACAACACATATTTATGTTGTAGCACATGCCAACATCCAAATACTGTTCTGGGGATCGATTGTCCGCGGTTAACTTATACGACCAATTTTCTTTGAAACTTCACAAATAGGCCAATATCGCTTCTTTTACAGAAGTATTTAAAAATAAAAAAATCCTGTAAATAGTAGAGGAACTATAATGATTCAAAACACGTTCTAGCACAATAATTAAAGATATCAACTTATCGCAATAAAATACAATCATGAAACTTTACCGTTTTGTAATTATTGTGTTCATTTAGACAAAATCTAGAGCTTATTAAATTTCTATAGTTTATTACATCCATTTTGGAAATGTTCACAGAATATTTATATCGAATAAAGATGATAATATAACATTCTTGATAGTTTTATCCGTCATACTTACGTGTAAAATGAAACGTTATAACATGGCGATTACGCATTCAAACAAAATTACACGTCGTCTTGATTAGCGCGACCAATTTCGCAATTAAACCTTTTAGCGTACGCAATTATTGCAATTAAACAAATATTTGGTTCTGTTAACACAAATAACTAATAAGACCGGCTATAATTCACATGCCAAGTACTCGCAATGAGTCATAAGATAGTTAATTGAATGAGCTGTTAATTTTTTTACGTAAAAATATTAAGTTTAATTTAAACAGTACTTTTTAAGCGCTCATTTGAGATGTATCACTTCAGGAAATTGAGCAATAGCATGATGAGTATTGAAAAAAGTTATAAAAGACACTACTATTGTTACAAAAGTTATAATATCATATAATTATGCTTTATTATATACAAAAATTTCTTTATTGTAGTAGTATTAGTACGTGCACCGCTGTGTGATCTTTTTTATTGACTATGCTGTTAAATGTATATTTTCACATATTTAACGAATTTAATTTTTTTCACTGAGGTAATTCAAGTGAGAGAATTCATTTTATTAATAAAATACAAAACGGTATATTATATTATCTTTATTTTTAAGAAAGACATAATTTTAATAAAATTCTAAAATGGTTTGACTTGGTGTGGTATCTTTAGACAATACCTATCAAATTTCCGTGGTAGTAGAAGGGTTAAACATCTTTACTTTGTAATGATCGCTTATGCAAAAGCGTCTCATATAGATCAATTTAAAAAAAATAATTAACAGATATAAAAAAGTAAAGTAAGGGAGAAAGAAAATAAACAAATTGTATACCGGAAAGAGAAATTTTAGTTCTTAATGCGCCACTCACAGAAAGCAGAAGATGATAACCTCTAACTCATCTGAAACAGTATACATAGCTAATCACTTTTAAGGTGTTCACTGTTAATTCTTAATTCTGAAAATATAAAACAATTTTTTTGTACTACTTCCACATGTTTCCGGTTTCACTCATCACGAGCATTATCAACTGATAAAAATACAATCATCACAGGGCTATTTATATAAAATTGAATGTTAACAATTACAAGGTAAAACAGTTCGTTCATGAATTGAAATTTATAATTTGATATAAATTGCCCTGAGATGATTTTATTTTTACATGCTGATATTGCTCGCGATGAGCGATACCGGTCCTGATCATTATAAACATGTGGAAGTAATACAAAAAAATTGTGTTTTATTTTTAAAATACACAGCTAAACTAGATTAAGCTTAAAAATTGTTCTGACGATGGTTTGAAGGCGAAATAGTCATCAAGAAACTGATGGTTTTTGTAGAAATAAGTATTTTTTTTATTTTTACCCTTTTTACCGCGTTGCTCTAATTATTAAAAGGTTTGTTTTACATATAATACTCTCAAACATTCCCATGAGACCACGACTATAGTTACAGAACAATAAAATAATATTATATACTATACAGAAACGTTTGCGTAAAATAATTTTCGTTTGCAATTTATTCCTCACGAATTCATTCGTACTCGTTTTATTATGCAGTAAATGGCAGCTTGTACAGTTAAGCCTGATCGGGAACTAATCCGCAAAGAGGAAGGCTGCCTGTCGCTTGTCTGTTTTGTCTAACACGATCATAATTGCGAAATCCAACGAACCCGAAGCCATGATCCTTATGGTGATTATGACTCAGGCCCAAAGAATATCTTCCCGCCAACTATTTATTTATGAACCAGTGACTGACATGAAGAATAAGGAATATGTTTTCCATTTAAAATAAAAATTTGTTGAAATTCAGTTGATAATGCTCGTGATGAGCGATACCTGTCATCATTATAAAAATGTGGAAGTAGTTTCCACCAAGAATTGACAGCTTAAAAGTGAAATTCAAATGTAATTGAACTGTCATTCACAAAAACAACATTTGTCAGAATAATCGAATGCTTACATAAGTTTCAAAAGATTTTGAGAACTGTTGTTTAGAATGACGATTCTTTAAATGGAAAACAAAGCCCAACCCCAATGAGAAAAACCCAAACATTAATGTTCCATAAAGTGTTACATTTAAAGTGAAATACCATTAAAAGTTTATAAACACAATGATTCCAAACGTTCGATTTTTATTTTGTTTAATATACGTTTTTAATGCAATATAATCAGTGTATTATTATTTACTCGTATTTTGTCATATTAATATGTATCTATAGTCGGTCTACAAAACCTAGCGGTAAAAAAAACATTTTTCAATTCCTAGTTAAATAGATCAAATTAAAAGTAAATGTTTTTTCTCTTCGAATTAATCTTGGATGACTTTAAATTTGTAACAATTCATTTGATATTCAAGATATCTGGTGCACTTGTGAATCTTTTGGAATGCAGAATATGTTTAAAATACAAATTTATAGTATCAACCATTATCTAACACTTATTCAAATCAGCAACCATTATTTACTCTACAATATAAAGGGAAATGAATTTAATAATGGTGGGCCGCCTTAAAATTTTAAACAGAACAGGCGGCTCACCATTATTAAATTTATTTCTTGAGTTTTTCACCTCCAAGTACCAGTAATTGATCTGAAAATAGTCTATCAGTGTTAATATCTTACCCCTTCCCCACGTCCAGTGGAATGGAATTAAACCCTCTCCATTCTTTATGTTTAATGTAAGATTTAGAATCATTGTTTTACCTTATTGATGAATAACCTTGCGATATGTTTAGTCTGAAGATGCTTATTAAAGAGGCGAAACGCGTCACGTTAGTGATAAACCAAGTGGAATCAATAAGTTATCAATTTTAATATTATATTAAAAATGAACTTTCACAAAGTTACCGCCGAATCTATAGAAAATATTATTTGCTGTAGTTATTTTTTCCTAGTTCTAAAATTCATGTACTATGAATATCAAACAATAATCATAATTACGGTAAAACATCGAACTCAACGTATCGCAAAATGCATCCACTGTGTACGTCAATGCATACAAGATTTTTTACATTCGCAAAATGACATAATCTTTAATCTGATTCAGAGTATTATCGTCAAATCAACATGCCTTGTATTTTACTCAACATCAGCTGACAGAAACTACCGACTCCATCTTAATTCATTGTATCATGCTGATAAAATTCCGGCTTGTCAGATTACTGCGTTTTACACCACTTTGACAAACTACCTATTAAGCGTAATGAACATGGAATTAGTAGATAAGTAATGGATTAATTCTTTAGTGATGACATCAACAACTATCTACGTCAAAATTGTGTTGTGGACCTGATTAAAAATCTTTAAATCGATATATCGGGCTTATACTGACAGAACGCACTCAGTTTTTTCACGTCAGATTTTCTGTCACAGTGTAGGTAATGTAACATTCTAGATACTGGTAAAACGCATCCGCAAACGGTCCGATCCCAAATCTCAATATCACACTTGTTGCTCGAACCCGACCCGAAGCTCAGATTTATTTCTCTTTTATTTTAATATAGTAATTCATTTATACTTTTCGAACAAAACATGGTATTTTCTTCATATTTTCAACGATATTTTTTTTTTTAATTTTATTCAATTTATGAATACTGTTGTCTTATGGCTGACTCATGACCCGGACATAGTACGAAATATTTGTCGTAAATTTGAATTCCTTATTCGGGCCCATCCCCATCCCCTGCCCGAATCTGAATTTTCTTTACCCGCCTGAGCCCAGCCCACATGGGCCGGATAAAGATCCACAGACCAAACCCGGGCCCGTGTAGACCTCTATTTTGGATATACAATATATTTTTTTCCGTCTTGTTCAGAGATGTCGCTAGTTGTACGTATTTGATTCTAGATTTTATTTTTTTTCTTTAGGAACCTTCACGCGTTTGCGTACAACAACTCACCAAAGTTTCATCGAAATCGGATGAATGTTATAGGAATGCATAGAGGACCAAACCAACAAATCTTCATTTTCATATATATTACGTAGCATATTAAAGGTTAAGTCAGCCATTTTGAGTGCCCGTCCACTACAAAGGTTGCTGACCTCTGATGTAGGTATTTTATTAAATGCAAATGTTTGGTTGTTAAGGGTGAGTGAAAACACTTTCAATTCTGCGACAACCATAAAAATGATAAATAAATGCTACTTTACAAACGTGTATCGTGACCAAGCGCTGTACTGTGCTGTGCGTTGCAGGCAGATAGAGATCATAACAATTAATGTCAGTTTTCTTGGAAAACGTAACCAATTAAGATTTTTCATAGTTGATGTATAAAATTGT
This sequence comes from Himalopsyche phryganea, assembly GCA_022494535.1. Lineage (NCBI taxonomy): Eukaryota > Metazoa > Arthropoda > Insecta > Trichoptera > Rhyacophilidae > Himalopsyche > Himalopsyche phryganea. The sequence goes on along the minus strand of JAGVSL010000154.1, from coordinate 62,811 downwards.
GTAATTTCAAATTGTGACGGTAACTGTTGTTTAATGAAAATTGTATTACAAGAATATTTTTATGTGAAAATCATTAAGTCATAACCATGGCTAATGAAGCAATAAGTTATCGGAAGGTCAATATCATTACCTGTGCCGAAAGAGTATATAACTTTTAACAGTAATAAGACCTCTGAGGTTATTGGCCATTACCTAATTGACCACGTAGGGTCAACATAAAACAACGTGGCTATTTTAAAGTAACACTGTGATATCAATACTTTACAGTTTCTCTTTTTTATTCATGTGAGACACAGATCAAATTTGACATCGCAAATTTGTTATAGCGAGTGATAAATTTGTTTAATCATTTCTTGACAAGCCGAAATTTTGACCAAACGAAAAACACTTGCCATTCACTATTGCAGTGCTCCGTAACCACTGTACCGTGAGGTGATGCTAGGTGTGTAGCGGCGCATTGCTTCATTGCAGAAAAATAAAATAATTTGTCTCTTATATCCAATACTCTGCCCACACATATGATTATTTTATCAAATGAAAAACATAGCATAATATAATTTCTTTTTATACGTTTTTAAAATATGTTTTACATTTGTTGTACCGCAGAAATCTGGTGAAAATTTTAGTGTGCGTTAGAATAAAAAAGGTTACGGAGCATTGCACTATTGAACCGTTAACGGTCAAACACAGGGACCACCAAACATTCATCACCAAAGAATTGTAGCTATATGTACATATTTTTACAAAAACGACATAGAACACTTAATTTTAAGTGTAATTTATTGCCGTTGGCTATAATTTTACAGAAAATAAATTATGCACAATGTTCCAGCACTTCTTTAAATTTTAACGTGGCTCCAACATATCATCACTTATTCAACTTCTCAATATACTCCTTTTCAATGACTTTTAATGTATTAACTGTCAATTCTTGGTGGAAAGGCAGTATATTTTACATTAATTCCAATTTTTTTTTATAAAGATCAAAAATGGTTTCATTAGTTCAATTGATAATGCTGGCGACAACAAAACTGGCCATGATCTTTATAAAAAATATAAATAAGTACAAAAAAAACCGTTTTTATTTATGCTTTAAAATTATGGTTGAATTACAAATATATACATAATAACTATAGGTACCTATTAATATTATATTTACATAATTCAAAGAAAACACTGTATTTTATCCAGCAATTTGTATATTTATCTAATATTGGCAGCATATTTAAATACACTCACTAAAATTATGTGAATGAATAGGAACGTATATTTTGAAGCAAAAAAACACGTAAAGCTCATAAATTATTCGTATTTAAATAATTAAAATAAATATAAATTATAAAATAATACTTTTGACTAACGCATTTGTCTATTACTTCTATAGTTTTACAGGATGATTTTCAATAATTAAAATAGTATGGTACCGTTTGCGCGCCCTTTCTCCAAATACTAATAAAATTTGCTTAATGTGTTTTCGCAATTTAAATCCTTTTTGCCAAGACAGATAGATAGTCATACATTTAATATGACACACCATGAGATTCAACAGAATATTTTTCCATATCTTTTACAATGTTAAGCATTAGTTATATAGTTTAATCGGCATTTGAAAAAGCGTTTTATTTCGAGATGACGAAATAGCGTGAAGTATCATTTGATACGATAATCAAAATGACGAGGCGGAAAGCTTATTTTGGCCCCAGTTCATCGCCTCCCATAATGAAGTGACTCTTATTAATTGAAAACTTTTTGTGACTGCAATTTAGCCACTCAAAAACAACTTGTTTTTTTCACAGTTCAGTTGATCGTGATATGTTTTGACGTGGCTATCATTTTTGTTTAAAAAACGTTTTCACGCACCTTGACCAATCGAATAAATAATAGGCAATTTTATTATAATTGAATTCAAGATTTTTTTTTATCACCTACAATATAACTTATCACATTCGAATGGATGTTTAGTTCTTTCCCAACAAGCTGTATATTATATATATTTATAAGCTTGCACATTATCAACACGCTCCCAATTAATAAAAATTATATTAATTTATATACATCACACATATACACTAATGATGTTATAAAATATAAAGTAATTATAAATCTTAACTAATACTTATAGATCAGGTTAACCTCAAATTATTATTTTATGAGAAATCATACCAAAGAATCTAAAGCTCGTTTCGAATTCATTTCACAACATTTTCAAAATCAGAACATTTAAAAACACATACCATCAATTAGGGTAAGTTTACCCATCGGTCTAAGATTGACCCACTACATGGAAAAAGGTTCTGTACCATGATAATGCTAATAATGATAATAAGCAAAGGTATTGAGTAGCCCCTGGTGGTAAAAATATGAATTTATGTACAAATTATTTTGTTTTATTGTTGAATTTGTAAGTTGTCAGCTTGTAATAGTAAAACACAATTTAAAAAAATTTCTTGAAATAAATTGGATTAGCCATATTTTCAATTTGTATTACTCACCTGTAAACCAAATGCTGTATGTTTTTTCTCCATCTCAATTATGTACAGAATATATGAAACCATAAAGAAAAGTTGCCAAGGTTATAAAATCACTGAATTTATAGTAATTACAGTGACTATTTGTATCGTGGGTCAAAGTTATCCGATTTGGATAAAAATGATGCACACCTTGTTTTATCAACATTTATATATTAATTATAACAATAAATCTATTTATGTTAATTAAATTTCATCTGAAGCCATTAGTTTGTGTCTATGTACAACAATACCACAAATAAATGTAATGGCGAACCATAAAAATACAAAAACCCTCAAAACTGGGCCAAAGTAACCAAGATTGACCATACGTCAAAAATATACAAAATATTACAATAACTTGTTACGAATTCACTCATTGCTCAGAAATTATAATTTCACTATATTTTTAAAAAAGTCAAATTTCCATGTGTATAATTTTTCTTTCGATGTTTTCTTTTTTTCAATGTAATCCATACAATTGTTCTGTATCTTCTTTATTTCTAAAGAATAGAACATAAATTTTTCGTCAAACAAAAAATGTGTGTGTTCGGCTATCAGCTCCGGCCAAAATCAGATAAAACAACCCCTGTTCCCGGCGCATTTTTGAAGCAATATCATTTTTCTTAAGCGTTTACTAAAAGCGTTATAACTATGGTAATAGTGTATGAAATAAAATGAAACTTTTCGGAATTGCTTAAAATATTTTAATATTTAATTTTTGGATAGTAAAATTGCTAATATTTCCCTTTGTGAAGAGCCACACGACAATGTTTACACACGTACCGAGTCTCACTCCTTTTCTTGTGCTTTGCACACACCTTGCATGTTCTACAGTGATTATTTTTTTTCTGTTGACGGTATCGGTATCAATATGTACTTAGACATATTCCCGACAACCTGTCTTGTAGATCTTGCAAAACTCGAAGTGGACTCGGTGTCACCGTAATATCATCCCCAGAAAGGGAATATTAAAGAACTAAGTTAAGATTTTAAGTCGATAAAATCAAAACCTATTTTGGCAATAACTAAAATTCGATGACTGGTTTGGAAAGTTTTAAGTCTTGACTATAATTAAAACGATGATTCCGTTGTAATACATATCGCTTGATGACTCAAATATGACTGTTTTTGATAGGCAGGTCTATCACGTGAAAACACGGTTCCGGGACTCAAGCGATGGTTGTTGTATCTCGTGAAAACATGGCTCCGGGATTCAGTGTGTTAAACATTGTTGTCAAAAATAACATTAAATCTTTATAATGTAACAAACGAGATGAAAAATCTCCATTAACTGAAAAAATATCAAAAACGTTCGTTGTAGAGTATGTATTACCTCGGTCCTTTGACTCCTCAAATTTTAATACTTGATATCTGATTGATCTTTGGAAGTTCCCAATCGGTGTAGCAGAAGGTGACCATGACAATAACATTTGTTACCAAATGACATTCCAGCAAGTTAATCCCTTTCGCCGTGTATTTTGACGCTCAGTTGTACTCGTAATCCGAGCAATCAATTAGTCGTCAACGGACTTCACTACGTTTGTTTTTTAAATTTGTATGCTATGGCTATAAAATAAAACTATTATTACACGTCAACACTAAATTTCTGAAAAAATATCTTCTGAGAACTTCTTGCAGTTGGCGGTCAATCGCTTGGGCATTCTTTTTTGACGATTGGTTTAATTTCTATTTTCTTCATCACAAAAGGATGTTTTTAAAACGTTTATAAGTTATATCGAGGTTTTAATGCAATGCTAAAACACTTTTAAATACGTCGACTTAATCGATCACTTAAAGCCATTAAAAAAAGCGCTCGATCATCGTATTAGCCAACTTTAAATATCATCTAAAACATTGTTCGCATTAAGAGATGCCATACCTTTGTTATTAAATTAAATGGACCAATTCAATCTTAATGCTATGACTCAAAAGACACCTATTGTTAAAAAATTTGGTCGCATTTAGCCGATGATTCTAACTGTATCTAGAGCAGTGTTTCATAAACGGGGTTCCCCGAAATATCTTTTTAAAGATGCACATTGAAAGTCTATCATATATCATTGCTGTAATATTTATAATATTAGAGAAAATATATTTTCGTCTATGTGAATGTTTGAAAATGATTTTATGACGGGAAACATGCGGTGATCTGATCAGTGATTGAGGGGTTCCGCATTCTTCTACATCTTATAAAAAGGTTACGTGACTAAATATAATTGGGAATCCCTGATTGAGAGACATCCAGTTTTATTACTTGGATAGACAATTACAATTTAAATCTGGAACTGTTTTAGTTTGTATTTATTATGCAACAAATATAAACAAATCTTTAGTTAAGTACTTTCGGAACTTGCGGTCAGCCGACAAACGAACAAACGGAAAAGCTATTTTACAGACAATCAATCATGTAATATGATTCCAAATGTAGCATAGTATTTAACTTGGACCGATATTTTGTTAGCGTGGTTTATTTTAGATTGTTATTTAATTATTGGTGACTCCTAAGGCTATACGATGTCATTTCTGAGAGTTCTTAGAATGAATTTATGCGTACAACTTATATTTGACAACACATATCTTGTAGAAATAACATTATGCCACTTATTTCAAATCAAAATTTTTGCATGTTAATACTATCAACTAATTACATATAGTTTCAATGAATTCCTTATTCGTAGAATTGCTTTAAGATATAGACTTTTCTAAGCTATATTAATAATTATATTTCTCTTCAAAATTTGAAATATTACAACTTTTAATCACATATCTAATTCCAAATCAATAAATAAGATTGATGAAAATAATACACAATACATAACAATTTATTATTCCTCCATCTAGAATGGCTTTGCTAAGCATGGAATAATTTTCATCTAATAAAAATGCTCCTTCGCTCAACGATACCAATCCTTATCATTATATATATAAATGTGGAATTGCTATTAAAAATAACTTATTATTTTAAATAAATAATTCTTTCCACCAAGAATCGACATTAACTAGATAAATATTATTTTAAATCTAATATACGCATCTTATCGCTCAATGTTTTTTTAACTCTATCAATAGTTTTTATAAAATTGTATTCTACCACATTTCAAGTCGAATATAAAGTTATGCATACTTGGTGAATTTCTCGCAAATGCAGAATGTTTTCGTATAATTTCAACAAACAAAACGTAAATCATATTCTACCTCTGTGCTTTCAACACCTGCTTAGAGTTCAGGGCATGCATTGCAGTATTAAAAACCACCTTCAACAGGGTGAATAAAAGATATTCATTCTTTTAACTGATACATTGAATACTATGTACTGTGTATAACTTTTACATGGACGTGGAAATTCAATTTTAATATAAAAACTTCTTAGTTTTATTCGTTTTGACACTTATCGTGACGCGAGTTTCGCTTCTTTGTATATATTATCAATTTAGACTAAACACGTATTGTAAAAAATAAATAATTCAATTAAAATAAAGATAGAATTCACGTTGAATTTACACATTTAAATTTGGTTACTTTATAAATATCACAGATACGTACAATATTTATAAAGCAAAGATTTTTTCGTCGGGTTCGTAGATCAGTGATCTACGTCGTTGTCTTCGGTTACGGATATGTCGGGCTGGAATCCCGGTACGGACAGTTTCATAAATTGATTTTTAATTGGATTCCCTCCCACACTTCTGATCCTAAAAACGAGGCGTAGGTAGAGCAATTAGCTAACCACTGTCCCAGCCCCATAATTCTATTCTCACTTTCTTCGAAAAAGAGGGGTTGAGCAACTGAATAACAAGCAGTTCTCGTAGAAAACTTCTGTTGAGATACCTCCATTAGGAGTCCATATGATCCACATTAGGAGCGGACGTGGTAAAAAAAATATTTTTGAATGTATGATAAAAATTGATTTTAATAAATTACCCATTAAATTTTATCAATAAATATATATTTATTTATATGATCATTATTTGCAATCTATATAATACCATAAATAATCGATTAATCAAAAGTAGGACTTGTCATAAATCAATAACGGTACTAGGAAGAAAATTTACTCTTACATTTAAACTTTTTGTATTACCGCCAAATAATTTACTCTAGTTGTTTCACTATGTACCAATTTTTTTACTTACGTCAGAATACATCTTTCAGAATACTACTCGCTTTTACTAAACATGCTCTGCAACATTTCACCTTTCACCTCAAATATTATTTTTTCATTAACTAGTCTAAAAATGATTTACAATTTCCTACATTCATAATTAAGCATTTACTCAGGTGGAAACAAAGACTGATTTATTAAGCCCTATATTTACTCAGAGTAAAACTAAAGCCACTTTTAAGACGTATACGTTTTCATTATGTAAATTTTAATTAAATGTATTAACGAGATACTTTACTACTCTGATAATCGTTTTGAATTATTGCCGACATTACGCATGTATAAACCACTCCATAGTGTTACATACAAAACAAGTTTTTTTAAGCACTTAACTTACGAAAACTGCAGCTTGGGTTGTAGTTTCCCGTTTTCATTCTCACAAGTATTCCAAATGAGGAATGAGGAACGTTAGGTTGTTGTTTTATTGATTTTTACAATAACTATAAAAATGTATTTTAAAAGAATACGAAACCAAGTTTTATGCCAGATGTTTGTAGAATGATTTATGGTGGGTAAAATAAATAATAATTTAAAATACCAAAGTAACGGATACTTGTTGAGGTATTTATCAATTTAATTTTGCCATAAATTACTATAATTTTCTTGAATACCGTACGAGTATCTATGTCTCAAATTTTAAACGTACCTATATTTGTGCATATTCATTTTTCAATTTGAATAAACAAATAAAACTTGTATGACGTTACCAACACTTCCTATACAAGGCACTCTCTGGAACCGTGGGTTATTTCAATAGCCAACAAACATACCTTATAAATAAACCTTTATTTCTTTACGCTATCTATTTCGGTTACTCAAATTTCAGTCGGTTACTAAAACACCCGATGACCGAAACTAATAATCTGATAAAAAAACACTGAAATAAATACTATTATCATAACAAATCGGTTATATTATCAAAGTCACAAGAATTGATAGTAATCCATTCAACTTACCATAAATGTCACCCGCTCACCTAGTTGGTAATCCTTTGAATATCTGTGCAACTATTCAGAGCTCAAATCTTCAGATAAGCATTGTTACTAATTATTTTTTTCAATTCGAATCCTTGTGTTTGCAACACATTCTGTACAAAAACATATAAGAATAAGTATCAGACAAGCAGCCAACGACCATTCCCTATAGGTTTACACTCATTTCTTTCTAAAACAGATTGTTTATGTTTCATATAATTTAAGACATCGACTGAGGGTGCTTGATGGAATTTCAATATCAAATTTGGATTATTGAGATTTTGTACACTTCCATGTATTTTGTCACTAACGACCCGGGTTTCGCCTTTCGGCATCTTCAGGCATTCGAGCACACGAATGGACTCGAACTGAGAGACAGTAAACAGTGTCTAACGTTTATATAGAAGATACAAATGCGCAATAATATTTGTACGTAAATAATATAAATAGTAAATAACGTAAATAGTACGTAAATAATATTTGTCGCATTTGTATCTTCTATATAAACGTTAGACACTGTTTACTGTCTGTCAGTTCGAGTCCATTCGTGTGCTCGAATGCCTGAAGATGCCGAAAGGCGAAACCCGGGTCGTTAGTGACAAAATACATGGAAGTGTACAAAATCTCAATAATCCGAAGTTTATGTTTCAATTGTAAATTTTCCCCCGCTGATTGAAACCAGTCCTTATATATAAAGAACTAAATTATGGATTCAGCGGTAACTTTGTGGAAATTCATTAAGTACATATAATGTTATTCATTGTTGCTTTATATTAAATATTTACGTACTACCAATTGCGTTGTCTTTAATTCGAAGTATTTCTACTAAGAATTGACAGCTAACAGTGAATTGAAGTAATGGTAGGTATGTTTTTTAAACTTTTTTTATCAAAATTGAACAACATTTTGATTGTAACTGTAACCGCCACTTGTCACTCACAACAATAATTGAATAATACAATGAACTCCTTAAACATGCTTAGTCTCTGCTATTGATAAGAATGTTTAAACTATAATTTCGTATCTTTTCGAGTCATTAAATTATAAACACATATAGAAGGTTATTCTCATGCACACGTCAAACAAGACATCATTTGGCTAAGTTGATAAGAAGTCTTCTTTGACAAACACGACAAATAAAATGTTCCGGATATGAGATTGTGCGCCATCACTTATTTGCTTTGCGCATTCTCATATATATTTCCGCTATTTTTTCAGCCTAATACTTACAATATCACGATAAACTGCCGTGTTAATAATACTTACCACATCTAAATTTAAACAAGAGCAAGAAAGACATCATAAATAAAACGTCACATTAGAATATAAAATTAAATTAAATACATTATTCCACTTGGTTTATCACTAACGTGACGCGTTTCGCCTCTTTAAGAAGCATCTTCAGACTAACTGAGTACCTTAGAATGGTAAGCCGCGGACAGAACTAGTGGTTAGCTTATCAAAATCCCTTTGTAAGTAAATAAAATAATTTTGTTATTTTCGTCACTAATTATAACATCTTAATGGCGGTATATTTTCTCTGTTATTAAAAAGACTCTACAGGCTTCATTTCCATTTTTTGAAAAGTACCTATAAAGACTAAAACTGTAATTTGCTATCCATCGGACTAAATAAGACTAATATATGTTAAAAAAATGCGATAACAACTAGTCGCTAATGCGACATTCACTTAAGACGAATTCAAGGAAACTTTTAAGTGAGTTACTGGAGATCAACTCGTGGAGAAAATACATTAGACACACCACACGCCCATCCCCAATATGTTTAATTGAAAAATATTATCATTTGACATAGATATTGCTAATACGTGAACCCGGAATCAGATTTCTAAGCTGAGCTTTTACTCCTTATATAAATATACACAGATCAAAGCATAATTATGGTGCTCAGCACAGCTGTGTACTTCCTATTATAATGAAACAACGCAAATGAAACATAGGCTTATCTTGTTTAGCATATGTATGTTTTTAAGCCTAATGAGGGAGGGTACAGGCACAATATTACTTACAGGCACAATATTGCCCTGGACTTACTATAATCATGGATTAATGTATCTTCGTAAACACAGATGCAGCAACAGGTGTAGCTATTATAAAGTAGCTGCTGTTATCATGAGCTTTTTACATCGCTGTCAAGTTAATGCGTCGCCATTTTGTTGTTATCGTAAATCACGATACACATGTCATATAATTACTTACATAATTTCAGTAGCGTACTGAGTGAAGAGAATATTATAAAACATATTTAAACTAATGTTAATTTCAAGGATATTTTTAGGCTTTAACTTGTGAATAGAACGCTGAATCAATCTAACATAAACTTTATATTTAGATATCTAATTTATTTGCATTATGCTTAAAATGTTGGAAAAATTTATCAATAATTTTTACATTTTTATATCTAGTTTCACTTTGAAAGCAGGTATTGATAATATATAGAAAACAAAAAAAAATTAAAACACTTCAGAGATATGTATGTCGTAATTTACGTTTTAAAAATTAAGCAATTTAAACTGGTATAGATTTAGTAGTAGAGCTAACTAAGATTTAAAATTACACAATAAACATCTGTTCTTTTTTTCAAAAATTCTTTAAATCATTCATAAGATCAGGAAGAATTAAAAAAAACAGCCAGATGAGTTCACAAACACTCATGCATAGCATAACAAATAATAAGTTTTAAAAATAGCCATTTGCTATTAACCCGAACAAGACGTATCACTTATAACAGGGATGACGAACCTTCGACCTTATAGGGTCTTAAGTGCGGCCTAGGGACTAAAATATAAAAATACATAAATAAATAAGTTTCATTGTTTTCCTACAATTACAAAATAATGTAGACACATTTTTATGTATATTTCTGAAATGCGGCCTAATTTAATTTTAAGATAAATGAATGCGGCTTCCAACAGGAAAAGGTTCTTCGACCCATGGCCTAGAACCTAGAACCTTCTAATTGCTACCTAAACTATGATTATATTGCTGGGCTGAAGGTTCAAGTTAGTATATATTATTGAAATATGAGAGAGGTACGGGTATTGAAAAAAGCGTTCTTATTAAATTTACAATATTCGATTTTAAAAATAAAACACAATTTGCTGATCATTGTAAAAATGTGGAAGTAGTAGAAAACAAATTATGCTTTATTTTTGAAAAGAAATGTCTTTCCAGCAAGAATTTACAGTTAAGATATTAAAAAGAATATTCAATTTATTGATAAAATTGTAAATATTTAACCGCCACTGGTTCTGTCAGAGATATGCAACTTTCTTCGCGATTAGAATCAAAATCATGTTTCAACGACAGCATTTAGAAATCTAATTCAATTAGTTACCTATTATACTCTATATTAATAATACAATATATCAAAAAAGCTTTTGATCAACAATAATCGACGCGCATTTGATGCAATTAATAGTATACTTTCTCCATCAAATCGTTTTGATGGCATCTAATCTTTCAATCACATCTAGTGTACAAAGTAACGTTACTACCTATGGCATGGGTTGCGAACCTGGGGCACGCGTGCCAGAGATGGCATGTTCAACAATTTACCTGGCACGTAACAATTAACAGATTTTTTAAATAGATAACTCGTAGATAAGATACCTGGACGTTACTTTATACTTAATTTTTTCGACTAGCGGCGGCAATATTATCAATTTTTTCATTGTCTTTGAAATGAATTGTATTAAAATGTAGTACAAGAAGTCTTTTATCCAATCGGGCGTGCATTTTAGCAAAAGTGACGACATATGAATCTGATATAAAGTATTTGGCATCGAATGTACAGTAACAAAAATTTCTTTAAAACTTATAACTTTAATCAAATTTTGAAAAACTCTTCTTTTCATTTTTCTCCTATTAAAAATTGCTTGGAAGGGTGAATGAACCCATTCCATCTTATCAAACCATGCTGTTAAATAATAACACGGTCTTCGCGCTGTTTTTAAGTTAAAAAAAAAACAAATTACTATATTATGTAAGATATCGACTGAGGATGCTTGATGAAATTTCAATATATAATTTGAATTGTTCACTCGTGTGTTCAAATGCCTGAATATACTGATAGGTGAATCCCGGGTAGTTAGTGACAAAATACATGGCAATGTACAAAATCTCACCAATTCAAATTTAATTATAATATATTATTTGGGGATTTTTGGCAAGCACATGTAAAAAGGTTCGCCACCCCTGACCTATGCTATACTCGTGTTTTAATCCATGTCCGCTCAAGTTTCATGCATATTGACCCCTAATGAGGCGATTTGACGGAATGTCGTCACAAATAAGCCACTGGATCAACCGTTTCAATAAGGGTTAAGATATGTGGATAGGGAATGAAAGATAGTTTGATAAGCACTCTTCCTACATTCTGTTTATATTCATAAAGGCTTTTGAATAAAAGTTCATGAATCAATAATTAAATGAACGTCTTGATTGAGGTATTCAACCCGCACAACCGATTAGCGGATCGCGGTGAGAGGTATTCGATAGCTCCTCTATATTTCCCAGTCCCATCCTTATATTCATATCGTTTCTAAAAATAGTGAGTACGCTCTCATTGCAACACCTGCTGTAGACATAATCTATTGAGGTCCATATGCTACACATAGGAGAGTAACATGGAAAAAATAAATTCACAAAATAAATATCACTTATTTAAGATGACGGTAAATGTTTTTTTAACCATGACCGTTCCTAATGTGGAGCATATGCCTTCTAATCTCAAGAGACCTTTTTTACGGGAACTGCTTGTTACTCAGTTTCCCAACCTCTCTTTTTCGAAGAGAGTAGAGAAAGAAGGATGGGGCTAGGACACGACTAGTGGTTAACTTACTGCTCCGTTTTTATTATCGGATGGGTGGAAAGGGAGTTTTAGACATCACAAACATCCATGACTACGAACATGTATACAAATTATAGTATTCTCAAATATATTAAGCATTAATTATGGGAATATTATAGTCTTACAGCCTGTATTTATTTGGTCAATTAAATGAAAGATCAGCAACATACACAAAACGGTCAGTATTTAAAAGTACATATTATCGTCATTTCCATCGCAAAATTATATATCTGCGTTTTCGAGTTTTTGTATTACTAAAACAGCAAAAAATCGCCCTTAAGTGCATAACGCAACTGACAAAAATTACCTTTAAATATATATGATATTAGTTATGTGTTTTTTTACATTTGCTTTAATTCGGTAAAGCTATTTTTAAAATGTTTTTACACTCCCCTAAAAAATTGAGATTGAACAAAAATACAATTTTGCAATGGAAACGAAAATTTAACTAATCTAGATTAATTAGTATATTATACTGAGAAGAATTATTGTTATTAATAAAGTTTATTATAGCAAAACGTTTCGTTGCACAAGAACTATATTATGTTATAGTGGATGTCTATTTCCGTTTCAAGCCATCGTTAGAACTACCTAAGTAGCAGTATCAGCAATATCTAATACGTTTTTTAGAATTAATTGTATTTCTATTTTTACTTTTAGCTGTCAATTCTTTGTGATATTTTATTAAACTTTTAAATATAAAACACTTTTTTTTTGTGGAATAAGTAAAAAAGTGTGTTGTATTCAAATAAATATTTTTGCCTTATTACAATGAAGTTTTACCATGTAAATGTCAATTCAACCAAGAAAAATAATTAGCTACTCATCATTTATTCAATAAGTTGCTGACAGTTAATGCATTTTGTTCCTGACCAAATAATTAGTTGCCTCATTGTACACAAAGAAATACGTTTTATCTAAGATACGAGATCAATAATTACAACCAGTGGCACGGTTCCATCTTGATATAGATTGTGGCCCTAGAATAAAAAGATGCCATAAAAGAAACTAAAGCATGCGGGGCTTCATTCAATAGACGAATTCCCGTCGGTCAATCTCCGGTCAAAATAAACCAATACTCCGGCCGTACTCATCATCGATTCCTTTGAGAGGTGGAGAGAATTATACAGGTATTTATCGTCTCCATCTCTGCGGGGAGTATAGCAAACACTCTAACACACAAGTTAAATTAACCCTTCTCGCAACACAAACATTGCCACAATTAGTTGTTGATTTATTTTATAAAGTCAGCATTGTAATACCTCAGTAATAATCAAAAGTGGCAAAGACATTTTTGGTTATGAAACATGAACTCTGATTTCAACCTTAATAATATTATAGTAGAAATTATTTCCAGGTAGCTCACATGTAAAATAAAATGTACACTTGATTCAAACGATGTACACACAGATATATAGACTGGATGTGTGTCGCGTGTCACTCACTTGTAATAATTCACTGACCAATTCAATTCTGCGTTGGCAGTGAAAGAGGGGGTAAGTATGTGTACGTGTGTGTGTATGCTGCGTTAAAGATGGGTAAGGTTAACTTCACACCGTAACCAGAACTTGTTCAGTGATAGCTATCAAATAAATTACATAATTCTTGCGGAACAAAACACTTTGCTACTTTGTACCTAATTATTACGGATATAACAATCTTTTATTTTAATTTTCCTGATTGCTCTGGTTCATGATAAGGTTGAAAGGATTGTACAAATAGACATTCGTCAATATAAGAGTATGTATTCTTATTGTTATTTTCAATGTGTCGTTGTTGATAAATAAAAAAGAGTATTACTTTATTTATCAAGATTTTTTTTCCATTTTAAACATAATAAGCTTTCACGGAGTTAAAATAAATTCCGTCAATATGAATACTGTGGATCCTATTAGTGTTAATAATAATATTATTTAGGGTCCATCGCGAATCGATTCCTTCGGGGATCAAACCATGAGGTATCAGAAAATACTTAAGATAACGAACATATTTGTTTTTAAATAAATCTTTCCATGAGAATAGTCAAATCAAATTATATAAAACTCGCGAACTGAACATCACTGTTTGGTGAAATAAAATTAAGAGATATAATACAATGCAGCATTTGAAAATATTTGTGTATTTATAAGAGCCATTTTAAAGGTTTTTGTGATATTTATTTTATTCAATTATTTCTCGAATGTTCCATACCAATAATGTGATTTCATTCTACAAGGATTTATAAAATTCGATAGCTATTAATTGTATTCCCACTGTTAAGGAACTGTTGATACATATATTGATTTATTCATCGAATCGTATAATTTTATGTACTATCATTTGTAACTTTAGTTAAAATTAGGTTGCTGCGGGATCCTGTGGTCGAATCCTCGAACGGAAACTTTTATTCTTGATTTTACACTCAATTTTGGGGTCTGTGTCTAATATCCAGCACGACTTTCTCCATATCCTAAAGACGGTACGTAGATAGAGTGTCATTTATTAATCATGTTCTTTCTTCTTCTTCAGTCGTCACCCTATACAAGGTAAAAAAGGTTGAGTGACTGAATTACAACCAGTTATAGTAAAACTAAGTCCACACGAAGCGGATATGAGTGAACAACATTACAATGTAATTAAATTAAATAGATGTAAATACTGCCAGTTGTCCTAAAGATGGCGTGGAGGTGAAACAGCTATCAACTACATCTCACAATTCTTAAGAAACTAATAACTTCTATATTTTTACTTTATTACACTGCAGTTCTATGAAGTGAATGCAAATTTAATAAAACGGCTTTATGTTGCTGAATTTTATTTCAAGTTACATTTGTTTCTTTTATATGCTATAATAATAATGGATCCAGTCTGGTATGGAGAACCTCTTTCATATTGAAAGGTCGTACTTATTTTTCTGCTATCAAATAAAATCGCATTCAATAAATTTCAATTAGACATAACTTTAAATGTGTATACACACTTTATTTTAAAAATTAATGACGGCAATGGATTCAGTTAAAATATGACAATTGTGGAACCTTGAATACCGCAGGTTTCCCATCCCTAAACTAGAATTCGCCACCATATTAAACCACACCATTATATATAAAATAATCTTAGTTGCCGCAGTCAACTATATTTTATGAATAAATACTTCAACCACACGCATTGCAAATAATAATGTATGCATCAGGGGAGAGTTAGGTATTATATAAAGGCATGACCATACTTGAACATATGCTAGGAATGGGATTTTCTTAATTAAATAAGAGTAATTAAGATTGGCACATTGGGTACTGGGATATGTTCAGCTGGGACTAAATCATTCGTTTGATACAAATCAATGCCACAGACAAATCAGGGTTGTACAATTTCAAATTAAAAGTAAATGATATTATAATATCTTGTCGTTTGATTTCCATTTTATTAGGAAACTCTCTGAGTGCTCGTGCTACAGTTAAAATACGAAATGTTTGCGTTTAAATTACATATATTAATTGTTACCATATTTACTCATTGAAACGCCGGCAATAGACGATTATCTAACAACATTACCTACTAGTCTCTTTATTGAATATTTACCTTTTGTCAAAAGAAAGGCTATATGCTCAAAACCCATCTTCGTTAAAGTACGTCAATAAAAATCCACAAAAGGTTATTTTTTACCCACTGCCAAGGCCGTGGTGTAGTGTTCAACGTCGTTGGCTACGGTTACAGATGTCTCAGGTCAAGTCCTGAAACTGACAGTTTCAAAACTATTTTTTTCTATCGATTTATGGATTTTTGTTTATAGGCATGAGTGTTTGTGATGTCTAAAATTCCCTCGGACGCAACTCATCCTAAAACTGGGGCGTAGCGAGAGCGATTAGGTAGCCACTAGCCCTGTCCTAACCTATTATTCTATCCCTACTTTCTTCAAAATAGGAAGGTTCAGCATCTAAGTAACAAGCAATTCTCGTAGAAAACTTCTATTGAGATAGCTTTATAAGGAGAAATATGCTACACATTGGGAGCAGACATGGTAAAAAAACAATCTTATTTAACTGTTAAAAACAGGTTAATAGTAGTTGTGTAAAATCATGAAAATACCGGAAAGAAAAGAAGTTGAAAAGAAAGGTCATAATTAATAAAATTCAAGAGAACTTTCAGAAGACATAAATTTCAATTTAAGTAATTTTAAACTATCTCATTCAATATAACCGAAGTTTTTTTATGCTCCCGCGGTTATAGTATGTATGAATATTTTATGGGGAAGATTCTATTGGTTTTAGTTGTTGGTAATCACCCGGTGAATTCGCAATATAGTATTCATGAAATTAACAGCTCGATTAATTATTTATATGTACGATTATTAATATTTGACCCATAATGAAAAATCATAAAAGAGGACGCTAAATAAATTAAATATTGCATCTAACGAAGCTAACAATGTATCAACTGATTGCATTGCATTAAATCAAAAACTTACGCGCCATCGTTAATGATTTCGCAAACTTTGTTACAAATCAATATAAATTGTATTTAAAAAAACATACGTTAAAGATTTTTCACAGCCCTATATACGTAGTACATACAAAAAGACAAGCTCATATGTTTTGAATAATTCCGCGACTCCACAATATATTAAGTATATCTGCTTACTGTCAGTTCCACGACATTAATGCACCACTGCACATGCTTGAGATGCATTTGCAGTTATAGAAAATACATTTGCAAGAGTATCTGTCAATTCATAAGAGCAGTTTTTCATTACTGACTGCGCTATTTATAACTTAAATTATAAATTAGGTAACTATTATAAGAGTGATTTTGTTTTGCTTAGTGGTTCCTGTAAAAGTTATTTTGGTTTAAGCATTTTTAAAAAGCTCCACGTGTCATTATTTAAATCAATGTCTGGATATTGATTACTTCTTGAGATGCTTCAAATGTTTTTAACCGCTAAGGTGCGAGTGTATGTTACAAACATTTTCAAAAGTTCCCACAAATAAATCTAATCTACCTTCAAACATGATAAACATTGTTTCAAAAGTCAGTCCCAAAAACGAAAATTTGGTATGTCATGTGATAAATATTTAAACTACATCATACAGCCCACAGTGATACCAATTTGTATAATCTATGAATGTTTGTTTATTTGTCCCGTATTCGTTGATATACTGTTCATCCGATTGCGATGAATCTTTGGTGAGCTGTTGTGCGCACACCTGCGATGGTTTTTGAAAAAAAAATTTAATGTATACGAACAACGACATATCAGTCGTATGTGACGTAACCACTATATTAATTGTTAAATTCCAATGCTTTATTTTTAAAAAAATAAAATAACTTGATATTAGCTCTAAGACAATCTATCAGATTCCGCGAATATTGTACATCAATAGATTGGTATTTGTGGAAATTGTTTATAATTTAACTCATCTAAATCAACCTGTTCGTTAAATATCGGTCGGTTAGCACAGATTTATTTTGTTTGCTTCATAATATTTACGTGAGTGAGCATATCCAGCATCTAAAGTATTAAATATCTGGTTTGGTTATAAATACTTGTGTCTTAGTTACGCGATCCATCCATACTTCCCATAGAACGCCTCTTCGCAGAGAGAAGAGGACTGGATGGACGTGCCGCTATTCAATTAACGACATCTATAATTAAAATGTTACATTATAAGTTATTTTTCGCTGAATTACTTCATTTTCCCCTCGCGAGGGTCCAGTTCCTACAGTAGCGCACGAAAGGCCTACAGCAGGTGACTCACGTCATACTCAAAGTCCATCCCATCTCACATGAATAATAATTTAATACAATTGTCATTAATGAGATTGCAGCTGATAAAAACATAAAAAATACCAACACTTTATCTCCATTCTAAAAATCACTTTCGTTTATAATTTTATAAAATATATATACTTCTAAGTCAATCATTTAAACACATAATTCAAATAACGTTTCATGAAATTATGAAAATAGGTACTTGAGTAAATTTCGATGTCAAATTATCGGCTTTCGGCATCTGCAGGCATTCGAGTACTCGAATGAACTCAAACGGTGAACCCCTTGTCGTTAGTGATGAAATACATGGAATTGTACAAAATTACAACAATTCAAATTTAATATACTTATATTTGTATTGATTTATCTGTAAAGCAACACACACACCCATTATCTTTGTATCTGTCAGCGCACTCACAGAGAGAGGGAATATTTATGTGTAAGCGTATGTGAGTGGAAGTAATTTTTAACGCACAGCACACACGCGAGCGTGCCCTGGCTCTCGGTTAGTACGTGCAACGTTTGCAACAAGCGCGTATTAAGCAAACATCTGGCTATAAATTCATTTTTTTAATAATGATTTAAAACGCGGACAGTTTTGCAAACGGTAGTGTAGTATTAATTCTTATTGCATAATATGAAAACTAAAAGCACGCGTATACGCTACTCACTTCATTCGACGTCGATTACGAGTTACGAGTAGTGTGATGAAGCTGATCTAATGATAGATAAAGCTATTAACATCATGAATACCAATTAATTATAATTATATTATTAAATAAATAAATTTAGCTGCTGAAATTTCATTTTATTCCGATTATGGACAACTCATAATATTGTCAGTAACATTTTTCTACCGACAGCACTGCGTGCGATGTTGAGGCCAGCTCTGGAAATTTGTAGCAAAAGAGTGGACCTGTTAATCATAACCACCTACGTTGAATAAACATTCTCAATATTTATACTGAAAAAATAATGATAATTTCTTGTTTACTTAACGAAAGGTATTTAGTTTTTAGCACATCAATTTATTACGTATCTTTAACTAGGTGATCAATTTATACAAACAAACATGCATAGTCATCAATTCCATTTTTCAAGATGTCTCCAAAAATATAAATACGTAATAATTAGGTGTCGACATCCGTGGAGCAGTTGGTAGCGTCGTCGGCTACGACTACGGATGTATCGGGTTCAATTCCCAGTGCGGACAGTTTTCATAAATTGATATTTCAATCGATTTATGGATTTCTGTTCGTAGTCTGAGTGTTTGTGTTGTGTAAAACTCCCTCCTGACCCACCCATCCGATCATAACGGAGTGTAGCGAGAGTGATTAGCTCTACTAGTCCTGTCCTAGCCCTATCCTTCTATCCCTACTCTCTGCGATAGAGAGAGATTGAGCAACCGGGTAACAAACAGTTCTCATAGAAAAATTCTGTTGAGATACCTCCATTAAGAGACCATATGCTACACGTTGGGAGCGAACATGGAAAAAAATGAAGTGTCATTAATCTGAACATTAAAAGAGATTTATTATAGCATTGCAATATTCCACGATATATACTACTTTTAAAAAGCGTTATATGGGAAATATCACAATGGGGAAGAGAATTATAAATTAAATTATAGTCCAATTCTTTATTGCAATCTTAATTAATACCCTATCTAGCACAGTGGTAAGAGCTCTTCTAAACGATCATAATAGGTTTGAGGTTGAATTTTTTAAGCATTAATTTAAGATCTTGGGCATGGGCAATGTTCCGTCTAATGGTGATTTTAAACGGATACCAAAAATTGCACATGAACGGCAGCATTTCAGGAACTATGATGCGGCAAAGTTTCCGACGATATTGTTGCAATGATGTCAGGACAATTTGTATCTGACAACTAATATTGTGCAGTAACGTGAAGTGAGTTAAAACTACAATGGCCGACATTCTTCGTCGGATATTTGACAGCTGTCACTTTTTACTCATTGTATGATACTTTGATTTATGTTGCACAGAATTCACGTATTCCCGCTATTTGAATGCAATTTCTGCAGTCCCATTTTATTTAGAGTACATTTAATACCGGCACGTACGCTTTTGTTTCCCGCAATTCAGGTCTGAAATATGCAATATTCAATTAACATTACATTACATTAATTTTATGATGAATTATGATGCTCATACACGATTTTTAAGAGGTTACAATTATAAAGAAATGAAATAAAATTGACGAAAATTGCGTGCTTCGTAATCATAACCACTTTGGAATTTCATAATTGTACCCATCCGTTTCCCATTCCGTTATTGGATAGAACTATTTAATTTATCTTTCGCCACTAAAAAGAGTGTGATACAAAGATTATACTCCAATATGAATCGATACGTATTATTTCATAGTTCATCACAGTTTCAGAAAGTCTGACGTAAAGGCTGTTTGAGACCCATCAAAGCTAATAACAATGTTTATGACGATACTATTAGCTATAGCTAATATTATCAATAATAATATACCAACTTGTTCGTATGTAAATTATTTTCTTCGAGCCGTACGTACACAGTATACCAACGTGGTGGTTAGACATTTTGTTTATTTTTATATCGATTTCTTTAAGTATAGGTTAAAAAATAAAAAATTTTCACGAACCGAAATTTGCATATTTTAAATCAGTAATACTATATAATTTAACAGTAACAATTATGATATATGAAAGTATTCGAATAAGTGAATCAAATCAATTGATACTTTATTTTTATGGATGTCTCATACACGCGCTGATTTTTATTTATTATTATCCAATCAATGAAAATTTGATCAGAAATTCCATAATTAAAATTGAAATAAAAGCTGTTTTTTTTTTATTGATAATATGTAAATGCCAATGCGAATAGAAATATATTTTAATTTTTATTATTCGACATCTGTATTTTTATATCAATTTTAGCTGCCTGTGGTTTGTGTTGTTTTCGATTAGCTTCGCCAATCTACGGTAAATAATTAATGCTATATTTTTTATTATTCACTTCCAAATACTTTTCTGGTTTTAAAAATATTTTTCGCACTATTTATTCTAACAAATTGATTATTTTAAATTCAATTTAATTACGTTTGGTTTAAAAATCAATACCACCAAAGATCGATTATTCATAATATTATTTTTGAAATGGTCCGTGCATAATTCGTTACGCTTTTATGAAATAGTAAATGGTGTTTAAACTTACAATAATAATGGATTCAATTGATATTACAAATTATTGCTATATCGAATCGATTCCATAAAAACCATAATCGAATTGTTGAAAGTTAAGGACCTGGAATTAGCACTACTCGTGATAGTTTAATTATGTTTTCACCTTGTACAACTTCGAAGGAAAGCGTCGATTTGAATCTACTATATTGTTCTCTCCTGTAGCACGCCAGTCAATCATATTATATTTCTAGATTTTATTTTTTAAACCGTTAAAATGTATCATTCATTTATAAGACCAGTTTCAAAATTGAACCCAACGCATGCCTGCCATACCTCCGAATGATCGCATTCCCAAGTGTAGATTTTTCGACTCCAAAATGAAGTTATCTACTGTAGGAAGCGGCCCGTCATCTCTCAGTGATATCTCAAAACACCTATCGTTCCGCCAAAAATACATTAATCACTCCGAAGCCAGAATTATTCCCATACACTGGCGGTTATTTTATGTTGGCGGTGTGTATATTTGATTGTCATATCGTCGCTTCCATTTCAAAATTGTTTATCGGTAAAATCAACATATTTATATAATATAAATAAGCATAATTTTTGTCAGTTATGTTATTTTGCATGCACTTAATGGTGATTTTTGTAGCATTGATAATACGAGTCAAAAACGCATCATATCCAGATATACAGTTTTGCAATGGAAACGAAGTAAATATTCTCACCATAATAATCCGTTTATAGATTTGACGGTTAGTTTATCTTTATTCACGCTCAATATAGCTATATATATTGTATATATTGCAAATACGACATGATTTTTATTATTTACCTATGAAGCTTGCCATCGTATGTCACATATAATTGAAAAAATACAATATGAATATTTGGTATGATGTATATGTGACATCTTCAGGATTATAAAATAACTTCATAAGTCATCTATTGCTACTTATAAATCGTCAATTCCATTATAAATAAAAACACTCTCCAAAGAAATAAGAATTAATGATTGTGATGCCATTTTGTATCTAATTGAATAGAGTATTTAAAAATTAGGATTAACAATTGTCTTAAATAAATAACTGCTGAAAGATATGATTATCCAACAGATCAACAATACAATCCCGCCATTAACTGTGAAACTATTACAAATACTTAGCAACGAATAATATATTTTAGTAAAACCTTGTTTCTTAATTTAATATCTAGTATATCTTACTACACTTGGCATTCCAAAATGTGTCACGCAGTAGTATTATAACGCCACATCTCTGAATGGAAAATGACATTCTTCTGCTTTTAACAAGATTTAATACCCCATATTATTCACCATTCTACCCTGACTTCAAATGGCTAAACAAACGCATACGCTAATGACTAACCTATTTCTCCTAAGCCACCAAGGCTTAAATAAATGTCGTAGCTACCAAATTGCATCTGCGTTGGAGGAATATATATATCTTTCATAATAACTTAGAATAATGAAAAATGAAAGATTTTGGAACTTGCATAATATTCTCACTGATTCGGCGTTGTTCAATGGGTTAAAAGGTAAAGCAATAGTTGCAGCTAAATAACATTATCATAGATGAGGATGAACAATATTTGGCACTATTTCTTTAAAAAGAAACATAATAATTTTGTAAACTTTTGAAAAACTTTTCATGTATGGCACACAATTAGTACGGGAAGTGCGTGCAATAGCACACGCCTACGCAAAATACTATTTAATCCTTTAATTTTTTTATTGGTTGTTTGTATCAATTTGCGAGCACGTAGGAATACAAAATAATAATGGTAATCGAAATAAACCTTCCATTATAGTGACATCATCGTCAATTTAATACATACTTTACTCCATGAAACAAATATATAAACCTTTCTACTAAACATGAGCTATAAACTTTCGTATATTATCCATAATCACAATTGAGTGAACTTTGTCGTACATATAACTAGTCTCCGTAGTCTAGTGGTAAGAGCAAAAACCTTAGCAACAGGAGAGCAAAATGTAGGCTTGAAAAATCAACGATCAAAAATTAATACCTTAGAAATATGAAAGCTTTAATAATAATCAACTAGCAAAAATCATTTCATGCAATCCAATACAAATAGCAGTGCTCGATGACTTTTCAAACGCCATTGCTATTTACGCTCTTAAAATAAATTTTATTTAAAATACCGACAATCATTTGCTTCACACAGAAAATTATAAATAACATATTTTTTGACTTATAACGAGATATTTACGATTAACAAAAACACAGGCGTGATTCTTTCATCTAAATTAGTCAGGTTTTTTTAACTTTTAAAATTCTTAATTTTGAAGGTTATTTACATTTCAAAGAAACAGAAAATATTACATAATATGCTGTTGTGTTGCAGACATATTAATGTATAAAGAGTATTTTATTAATACAGCCATTAACGATAATGAGTCTACTGGGGTGATATGATATAAGTTTGTTTTTATTCATTCTTCACCCTTTTTTGATGGCATCACAAATATTTATATAGGTTATGGTCATTTCGGCGCCAATCTTTAGCGCCATGTTGTTTAAATTCCTAGTTCAAAGACTCTATTATTTATGATCAATAAATTATCTAAATCATCAAGCAGTAAAAAACAGCTTAGATCCGTATTATTTGAAGATACTAGCTTTTAACATTAATTTAAATGGCGTAAAACTATCTACCACTTTATTAATAACATTATTATATTGCTTTGGTACATTTTAAGGCATGAAATTCAATCTCATATATTTTCTATTTAATAAATTCTGTTATAGAGTTATAGGCAGTGGCGGCTTGTGGATAAGATATCTGGGGGTGCTGCGGTTGATTGAAAATAAAAAAATGTTTATTTGTATTACATTTTACTATTGACATCAAAATTATTAATATTAAACTTTAAATGTATTTTTATTTCTTTATAAAATTGATTCTTCTGTCTTTTTTCCTGGAAAAATATCACTTTTATTTAGACAGATGTCGCGCGCGTAGTCAGATCGCTTCAC
Source organism: Himalopsyche phryganea (assembly GCA_022494535.1). Taxonomy (NCBI): domain Eukaryota; kingdom Metazoa; phylum Arthropoda; class Insecta; order Trichoptera; family Rhyacophilidae; genus Himalopsyche; species Himalopsyche phryganea. Next base: position 38,342 of record JAGVSL010000154.1, on the reverse strand, counting down.
CCCACCCGCACGCAGAACACGAAATACTGTCAAATTAGCAGTTCAGATCAAGCTTCCAGCTCGAGCATATTCCATCAAACCCGTACTGCACAATATCATGAAGATGCCTCACTTTCTGATATTAGTACAGAGGTCTATGATAGTTATTGGATGTATAGGTGCGTGAACGAGTTTAATAAACGCTTAAATAACAATGATATTTTCATACAATATATATAAATTTATGTATACTATAATATTACATTCTTCTCAACTTGCTTGGAGGTGCTGTCGTTCCGCAGTGCGTATGGACGAGCCGCTCCTCGTTATAGGTTAACACGCTGAAATCATGTTCTGAAAAGCTAATAAATTAACAACTTACAATACGATTAATGAGGAGAAATAATAGGTGCTGAATATACATCTGCCATACCACAGAAGAATTGTGGACATATAACATCTTTGACTGACCATATTTGAATTTTGCAAATTTCCATGTATTTCGTCACTAACGACCCGGATTTCGCCATTCGCTATCTTCGGGCATTCGAGCACTCGAATTAACACAAACGTTAATTATATAGAAATGTAAAAAATGACAAAAATTCAAATATTATATTGAAATTCCATCAAGCACCCTCAGACGCTCTTTCGCTTTCTCTTAAATTATGACCATATTTACATTTATTTTATTTATACATTAGTTAATGGAAACAGGATAACTAAGGCTTTGAGACAAGAGAATCCCATCAACGAACAAAAATTTTCTCATATTTCTACACGATTGTTGAAATATCCAAGTGCGACAAAAACACTTCTTCGTCAAGCCGTTGTTGACTTTATCACCTTCCAATCTCTAAATAATTGTAACCCTTTATTCCAATTATATTTTCATAAAATCTATGAAGAATAAATTAATATAACAATTTAAAAAAATAAAACACAATTCATTTGTACTACTTCCACATGTTTATAATGATCAGGACGGGTTCAGATATAAAAATTTGGTAGATGCTCACAGCTGCTCTGCGTTTTCCACTTAAGATGGCTGTTTATTGCTAATATTAATAACATACTTAATATTTGATTGTTTTTAAATGGTTCACTAATTTCTTCTTAAAATTTTCCCAATCGGCTATTTGCTGAATGCATCAGTAATGTCATTAATAAACAATTCTCAGCTAATGAATGGACTTTTAATGTAGCTATATTAGTGATTTCAGATTAGTATTTATTGATTTGTAAGAGATCCATAACATTTTAATTGTAGACTATTTTATATATAATTTGTTTGCTAATCAATAATTTCTTGTCTTAGTTCATGAACCATCAATTTTTATATACCTTAATTTTTACACTCAATGTTATATAAATAGGCCTGTTATGTTTGTATTTTTATCAGTTGATAATGCTCGTGATGAGCGAAACCGGTCCTGATCATTATAAACATTTGGAAGTAGTACAAACGAATTGTGTTTTATTTTTTTTTAATATTAATAATATCTTTCCACCAAGAATTGACAGTTAAGACCTTAAAAGTGATTTTGATTTATCGCTTTTCTGCACCTCTTTTAAGATGAAAGTATTTTTTTTTAATTAAATTTTATTTTGTATTTAACTTATTTATATTTCTTCAGCCAATTTTAGAGCAAATTAGTCAAGTCCTAGGTTAATGCTTCTAAGATACTCAAAAAAATCAATTGAAAACGCTTAATTCTCCTGTTAAAAGATGGGCATTACATTCGTAGCGGATGGTGGTAGATACAACAATGAGTACCATTGGAAGATAAGATGGAATAAGAATTCAACTGGATCTCATTAAATTTACTTAAGAATAATTCTGTTCTATAATGGAAAATCGAATGCTTTAAAGTTTAAACTATTTTCACAAATATTGTTTTATTCGATAATATAACAATAATCATACGGTATAAAATATTTTCGTTTTTCAAGCATGACACTTTGTTTCGCAATATATCTATTTATGGGTATACATTATAAAACTTAAGCGCAATGTTCCTACCTACGTTGAAAACTATGAAGTATGAAAATTAATTAATATAATATTTATTTATTACTCAGATCACCCAACACATGCGAATGGCGATGTAAAATTTTCTCAAACAGGTGTTAATTTACAATTTACACTTCCAATTTAGAATATTAGTTTCCATAATATCTCCGGTAGGTCAGTTTACTGATGACTTCATCAAATATACTCCATGCTTAATAGCTATCTTTTGGCTGTCCAGCTGCTAGAATATAATATTTGAACGCTTAATATGAATGACAGATATTATTAAGAATGTGCCAGCTTTGATTAAACGATATACTCAAATTTAGAATCAAAGCTCATTAAAAATTTAATATTTAATTAGAATATAAATTTATGACTATTATCTCTCATCTAAACATCTAAAGAATACATATTTTGTACCACTAATCACTTCATTCATAAGTGACACAATTATATTCATTTTAATATCTATGTTTTTTTTTACCATGTCCTCTCCCAATGCTGAGCATATGGACTGCTAATGGAGGCATATTAACAGGCTTGTTACTCGGTTGCTCATACTCTATTTTTCAAAGAGAGTACGGATAGAAAGATAGGATTAGTTAGGAGTCATATTTAGTTAGCTAATCGCTTCGTTCCATTTTTAAGATCGGATCGGTATGAGGGAATTTTCAGATATCACAAGCATCCATACATACGAAAATAAATGCATAAATCGATTGAAAAATCAATTTACGAAACTGTCCGTACCGGGATTTGAACCAGAGATATCTGCAACCGAAGCCACCGAAGTTGACCACTGCACCACGGACCCAACTAATATCCATAACACGTTCAAATTAAGTGGTGGAGTAAAATTCGAGATTTGGTTTAATTTAAAAATTACATAATGCAATGTAAAAAAACGATTTTACCAAATACCAAAATATTTGCATTCGCAAGAGTGATTAAATATAGGTGATTCGTTATTTCGGCATCACGCCATCTTTATTTTAACAAATTTCGTATTAAAAAAAGCTTATGTTTTTTTGTATTTCGGTATCAACTTGTCTTAACCCTGTTTCTCCCTCACATAAAATGGCCTCACGGCTTAGCTTTTTGGTCAGCTATGAACTCAATTAAATCAGATAATTTTCTTTTTCACTCATTAAATTAGAACTTGCTTGTTAAGAACTCGGTTATTTTAAAGTAAAGATAACATAGCATTTGGTTCCATTTGATTGGGGGAGTTTGATGCACATTATTTTGGGTGAGATTTGGGGAAGGACACCATTATCCAGTATTGATGCTGAATCTTCAAATCACGAATGAGCATGCTAAGAGGACTTCTCGTGCATTTTTAAATGAATCCATCATTTTATCTTTTCATGCATTATGAAGTTTGGCAGAATAAGCGTCTTCATAATAATATAGCGGGAAAACTGGCGATGATGATAATTGTGAATCTGTAAATACATATGATTAATTTTTTTTTTTTTTAAATGCCAGTGTGTTAATTATTTAACAAGTTTTAAGCATTATACCAAGAACACGCATTGGCAACATTTTTTATCAATTCTTACGAATTACGACACACCTTAGGAATTTTATAATTTATTCATTTTTTTTTATGAAAATGAATGAATTATTATTTTATCATTACACTAACAATGGCTATTCATGGAAAAGAGAGCGTCACTCAATAGGCCATTGAATATTTAAACGATTAAAAATGCGTGGACTAAAAAGTTATCCATTTTAATTTTATATTAAAAATTCATAAAACTAACCAATAAAAGAAAAAATGTTTATTTAAAAAAAAGTCAAATTTAAATTTCATCTGGTATGCGAAGTATGTATTGGTAGAAGTTGTTTGTAGAATCAAATTTAAAAATTTATAACAAGTATTAAAAATATTCAAGTCCACACCATACCCGTCATAGATGACGGTGTTGAAATTGAAATACTGATGTCTGAAGTAGCTAGTACGTCGGAACTGTATGTGCATTGCATAACATTTTATTTTATACATACCGTCGACGCTTACGTCATGAGAAAATTTCATACCTACATGTGATATGTCATAATAATAAAACGTCTACAGAGTGGTTTGGGCTAATATATCTAAGATAATTTTACTCGAGTGGCAGGTGAAAATTCTAGATAGATTTGACTAAAATGCCGCTGTTGGTATGAATGACATTGAATTAGTAAAACGTAATGGATGGTGACAATCATTTAAAGTACTATGAAGAATGAAACTGTTGCTCATTTGATCAGCTCAAATCGATTAAGTCAATTACTGATATATAAAACGAACGTTTTAATTGTTTTTATTAAAAATAAACTTTTATAAATCAGAGTAGGAAACACCTATACGTAAAAGCCTATACGTACCTATACGTACCACCTATACGTAAAAACATGCACAACCTGCTTAATTAAAATCTAAAATATTGTGTTTGGTACCAGTTAGTGAGTTAGACCAAGTATGAGTGTAATAATCATTTCGCCACACGCACAAAACTTTACCTTTTATATTCGCAACATTCCGTTGGTAATGCTCGCGGTGAGCGAAACCGGTCCTGATAATGTAAAATGTGTTTTATTGTTATGAAAATAATTCGCAACGTATCTTATATACAACTTATGGCCCAGACCGGTCTGTAGGAGTTTTATTATTATCACATATCACATGTAGATATACATTTTCATTATAATCAAAAAATAAAATTAGCTACTTTAGACATTCAGTATTTCAATTAGTCATCGGTGAGGGCGTTCCACTGGTTTTAAATAATAGTTCAACGATGTTTATAATATCTGTGGTGTTATGGTATAAATTGATATATAAGTTTTACCAAACAGAAGAAGAAATATGAACCTAGGTAATTTATCAAAAATTCAAACTAAATGAATAATACACCTATCCAATGGATCTTCTTCGTGGATAAAGAATGAACAGCATACCAAATTTTCCTGAAAAACACTTTATTGTGAGAATAAATCCAATATGACAAAACGGACATAATATCGTAGTTATTCTGAAAGAAGACCCAGAACTGAAAAATACTAGTTTTGAGTAATTGGCCTTTGAAGTTTGTCAAATGTTTGAAATGCTATACCTTTTTCTTTTTCTTTGTTTGTACAAAACCTTTTTATGTAAAAGCATACTTTATAAAAATAAGTGTGTTCTTTCATGCGATAGAGTTTAGAATAAGGAACATTTTGGTACAACTAACTCAAAATGTATTTTTTTTCGATTCTGTGTTTTCTTCCAGAACAGCGACGATATCATCTTTTGCCATAACGCCACAAATATATTAAAAGTACTATTTTTTCAACCCCCAAAACTTTCCTTCAATAGTTAATTGAATTTTTATAAATGAGCAGACATACGCTGTCTTCTATATTCTATACAATTTAGTAATAGAAATCGGTATAACGATGTCTTATGCCACAAAAAAATTTCAAACTATGTAGAAATACCTAATGTCGTAGGTGTAATAAATTGTTATAACGAACGATTATTGATCTTATCGGTGTTTTCGGCAGTACAGCGATAAAATTAATGATTTTAATAGTGAATAATAATTTAATAATGTGTTATTTGAAGGCGCCATCGTTAAATACGTGGGAGATTTAACTAGAAAAGTACGACGAATCATAATAATAGAATATCTTCTTTAAATTATACACTTGACTATCTCTTTGGAAAGGCGAAACGTTCTAGTGACAAACATTAAAAACGAAACCGTGTACATATAAAGATACAGTAAAATTTGTAAATGGAAATGACAGTTAATTTTGCAACCAAAAGCTCCGGATCATAATATGTGTTGGTCCGTTTCAAAGACGTGCAAAAAAGAGTATTTCAAATCGATTTCGTATTAAGGTCCAGATTTAAATTTGGAAAATATGAAAACAAAATTAGAGATTTATTTGTACTCACCATAAATATCGCAATTCTTGCATTCCACTTCGTTTTCTGATTTTCAAAATAACCCCCTTATCGGAAATACTATGAAGCTTTAATATGATGATTTTAATTTTATTGTTGGCTTATTCAATCTTTATTTATTCTTAAGCTAAATTTATTATTCTTTGTTTATGTTGTAATTTGATTGCCACATATGTTTTAGTAAAACAATACTGACACAACTGACTTACTTTATACTGTCAAAATACAGACGATCTATCTAACTTATGGGGCACCTCCATTGCATAGGCTTTAAAATCGCGCATCGTATTTTAGGATAATCCTGACAGCTAAAAAACATGATTTCAATGACTTTGGCAAGCAAGGCAAACCGCAAATTATATTCGCATTCTCTTTAATACACACTCGGTCAACAGCCTAAGCGTTTCTCTAATTTTAGATACGAAAAATAGTTGCTTCTTAGTTAATATACAATTATTATCCACTGCTTAAATAAATAAAATTATATAACATATACTTTAAACGTCATTCCAGTCGGTTAACATTTTTTAGATTATCATTACCATAAAATTACCATTCACAAACTTGTCTTATTAATACAGATATCTGTGTAGCTGGTATGTATTTGGCGAGCTTAGTTTTTATTTGTATTTGGTGTTTCTGATCAAATACCTTATAAAACGAGATACAGATTTAGTTTTCGTTTGAATAAAAACGGAAATAATCTTGTAAACATCCCATTTGATAATATATCAAAGCTTGTTGCTCGTTTTACATGAATTTGGTATTTAAACATTTTTTTTATTGATGCGGTTGTCGATTTGAATAGACATTGTTAGTTTATAAGAAACCTGCTAATTTTTTCCGTAAACTTAATCATTATTTACGGAGCTATTTATATTTCCTTGGTAGAGCAAAATTGTGGCTAAACAATCAGGAACAATTAAGTAAAACAATTAGTCGCCATTTTTTAAATTAATATTAAAGAAACCTGATCTGATTTTAAAATTATCTGAATCTTTGCTTTTTACATAATGAATAATATGATAAAATAACAAACCGTTTAATTCTACGAAATTTTATCAGGTAGATAGCGATTTCTATATAGCTATAGCTATCAACTACTTGATAAAATTGTGTAGAACTAAATACTTTGTTATTTTATCCTATTATAATAGGAGTTCTACCAAGTAAATGCCAATTCAATCATTATAATGAATAGTATTTTAAAGTCCTGTATTTATTGGGTCAGCAATTAATCAAAAAGGTCAGTAATTTATTCGGTAAATGGTCAGTATACACGTGGTCAGTTAATAAAATAAACGGTCGGTAATTTATATAAAATGGCCAGTTATTAAATTGAACCTGATTTATTATTTTATCTTTTTTACTTAGCTAACCTAACTTTACCTTCTTTTAATATTTACTGACCGCATTTTTAATATTTACTTACCATTTTTATTTTTCTACTGACCGTTTCTTTGATATTTACTGACCGTTGATTGAATTATATACTGACCAAATAATTAGTTTCCAATGTTATTTACGAATGCACGAGTTAAATATAAGGTTATTAACATATTCTACTCGTTACCTTACAAATTTATTATATTCATGAACATTGGATAAAAAACTATTATTAGTACATACTTGTCAGCACTACCACTTCTCTCTGAACCTAAACCGTAGCGTTCATTATGAAAAAAATAAAATACTTTATTGATATTTTTCATGTTATTCACTTGATTGTTTGTAGGATCCGAAATATTTTCTATAATTTCTATTGCCTCAAAAATATATCGATTCAAATTTGGATTATTGAGATTTTGTACACTTCCGATGCCGAAAGGCGAAACCCGGGTCGTTAGAGACAAAATACATGGAAGTGTACAAAATCTCAATAATCCTAATTTGATATTGAAATTCCATCAAGCACCCTCAGTCGATGTCTTAAATTATATATCGATTCGTTGTGTACTTCACTGTGAAACTCTAATGCACGTGTAAGTTACTATAATACTTACATATGACAAGTATGCATTGACTTATTGTTTTGATGTATGGTATTATTACTTCATGGGAATCGAATTTCAATACACTTAATATTATTCACATTGAAACAATCGCTCAAACAAAAACAATAATACTATCACATTATTCAATTGTTTCCTGCCACGCCACTACATTTGTGTAAATAAATGTGTTACTAATTTTACACGAGTATTGCCCATCTAGAAAGTCATCCTCTTTGAAATTATATTGTATTTAGTAAAGCTAAACTTATGTACATTTGTAGATATTTTTTTCGGGCGTACAGATCCGAGTAAGTAATATTTCACAAAAAAAAAAAAAACACCTGCAGCGAGAATCGTCATGAATGGCTAAGAATTTGTCCTTTTATTAATTTGATACGCTAGATACGTCCATACACTCCATACTTAAATGCATTTTCTAGCACTGCAGCGTCTTTTTCTCTGAGGTCAGTTGAGTTTTTAATTTAATTTTTCATTATAGTCAATTTGCTTTTTGCTGCAGTACTTCTATGTAGTAATTTGCTACTTTTTCATAAAACTTAGCTATTTTAAAAAATAAAACACAATTCATTTGTAATACTTCCACATGTTTATAATGATCAGGACCGGTTTCGCTCATCACGAGCATTATAAAATACATTGTATTTTTATCAGTTGATAATGCTCGTGATGAGCGAAACCGGTCCTGATCATTATAAACATGTGGGAGTAGTACAAATGAATTCTGTTATATTTTTTAAAATATAATGTCTTTCCACCAAGAATTGACAGTTAACACCTTAAAAGTGAAAGCTTAGCTACATTTTGTGATCCTTTACTTATAAAGCGTCTGATTAAAAGTTGGCTTAAATAATTTATGGAAATAACTGTTTTTAGGGTCCATATCAACGTTAGAAAGGCAAAAGTACACACACACACACCAATAAATATTGTATGTAACTCATACTAATGTGTAAATACCCTTTATTTTTAAATCTAAATATAATAAATTTAAATGTAATATATCGACTGAAGGACGCATTCCTTCGTTTTTTCAAAATATTTTTTTCGATAATCACAATGTATACAATTTAATACACGTTTTGTGTGGGTTATATACAATATTTTTGTATGTGATGTACGTCCTTTTGCCTTTCTTCAGTCGATATTTAAATACGCAAATAAAATTGTAGATGGAAGCAGAAACAAATCTTTAAATATAAAAAAAAACAATCAAAGAAAACCATAGCTTTTTCCTTAGTTTATCATTAATAAAATCATCATTGTAGCAACTAACATAGCACGCGTCTTATTTCGTTGACACTCATATCTTCATCTATTTGTACCGTTCTTCTTGACAAAGGGCATTCTCAAACAATAATTTAATATTTGTCACGCATTTCACCATCGACGTTTATTATATTATTACATCGATTCCGTTGCGCCATTTCTGCAACTCCGCTTGCACAATCGGCGGCGCGGGCGCGTTCGGCCTGGAATAGCGATCCGGAAGAATGCGATTGTTTGCGGAACTTATCGGACACGGGGGGCGTCGTGACCCCTTCGGCATCCGAAGAAAATCACAATTCGAGAGCACCGGATCGCCTGGCACTGCTGGCGACGTCGAACGAGCCAGTCGGGCGATGGGCGCAGGCCGGATTGCACGCGCGCAACTCAGCCCTCGAGCACGACACACGCGCCGCGACGCCGCACTATAGACGTCGGGTACGCGCGCTAAATTGGCGCCTCTTCTTAAATCCGTGCAAAAGTTTGAAAAATCAAGTGAATACTTTTGAAAAATCGGTAATTGGATAAGCTGTGTAAATAGTTTTAGTTAAAACATCTGTGATTTATTTTCTGTGCCATTGATCAGTATTTAAGACGCCAGAAAAACAGTGTTACTGATTGTTATACAGATATATCGATCAAGATAAGGATATCAGTGTTTCAGTTACGATAATTGTGTTAGTAGCTTTCGTACTACTTCATTATCTCGTACTATCTATCTATATTGCTGCTTTTCACATACATGTTTTTACATTGACGACTTTGAAATTGTCTACGTAAAAAATCAAAACAGTAACTTAAATTTTAAGTTCTAATAATCTTGAATACATCCAAAGTAACGATTTATTGACAAAACTAGTTTTTTTTTAATAATTTTTGGCAACCCTTATAATAATAATATTATAAAAATTGAGTAAGTTAGTAAAAACTCTGTATCAAAGGTCAACAACTTTTCAAAAGTAGTCAAATCCTCATGATTAGTTTCAAAAAGTTTTCATAGAGTTAGTTTATTTTCGCAAAATCTGCTTTGGTTGAAATATAGCAATAGTAAATATTCTTCTCACATCATGTATTCCATATTATTTTATAAATAAAAATCAAAACTGAAAAAAGATCAAGCATTAAAATTACAGTAATGGTTAATTTTCGTAAAGTTCTGACGATAGCATGACAACCTGTCAGATAATCACTCTTGTGGAACTAAATACATTTTAATTTTTTTGTTGTGAGGTCTCAAAATCATTTTATTTTGAAAAATTATTTCGAGTACCATTTATGACCTTTATCGTATATACATTTTACGTTTGCCAGTAGTAAAATTTTTTTTAATAATATTGACCGTGAACCATTATCTTCGCTATTGCAAAATGCCTAGATAGCTAACTTAATTCTATTTAAAAACTACAACATTTTAGGATACACTAAGCTCACGAAATATGATACAACATAATTTATTGATAATAAATATTTGCAATTATTCATAACGCATTGATAGATAAAAGTGTTGAAGGTAAAATAGATCATTTTGTCGATATTTTTAACTATATCAATTTCATAGTTGAAAAAAAGCTGCATTGGTATAAGCCTAGTGTTATCTAAGTGTGTTTGATAACCAAACCTTATTCAATTTTAAATTTGGATTATTGAGATTTTGTACACTTCCATGTATTTTGTCACTAACGACCCGGGTTTCGCCTTTCGGCATCTTCAGGCATTCGAGCACACGAATGGACTCAATCTTTACCAATCATTACCAATCTTGAATGAGCAGCTGAACCTTCCTAATTCTCCGCTATTATATCCGATACGTTGAAACACCTAACAGATGTCACCAAATGTGGAATGATTGTATATATTTACCCATTCGTCGAATTACATCCCGTCAAAACCCACAATACTATTATAATTGTAAAATCACTGGTATTTCTAAAAGAAGTTGAAAAGCGGCAATTCGCCTTCGGCAATTCGTCACTCTGTTAATATGGTGTTTACAAAATAAGGATTAGGGCGATTTCCGAAATTTTTAACTCAGGTATCGGTGTGGCTCTCAGACGTATAATGTATTGCCTCGTAAATGATATTTGTCGCATTTTTATCTTCTATATAAGCGTTAGACACTGTTTACTGTCTCTCAGTTCGAGTCCATTCGTGTGCTCGAATGCCTGAAGATGCCGAAAGGCGAAACCCGGGTCGTTAGTGACAAAATACATGGAAGTGTACAAAATCTCAATAATCCAAATTTAATATTGAAATTCCATCAAGCACCCTCAGTCGATGTCTTAAATTAAATCAAACCTTATTCATTTTCAATAACTAGATTACACGTGGGCTTTGCATTTATTCATTAAAATGTAACGAAACCCGTAGGTGTACTTCACGTAATCTATTAATACACGCTACTAGCAATATGCATACATTTTTATCAACGATATTTAAACCAGTACTTTTACATTATTAGTCAATTGTCTCGTATTAATCAGATGCTATTAACAGCATTTTATCATTGAAAATAATGTATTCGGTATAAAAATTAACATGGGTTAAAATTAATTCACGAAGTATTGAAATGGCTATGAAACGAATGAACTTGAAGTGCAGTGATAAAAACAATCAAAAACTGACATGGAAGGGTTTCGCCCTGCGTCTGTCCGCCCTGGCGATGCTATTCGCGACGGGGTGGCTAATGTTCTCCGAAACGTCAAAAGCGACCCAGCCTCCCTCCATAGAAATCGAAATCGACTCGACCTCGTCACAGCATAAACGACCCATTCAAAGAGTCGATCCCGTAAGCGATACTCGACCCCGGAGTTCAGACCGCGGATCCCGGCCGCTCAATGAGGACGAAGCTACCCGAGAGGCCAATCAAAACGTGCGTGGGCAACAGCGATTAAATTATTCTCCCGAAGTCAGATCGCGTGTGAGCGATAATAATAATTACAATCAACCAACAAACGGTGTTAAAGACTCAATCAATGAAATCGATGCAATCTCTTCAACTTTAAACCGATTCGAAGATTCATCAAAATCAGTTCCTGAAATGAACTACTATGATCTTCCGCTTGACGATCAAACAGAAACGCCTGTAGATTACGAAGAAAAATCCGAAACACTGCCAAGTTACTCATCTATCAGTGAAGATGTAAGATTCGATCATTCGACTGTTAACACAGATGAACTGCAGACCTTGATAAGAAGAAAACGACGTGATGCTGGAAAGGAGCGTCGTCTTCGACACCGACATGGATTACCACACAAATATTTCGACCATAACAAACACAAACATGGTAATAAAACGGAAAGAAAAAATGGACGACAATTTAGAAAACCTGAACTTAAAATAAATCAAATCAATACTGATTCTACTGATAGAATGAAAAGATATTCGTATATTGATTCAGCAGGCGTTGTTCGTTACAGTTATTACCCTTTGAATAATTGCTGTGATTATCCCCCACCCGGTTGTAGCTACCCTTCTCAGGCATATATCCCAAGAGTTCGGACGTCGTATGGACCTTGGAGTAAAGACTGGAGAGGACTCAAACATGGTAAGAAAATTAATGACCGAAATAAGACAACAATATTGTATGTAATAATTCATTTCATATGGTTAATTTTTAAATTAATCGACTACGGTAATTTCAAATTTTCTCCCGCTGTTAGGAAAGTGTTTATAATTGCTTTACATATGAAATTATTTATCTTTTTAATAAACATGCTTCCTAATAACGTGTCAATTATTTTTATTTTTTTATAACGATTAAAATTAATATATTTTTTAACTGAAATGGATCGGAGATTTTTTTTTGACCCATTACATTAAACATACAAGTGAAGAGATTTGTAAAATAAATTGAGGTCTTGCAGCCGAGTTGCCGCTATTGAGGGTTCCTAAAAATGAGACGTAGCGAGAGTCCTCTCCTAGCGTCCTTATGCTCTCCGGGAAATAGTGGTAGTGTTACTGAATATAAACCAGTTTCCGTTGAAATGTTTCATTAGCATTCCATATGCTCCACATTAGGAGCAAGCATGATTAAAAAATATAAGTATTGAAATATATATTTCACATAAAAAAGTTGACCTAACTTTTCATTCATGTTTTCGAAACTGTTTTTTAGATAACCCAGATGCGATAAACCGTCCGACAACTTGTATTTATTTTATATCTTATACTAGATATCAAACTAAAATGTTCAATGTAACACAATTTCCGCCTATCGCTTGTCCTTCGGTCGTAACGCTTCCGCAAAATCGTCATTGCGAATTTGACGTGATAAAAACGGTTTCCGTGCAGCATCATGCTTCAGCTGACGATAAAAAAAATGTTGGATATAGCTGCTTTTACAGAACCGCCCCTTATCTGTATAGACTTTATACTATACCAGTTTGGCTCTATACTATAGTGCCAAACTGCTGCAAAAGCCAATGAACTGCTTCGTTTCGCTATAATACCGTTGTTATCATTTTGTCATAATTTAAAATTAGGTGTATTAAATGCTTCTAATATTTGATAAATTCTTGAAATAAGACGATATCAGCGCTCAAACTATAAGTAATAAAATTATGTTAAATTAAAAAGTTGGTAAAAACTACGTAGCATATCAGTAAATCGTCAATATGTCAGATGTTTTGAATAACAAGTGAATCAATTAAACCAAGTATTATTGTAAAAATCTTATTTCTACAGGTGTGACTGATCAAATTAACAAAGCTCAAGTGCACTTGAACGCCTTTGTTAAATCAAGCTTTTATCCAGGGCTTCGAACGGTTATTTTTTTTGATTCGGTTTTTGTTCCAAAAATAATAACAGTTTCTTCGGTGTTTGATTCAGCTTCGAGTGATTATTTTTTAAATGTTTTTATTTGTATTAATTACATATTTCCTCATAATTTATAACATTGTATGATAATTCTATAACCCGGTGCCACGCTCCGAAAACAATTAATAGTTATGCTGCACCGCACGGCAGTAGCCATGATTTTTTTTAAATAATACATTATAAATTATGTCGAGATGCGTCACACGATCGTAAATGATTTATTTGCGCCTTGAATTTGACACACATATTTTTATCGCGTACCGAAAAAACCGATATTTTTTTTCGGTTCGGATCCGGTTTTCGTCCCGACAAAAAAAAACGGTTTTCGGTTCCATTCCGTTTCAAAGCACTGCTTTTTTTAATGTAACGAAACTCACTTCTTGTCAAACTTTTTACTAAAGAAAATAATAATATTTTTTTGATTATAGACATGTCAAATCTACAGTTAATTTTAATGACAAATTATATAAATATGGATTGTAATTATGTAAGCGCGAACAATGTTTCGTCTAATTTATTTTAAAACATTAAAAATACTGTGAAAAGGGTGCTGGAACGCCGTTCCACCGCGATACATGGCAAAAAAGCCCTGGATAGTAAATATTGCTTTTTAAATTCCGGCGACAAACTTCTATTATTCCCCGCATCACTCTTCTTATACAACGTTAACAACCATTACGTATTACCTGAAAAACAAATAAAAGTCGTGTATAAACAATGGCCCTAAAAATAAAGTAAAACGAGTAAATGAAAATAACAATGGACATTCGATGAAACAAAACACACCGATAGCCAGAACACAATCGATGATAATGCTTTGACTAAATGATCTTGATTTGACCAAGAGTCACTCAAAAGTCATACCATGGATATGAATTTCTAATATCAGGTAAAATAAATTTACGTTAACTGTAAAACACAATATTACATAATGTGTATCTTTCAAGGCTCTTAATTCCACAATGAACAGAAATAATTACTGTGGAGCCTGAAGTGTAAAAAATAACGATAATTGCGGGAAAACGATGAATAGAAGAACGATAGATCAGGCTTCTACATTTGTAATAATTCCAGTATGATATTAGAGGTGGGAAAAAATGGGTACCGACGTACGGCTCTATTCATTATAGAATAAAACAATATTTGTGGAAATAGTTTAAACTTTAAAGCATTCGATTTTCCATTATAGAATAGAATTATTCTTAAGTAAATTTAATGAGAACCAGTTGACATTAAATCGCTCAACCTCGACCATCTTATCTTTCAATGGTACTCATTGTTGTATCTACCACCATCCGCTACGAATGTAATGCCCATCTTGTAACAGGAGAATTAAGCGTTTTTTTTGAGTATCTTAGAAGCCTTAACCTAGGACTTGACTAATTTGCACTAAAATTGGCTGAAGAAATATAAATAAGTTAAATACAAAATAAAATTTAATTAAAAAAAAATCCTTTCATCTTGAAAGAGGTGCAGAAAAACGATAAATCCAAATCACTTTTAATGTGTTAACTGTGAATTCTTGGTGGAAAGACATTATATTTTATAAAAATAAAACAATTCTTTTGTACTACTTCCACATATTTATAATGATCAGGACCATCATTATCATTACAACTGATAAAAATATAAACATAACAGGCCTATTTATATAAAATTGAGTGTAAAAATGAAGGTACATAAAACTGATGGTTCATGAACTAAGACAAGAAAATACTGATTAGTAAAAAAATTATACATAAATCAAATAAAATTAAAAAAAACCGGTTCTGATCGTTATAAATATGTGGAATTAGTACAAATGAATTGTGTTTTATTTTTTTAAATAAATCCAAATGTCAACTGGAAAGCAATTGTGAGACGACAATTTACACAAACACACCAAACAGGCTTTACTAAAAATATAATATAAAACAACGTGGTGGGAGAATCACAGAACATTATTTTCTGTACTCCGTTTTATTATTTTACTGGATAAACATTGGGCGAATGACTTTTTGTTTGAATATTCAAATTAAAAAACATCGCATAACCGTGTCTTTATACTACATATTGAAAACGGGCCTTATTTAAAAATAATATATTTAAGAACACAGAAAATCCTCCAATCGGTAGTGTCTCTGAGCAACGTTATCTAAAATTTTTTGTGAACTTATTCGTGAGTCATCGCCGAAATTGTTGAACTGGAAATTCTTAAAATCCTGATAGAGTGATATGCGCAAACATTAAATTCAGTATGGTAATCTACATTAAATAGACATGTTCCAGGAATTAACAAGTCACTATCATGGTCTACGGGTGGGTCTATGCATTCAAAATTAAATTTCATAGGAAATAAACAAGTGTGTTTACATTTTAAATTTCTTTTGGCATACACTTTCAACTGTACACAATCCTAGAAAAGATTTTATGTTTTTTTTTATTTATACTGATATTGAAAAAAATGCATTTATCCTTCGCTGCCCTGACTATCACATGCACATACAGACGAAGTAAAAATTAACAAACTGGCAACTTTTGCACCCCCCTGAAAAAAGCTGAAACAACGTCCATGACAAGGAAATACAAACAGTTTGACAATTTTCAAAAGATGACAAATACTACTTAACCGGGTTTTTTAACAAGAACATTTTTGTTGTTTCACTAATTTATTTTATTTGTATATATTGTTATAAAGAACAATTTTCTATTACATTATTTCATCAATTGGTCAATCACCGAGCAAAACAGGTATGTACTTATCATGAAATAAAATGATCACATACCGCGTTATCAAATAATATACATAATGAAATAATTATTTCGCGTAGAATTATAAAGTACAAAAAATATTATAGAATACATGTAACTTTCGAAGTTTATGCTGCTTATGTAAAATTAAATATAATGTTTACCTTAACCATGCCAGTAATAAAATGTCAATATAATAAATAAATTGGGAGTTTTTATCAGTCACTGTAAATAGTGTAAATCTATCAATTCAATAGTTTAAGACATCGACTGTGGGTGCTTGATGGAATTTCAATATCAAATCTCTACAATTCAAATTTTATTCCAATGCTTCTCAAATGTTTTTGCTCACGGGACATTTATTTTTAAATTTGTCAACCTGCATGTTAAAATGTATTATATTCATATAAAAAATATTGTATGATAGAAATTATTTAGTGGTCTTGAAGAATATTTTAATAGAGTCATAAATTGCCCAAATAAAGATACGTATTTTACTTAAATTGCAAATAAATACAATGCATAAAAATTATCAGATATCCTTTTCCATAGAAAATCAAAATGTCAAATGACTTCCGCATGTTTATTTTTTATATTCGGTTACTACTAAGGAGACAATAATATGATTGACATTTGAGTGACATACATTAAAATGAATACTAAATTATTGTCGTATGTCGTATCTATGTACGTCATTTCAAAGATATATGTAAAATGTAAACTATCAATTTTGTTCCTTACGGAACGTGTAGACGTATTGGTAATAGTGTATGTATTAGAGGTCTGCAAGGGCCGAAATTTTATAAAATCACCTGCTCTGAGCCCGATATCTTTAAGCCCGGTTCGGCCCAAGTGCCAGTTTCAATATCACACTTGTTACACGAACGCGACCCGAATCACCAGATTTTTTTCTTCAGACCGAAAATGATTTTTTGAATATAGAAATTCATTTATACTCTCCAAATAATATGTAGCATTATTTCCATATTTTCAACGATATTTATAACACATGGGGAGGAAAATGTTTAAGTTGTGAATAGTATTGCCGCATGACCCGAACATAGTCAGAAATAGTTTTCTCAAAATCCCGAATCTGAATTGTGTTCAGGCAATGTAATAGTCCGCGGGCCGTGCCTGGGCCCGTGCAGACCACTTATATGTATATTACTATAAACCGGTAACCACTACCATTGTCATCTTTTGTAAGAATGCCATTTTTTATAGCTCTCTTAACCTTTAATAACATGATTTATCATGCGGATATTCTTTTGCCGTCCTGAAGCCTACTGTTCAAAGCTCTTGGGCTTTCATCATATTAATTAGAGTCCATAGTCTTGAATCTTAATGTGGACACAATCATAAATTGATTAATGGAATTTTGTCAAAAGGAATGAGTGTCTGTTTTGCTTATACCCTCCTACTAATGCGATTTTAAAAGTGGAGTGCAGCGAGAGAGATTAAGTAACTGCAAGACCCTTCAAAGCCCCACATTTCTTTCTGTATTTACTCTCTCCGATAAAGAGAGCTTGGGCGACTGAATTTTATCAGCTCGTTTGATATGCTTAATCTGGAGTCAGTATGCTCCACATTGCGAGTGGACACGGGTAATTATAATAACGATTTTATTAAATAAAAATAAATATGCAGATATAACTTACCCATCAACATTACTTTTAATATAAATACCACTCATTAAGTGCATACTTAATATTGGTTTTATTTAAGTATCGTTTTATATTATTTGAAAAACGGTTTGATAGTCGATTGATGGTGTACAGACCACCGTAATTACACATCGTTCATTATATTCAATTATATTCACATCGTCGTAACAGTGTAATCCGCAATGTTATAACATTAATGTAAATCGCATGCAATAAAGTGGATAGAAAGAAACAGCTAAGTGCCACAAAGAATAGTAGAGCTCTTGAACCCCTAGGATTCTTTTTCATTATTTAATGCTAATATTATTTAACCATTTAAATGTTCGTATAAATAATTTAAAACCTCTTTTTTCACACGTACAACACATTTGTAAGAACAATATACATCACTGATCACCAATATTCGAAACATACATGTCAAGCTGTTTTTATAATAATTGAACAGCTGAATCTTAAAAATGATCATAATAATAAAATTATACTCTACTTGTTCATCGTCCTATAACTGTATAATACATGGAGACTGTTCCTTATTGCAGTTCTTCCCAAACTAAGTGTCGGTAACGCTTGTACGAGGGGGCACAAAATGTTTCAGTAGAGCTAAATAAAAGTATTTATTTATGCATTTTTTCCCTTTTAAATATTATATTATATGCTGCGTATATTTATTAAGTAAGAATACATTATTTTATGTTGTATATATCGTCGCTGTTATTGAAGAAAACACTAAATCGAAAAAATGACATATTGAGTTAGTTATGCTAATATGTTCCTTATTTCAAACTCTGCAGTATGGAAGAACACACTTGACTTTGTACATCATACGTTTACTTAAAAACAGTTAAGTAACAAGCAAACATAATGAAAAAGGTATAACATTTAAAAAACTTCAAAGTCTAATTACTCAAAACCAGCATTTTTAACTTAATGTCTTCTTCCAGAACAACGAAGATATTTATAATATAAGAACACATCATTCGCGATTTTATCAAAATTTTGTTTAATTTAGGTTGAAGGTGTATGTACATATTTATATAATCTTATATATAATAGCCCAGACCGTTCTATTGACGTTTTATTATTATCACATATCACATGTAGGTATGAAATTTTCTCATGACCTTAAGCTTTCGCGGTGTATATATATAATAAAATGTTATGTAATACACACATAGTTCCGACGTAGCTACTTTCGACATTTTGTATTTCAATTTCAATACCATCATCTATGCCGGGTACGGTTATACTAGTCTCAAATAAAGCTTTTGATAAATAAATCTATTTCATTTTAGGGGTGGCGGACTGTGGAATAAAAAAGTTTGGGAAGCACTACCTTATAGTATAAGTGAATAAAGTAATGATAAGTGTTTTAATCTATATTATAAAATACTCGTTTCTAATTTCAAAGAACCTTTACCTAAATAGATGCCCTTTTATGTGCGGTTTATTTTTTTCCGCTTTGTGGACACGTTACATCGGTAATGTTCCTATAACGCTTTTTTACGGCACGGACTTGTGACATTATCTCATTCATTCGAGTCACGCTACTCGCGTAAAACATTAAAGAATCCAATCATTCTGATATTAAGGTACAATCATTCCTACAAAGATTGACATTTAAAAGTGAATCAATACGGTTTTACTGCCGAGAGGAATAAATTCGACGAGATACTACACTTTCGAAACGCCCCCACTGTACGTACATCCAAAACTCGTCCGAAAAAGAATCAGAGGAAATAAAAGAAGAAAGAAACAAACGTTACGAGTCAATTTGATTTGGAGTTGTTTTGAATGCTACCCTATAAGGAAAAGAAATAAACTAAACAATGTTTTATTGACCGAATAAGTAGCATTGTATTACGAAAACGCTCTCGTCGTTACTTTTCTTATAATGCAGTTACATGTATGGTTTACAATTTTACATGTTGCCTGTATTTATTTAGTAAGTATTTCATTCAATGTTTGGTTCAGCATTTTAAATATGTACATGTATCAAAATGGTTGGTAAATTTTAATAAATTTTCAATATTCACTGGAATAAGACGTATCAACATTTTATTTGCAACGGTTATAACCTTAATCGAAGATACTGACGGCTTATGCATTTAGTCACTGACGAAATAACTAACTGCATTGGTCCTTACAATGATAAATATCTCATTGTAATTATTTGATAGAATATTATTTCATACTACTTATTCGCCAATAATATTAGTTTTTTTATAAAAATTGAAAGCGTTGGTTGGACGAAGGTAGAAGTTACAAAGTAGGAATGGTGGACACACACGTATGAAATAAAAATACAAAATATTTTTTTGTACTAATTTCTTTAAGTTGTTTGATCAGGACCGGTTTAGCTCATCGTGAGCATTTTAAACGGATGAAAGTTTAGTATATATTAGTGATTCGAAATGCATTAATCTAGGGCGAGTGTTTTTAAAGTCAGCCGTCACCAGTAGTCGGCTTTTAGAGCTTAAAAGTTAAGTAATAGTGAATACATTTAAAAACACAGATTTTTTCAAATTCGTGTAAGTAGTCTTGCCACTTGCCAATGTATATCTGCACTATACTGACCTATATGATGCAATACGCAATTTAAAAAAGCACATTTTTACTTCGCAAGTTTCGACAAATTCATGTTGTATGGGGATCGCTACCAAAATATACTTTATATTGTCATCATTACGTTTTTTATTGTTCTGTCTACTCTCAGTAAATTCATTCGCGATATTTATGAAATTTCATAGTGATGGACGAACACTGGATAACGAAAGGCTGACCATTGGATTTTGGGGGGGGACCACTGGGAGAATTGGCATTTTTTTGTAAACTTCTATTATTTGATGCTTGGTACAATATTAACTATAATTTTTAGTTTGTAACATCACTTAATCCCTGATTAATGAAATAACAGCAAAAAAATATGTATTTATCATTAATTGACTCTGACCTGTCGCTTAACTGGCCGACCACTGGCGAAATGACCATATATAAAAAAATACTTTAAATCATGTAGGAATCATGGCCAAAGTTCACTGTTGGTCTAATAAGAAAAATGTGAATTGGTTACAAAGACCCAATCATTGATCAGTATTTCTCACAGTGTAATCATAAAAAGAATTTACTTTTCATTTGTGGATAATATTCATTGTAACTTTTTTGTAATTAAAAAAAACAGTGCTCGAATGGTTTTTCGCCATTTTCCCGAAACTCGATTTATGGAGAATGTGAGTTATGATTTTACAATTAAATTGTTAAGAAAATATCTATCAAAGAAAATGACTAAATTTAATGTGAGTTTCAAAATATATTTTTTTTAATATTCATTGAAAAAATTGGCGAATGTAAAAAATAATCGCCTAGTACGACACTGTTTGTGATGGAGATTGTTATCGCGAATACAAATGATGCGTCGAGTGATTCCCTTGTGCGTAGCGCCGCTCCTCGGCAGTGCTGCGTTGTTGGCCTTTGGGTCACAGCGACCGAGCCGCAGCTGTTGTGGGATAACCCTTTCGTCTATTGTCCACTCAGATGACATGATAAATATTATCATTAGATGCTAACTCCCTTTTCCTTTATGAGTCCAATCCAATCTCACAACACTCAAAATTAAACAAATTCGATTACTTACCTTTTCATTTGTTTTTTCTATCTAGCGGTTCAACCAAGTCTCACAACTACCACGTATTCAGCACATTTAACGAAGTGACAAGAATTTATGGTTCTTAATAAGTTTCCAAATTTTATATTGAAAATATATTTTCATAGTTTTACACCCATTTAAAAATTCATACGTTCTTCCTCCAATCCACAGTTATCGAAACGATTTTTTTGCTTTTTCCTTTTATAATTAATTGATTTGATTTTAAGCATAATTAAAATTTCAGCAATTATAAACTCTCTTTTAAGAGCTGTTAAAACGAATATATTGGAAATCCAACAAAAAGTTTGAACATCAACTTAAGAGTAGTATTATTTCACTATTTGCAAATTGTCACATACAAAGTAAAGATTATTCAATCAAAAATAATTCTTTGACAATGGATAGCCTAGAAGTTTTTGGTTCTAAAAATACCGAATGTTTATATTTATTTGTGCGAGCGGTGATCCTTCCCCTCTCCACGCAAATACATCGGCTAAATTACAACCCTCCTTAAATATGAACTGAATTGATTTTATCTGTTAATTGCGTGCTATTTGCAAACTTCGATTCTTTCTAGCATAGTGGCATGATATTTTCTATGGATTCGGCGGTAACTTTGTGGAAGTTCATTTTTAATATAATATAAAATAAAAATTGATAACTCAGTTATTCCACTTGGTTTATCACTAACGTGACGCGTTTCGCCTCTTTAAGAAGCATCTTCAGACTAACCATATCGCAAGGCTATTCATCTCTAAGATAAACAATGATTCTAATTCTTACATTAAAAATAAAGGGTAAGATGGGTTTTATTCCATTCTACTGGACGCGGAGAAGGGGTAAGACATAAACACTGATAGACTATTTACAAATCAATTACTAGTACTTGGAGGTGGAAAACCCAACGGAAATAAATTTAATAATGGTGAGCCGTATGTTCTATGTAATAACGTAGAATACTCCATCTAGTAAATAAAAAAGGTATTAAAATGAATAGCCTAGAGTTTTTAGAAATTAATAAAACCGTTAACAGTAATGGAGGATTAGTTAATAACATTTTAAATAAAACATGGAGCTCACCAATATTAAATTTATTTCCCTTGGGTGTTTCCTCTCCAAGTATCAGTAATTGATTTGTAAATAGTCTATCAGTGTTAATGTCTTACCCCTTCCCCACATCCAGTGGAATGGAATAAAACATTCTCCACTCTTTATTTTTAATGTAAGATTTAGAATCATTGTTTTACCTTATTGATGAATAACCTTGCGATATGTTCAGTCTGAAGATGCTTATTAAACAGGCGAAACGCGTCACGTTACTGCTAAACCAAGTGAAATAACTAAGTTATCAATTTTAATTTTATATTATATCAGTAACATGATTCTACAGCAAAGCTTAAATGTATAAAGACTATTAAAATCTTGATATAAAATAGATTTTACAATGCCAGCACTCAAGCCTCAACCGTTTCGCACGTATTTTTTAATGCTACTTTATTTTTTTCTGATTTTTTTATGAAGCAAACACAGACAACGAAATTTAATTGACAGTTTATTTGTAATGAATTATGTATCGTAATTAATAATATACAAACATAGAACTAGTCGTTTTTTATAAATATAATATGTAACACAATCTGATTAATTATGATTCAATTGAATTGTATTTTGACATCATACAAGATTATAAAAAGTTTTTCAATTACATGGCTGCATCATTTGAAAAAATAATTAAATTGATTACAAGATAATAATAAATTCGATGTTTGGCTGTACAGAGTGGGACGATCGATCAGAAATTCGTTCCGGTTTGAATGAAAAGAGCAAGCAGAGTCGTTAGTTACGAAGCCATTTGCAGGTCCTGCGGGGGAGGCCCCCAAAACACCCACTCTTGAATTAAAATCTCGAAATTTTGTAGCGTTTCGATTGCAAGCTCTTATTGCGGCGAAATTATAATGGGTGGTCAATAAGTTGCGATCATATTAAATAACCAACGCTATTCCATAAAATCTTTTGCGATGGCAAATAGTAAGTTACAAAATTAATATTAACGATGTGTCGTTTATTTTATTTACTTTTCGGTGATTAATTTATGAATTCCTTATATTGGTTAAAATTCATAAATAAAGAAGGTTTGGGCATTAATTTATGAAGATCTAGAGCATTCTTTATTAAATTACATATCTGTAACTGATCGTGAAAAGAAGTCGAATGAATATAATTGTTAGTGAAAGCTAAAAATGACTGCTGTTATCAAATTTATACTAGTATTTTCTGTATTGTAATGGTTTATAAAAGCAGTTAAATAATTAAAAAAATGTATATTTTATTGGAACGCAATCCCAATTTTTTTGTTTGGGTTATAAATAATTGCACTTTGTGTTAGTTGCAGATAGTATTCACTTGGTACACTTGAACTTTTATTTCGATAGTTTGCACTTTGGATTAAATAGTATAAACTTAGTACACTCAAACCTTGATTGTAATAGTTTCCACTTTGTCACGGATTCTTTTAACAAAGTGAGTTAATTTGTGGTAGGTTATGTTTAGGTTTGGTTTGTGTAATGTATTCTAATGCGTGGAGTAAAGACAATATAGGGTAGAATTGCGACAAGTAATTTCATTTCATTACAGCTTCGTGCTACTATCGATTTGAAAGTGTAAGTATTTATATTGAATGAAATCTATTTTATCTTTCTGAAAATATTTTTTCGTAAATGTTATGTTAAAATATATTTTATTATGT
The DNA here is from genome assembly GCA_022494535.1 of Himalopsyche phryganea. Classification (NCBI taxonomy): domain Eukaryota; kingdom Metazoa; phylum Arthropoda; class Insecta; order Trichoptera; family Rhyacophilidae; genus Himalopsyche; species Himalopsyche phryganea. Next base: position 13,529 of record JAGVSL010000154.1, on the reverse strand, counting down.
GGAATCACGTTATTTTTAATGAAAAAATGTGTTTTTTGTGGAATGTATTTGTTATATTTATGAGAGTGAATTTGATCTAAACAAAAGTGTATTAAATTGTAAGCTTTTTTGTTTTACCTTTGAACCCCTTGCCTATATCAAGTATTTACATTACAAGACTATGTACAATCATATAACCTTGCTTTACGACGACTGACTGTTGTACCATTTTCATCAATCACAGCATCGTATTATCCAAGAAATACATAACATAATTAAATAGTTTTTCAGAAGGGTAATTACGTTAAAAAAAAGCTGTCAAAATTGTACATATTTTTATTTTATAGTTATCGTCAAAATATCGTAATTTTGGATAACTCTAGAATTGTACACGTGTTATATCTGTATCAAACGAGGCGTTAATGATTTTGTTGGCGCTAAGATTCTTCGTAGCTATTTAGTTACACTTATTTAAGTCGATTAAAAGGGATTCTACGGTACGTATTAAATGTTTAAAATACAATTACAACGCTTTGTTAAACCTTACAATCTATTTACTGCCAATATCGTCATGATATGAAATTCTCATCGGCTTGTGGGACTATTAAATAATGTATCTATTTTAATAGAAAATAAGGTTCATTACTCAGTAAGCTATTTTCAGGTGAGATCTGGAAAAAAATATATCTAAAGGGCCGCATTAGGTATTAATGTATGAAAATAAGTCATCATTTTTGACAATAGTCAGTGATACCTTCAACGTACCGTGCAATATATATGCGTTCTTGATTGATAAATAAAATGACACATTTTTTATCCTATCGTTTCAATCATTTGATCGATTCACTCACAACCAATCTTACTAAAAATATTGCTCTTAAATACATATGACTATAAATAAATTTAAACATTCAGAAATACTCTATGCTTCTTTTTCTATCTTGGGTTCGAAGCCACGCGCCACGCCTATTATTCAATTTAGAATATTATTAATGGAACTCTTAAGCCCATTCGTATACACTTTTTTAAGCCACATCCGATCCAAATGTGGAGCAGACATCGCCACATGATTCCTAATAGAGGTATCTCAACCTAAATTGTTCTACGAGAACTGCTTGTTACTCAGCTACACAACCTCTCTTTTTCGAAGAAAGTAGGAATAGAAGGATAGGATTAGGGCAGGACTAGCGGTTGGCTAATTCCTCTCGATACGCCCCGTTTTCAGGATTAGATAGGTGGGAAGGAATTTTAGACGTCACAAGCAAACCATGCCTCCGATTAATCGATTTATAAAACTGTCCTAACTGGAATTCGAATCCGTGAGATCCATAACCACAGCAAACGACATTGCCCACGGACCCGAAACAAGAAACATAATATACACCTTATAATCATTAAGTCGGCGTCCGTGGCACAGTTGGTAGCGTCGCTGGCTACGGTAACGACTGTCTTGGGTTCAATTCCCGGTGCGGAAGGTTATCATATACTGACCTTTCAATCGATTTATGAATTTCTATTCGTAGTCTCCCATCCCATCCTCACGGAGCGTAGCGAGAGCGATTAGCTAACCACTAGTCCTGTCCTAGCCCTATCCTTCTATCCCTACTCTCTTCAAAAAAAAAGAGAGAGGTTGAGCAACTGAGTAACAAGCAGTTCTCGTAGGAAAATTCTGTTAAGATACCTCCATTAGGAGACCATATGCTCCATATTGGGAGCGCACATAGAAAAAAACCAAAATCATTAAGAAATATATACATATTATATTGGCCTGCTACTTTCTGACCACTCATTATGTACAAGTGATTGTGTTCATTCAGCTTTATTATAATACACACCATGCTCGGATTATAATAAAATATATGCCCCGAGGAAAATTATCATTTTATTGCAAGTATTTATCGTGTATTAATGATTTATGGCTTAAATCCATTGAAAAGAATGAAATAATAATCTACATGCTTTACTGATAACTCTGTGTTACTAAAATCTGTATGTTACTCATGCCAATATTGTGATTAAATTTAATATCTGAAGTTAAAATATACGAACACAAGTGGTATTAACTGATCATATTGTCACATTTCAAATTTTAATTCATGATTATAAATATATACAGGGTATCGATTCCATCGTCGAAAGTAATCGTAGCACATAATATCATAATTCGGCGGTGTTTTGGCCAGTTGATGTAACCATCAAAAAATACGAAAATAAGTTAACGACTGGATCTCATTTTAAAGACGACAGAGCAGGTCTCGGCCAAATGATGTAAATTAGAAAGGTAAATTGACCACTTTTTGAAAAAGAAACATCATTTTACATTGGGTTTAAGTTTAAAAATTCTGACCCGGCCACTTGATGTTAGCCACTATTATAACGACACTCCCTACGTATAATCTCGTATCTGCAAACGTGATAATTTATAGGAGTGCATTTCAAAGATTCACAAACACAACTCACCATATAATCTCTTCTATAAAGACAGTTTTTACTCTTTCCTAAACAATTTCGATTTTGAGGCATGCATCAATTGGCGAAAACACCGTCGACATGGTCTATGACCTTTGTTTATTAGGTTAATGTATTTTTCATGTGTTAAAAACATACATTTTTTCTTTTCCTCCTAGTTCCGTTTGATATGTTGTCGATTGATTTAATACCATTTACTTTCGTTTTGCAATAAAAAAAACAATAAAAACTTAATCTTCAAATTTACAAAAATCAATATTGGAAAAGTTTCAATAAAAGTTATAATGTAATATGTTTCATTATACTTTGTTGCGAAGCACCGCCCTGACATTATTTTAAATGTGTAAACCCCGCCATCCGATCTGGTTCGCCTGTTGTTTTATTCATAGCACGAGAACATTATATCAATCCGCGGGATGAATATAAAATGTCGATCAGTCATCAGTCGAAGCCTTAATATAACGTTTCCGCTAAAACTGCATTGGTTTACAGATCAACATCTCAATTTCACAATTTGTTCTTTTTTTATTCATCAGTGTTAAGTGTTTAGTGGATCATTCAAAGTTTCAATCAAAATATATTCTACTTAGTAATAGCACATTAACCGCATATAGACTCATTATGGACCATGTTATAGAATTCAATGAAAACTAGTTGTTTTTGAGTCACTCCATCTGTTTTTTCAGTAAGGATATGGATGGAAGAAAAGCAGTTATGGAAACGCTCTCCCTGTGTCCTATTATGGGATCGTATAGGGCAGTTTTAAAGGTGCAGCATCCATATCTTTAGATATAACTCCATTACTCCATACATCAAAGGTTAATATTTAACTTTTTCCTGGTTCAACAGACGGGTGTCAATATTAAAAAAATAATTAATTAAATGAAAGAATATTATTAAGGTAAAAATAGCAAATTATTCGCGTCATTATCTTAACTCTAAACTTTTATAGAAAGATTCCGACATTGTGATAATAAAAAAGATCGACAATATTTTACGATCTTTGCAAATTTTAATACATTCATATTTTTCCCTTTTTACAACTGCGTTCTATAAAGCAATTATTTTTCAGTCCCTGTACAATTTTAATGATTAAAACTTGTACACATAAAATGCATTAGGAAGAATCAATTTCATCCGGTTTCGTATATCTCATAAATATTTTTGTTCAATATACAGACACTCAGATTACAAGCAAAGACGATGACTTTTACAATGATAGTATCGTTTAACCATCAATGACGTCACATTTTGATGGATACTATTTTTCTTTGTATCTTTTCTTTTATGCAAGACCTTTTAAATACATATACCTATAACTTTATACTGTAAAAGGAATAGAATACACGAATGTTACCATAAGTAATAATTGTACAGTACTTACTCATATAGTATGAATCATTTCGACAGTATTTCGTGATAAATGCCTTTTATCAAATCTTTCAATCTGACACTGAAACTGCTACTAAAGTAAACCTTCTAAGGACATGAGACAGGATGACTGAAGCAGCTGATTTTTTGAAACAATAAATATTATGGCAGTCTGCATTACTGACGCTGACACGAAATTTCAAATATAGGAGGCGTAGATCATATATGCCATATTTACCTTGCTTTTTAACGAATATCAAATATGTCAATATTATAAACTTCTTGGTATTTGAAAAATATATATGTAAATATCATTGAATTTATACACTATGTTCAAGAACTTATCAAGAAAATCAACATTTTAATAATCAAATAAAATAAAAAGTTACCAAGTCATTAATAATTTGTCGAAATTAGCGGTAAATGTTTGCTTTAGCGATCAGGTGGGTCCTCCTGGTTCAATTCCCATCTAGGTCAATATCAAATTTAGATTTTTTCAATTTAAATTTGTGATATGAATGACTTTTAAAAATTTTAATCGAGTTTATCTCGTATGATTTTCTAATTTTCAAAATATTTGGCGCATTAGCTGTCAGCTGTAACGCCAGCTGTTTTTTTTTTGAATCTCTTAAATAAAATGACAAAACAGTAAAATTCAGTGTCAATTGTTTCCATGAACACACGGATTTTTTTTCAATATTGGCTAATATCAAATTATTTCACTCATAAATATATAACCAGGTAAATATGCTTTATATCATTTTTCTCTTACCAAATTATTTAATACCCAATGAAGCAGATGTTTATTTAAAACCTAATTTTCATATTTCAAAATTTATTGTGCATTGTAAATTTGATTTTTCTTGTGACAAGAATGCGAACACCTTATACAATCTTTTTTACTAAACAGGGGCAACTTAATATAGTTGACGTTAAACTTTACTTACGAATTAAGAAGAAACCAGGTTGAAAGATTGATAGAACGCTGTTTGACTATCATGTAGCCAGTAATTTAAATTAATGTTACCAAAAAAAAGAACAATTTTTGTTGATAAGGTAGTTCGATTTTAAACCCTCGATTTGTATTTCGCGTAAATTATCGTTTACCATCTATGTTAATTTGGCATTGTATTATTCGTTATTAAAATTCTTACACAACTACATTGTTATGAAGAAAAAGAGTAGCGCGTTTCAAAGCTTTACCTTTAATTACTTATAAAAATAATATTTTCGTAATATATTCGGCCGTCGTGGTCGAAAAACATTTGGTCAACTCAGATGCGCGCACAAGTATTCAAATCCTACAATGGCAACTATCATGCATAGTATTGTCAATCTTTATATGGATACTTATCCAAAGTCAAGCATAACTTTGACAATTTAATAAGCAAAACCTTAAATCATTCTAGAATAAAAAAAACACGGCATAATTTACCGTACTTTAAATAAGAAATGAAATATCGTATAAAATATATCTTGACTTGCTAAAATAGCGTTCATATTTTTCTTTCAAATGTCAAAAGACACTTTCGTCCTATCAATTCAAATCTGTGTCCATACAATAATCGCCTTGCGTGGGCTTGACTACACAATTTATTGCATTTTCAGATATTCAGCAGTAATTAATCTAACTGAATATGTATCGTGTATGTTATATAATAGTAGTCCAAATTGTGAAATAATCAATTGAATAAAATAATAGTGATTCTGAACCAGTTTTCTTTTATTTTGTATATGCAATTACGAAATAAAAATTTCCCTACCCTCGTGTAACAAAATTATTGCGACATTGCCAGAACCATACTCTATTTCAAGTTGTTTCTTAATGGAACTAAGATATTGTTTAGTTTTGTTTATTTCCATATGCAAACACTTATATTATATAACACAAACCAGTATATTTTATATAACAGTAGAAGAGCGGTTTCGAATATAATGGGTAACTTAACTCGTAGTAAAAAATATGAAATTTTCGACTCATTGTTCTATGTTCAAAGAAACATTTACAGTTTTTGAACTCAGATAGTGTAATGTAAAAAATATTTCAATTCATTTTAACACATTTCAAAAAGAGTTACTAAAGTATTAAAAATATCTTTTTAGCAAATGAATATATAATTTATAAAATACTGACTAATCTATCCATTACGTAAACCTGCTTGATTATTTTAAAAGACAGTTCACTAAGGTTTTTATGCAAATAATAATCATTCAAGTGCAGTTAAAAGTGCATGTTTATAACAAGTTGCCAATTCTGCAGGCAACCTGTATTTAACGACGTTACAGGTTATTATTCTATGAATGACTGAATCATAATAAATATAAGAGCTTTAATGGTTTATGAATATAATCATTATTGTTACCATAATTATTAAAGTTGTTATATATATATTATCTGGAAATGGTCTATTAAATTCTAAATGATTATTTCATGTCATTGTGAAATATTTCTGATAACATTTTAAACATTATAATGTAAGTTTTATACCATGTTGAATTCCCAATTTAGTATCTCAATAGAAGATGTTTTTCGAGAACCGGTTGTTCAGTCGCTCAACCAGAAAGAGAATATTAGGATGGAAATATTAAAACTACAATAGTTAGTAAACCATTCTCATTAGTCACTGTTTTTACAATCCGATGAACAGGAGAGAAAATATACATCACAAACATCCAGCGGGCATGGAACACAAATGTATAAATCGATTTGAAACTCAAATTTATGAAAGTGTTCACGCGGGGATTCAAACCCTTGGACACCACATACGAATAGTACGAAGTACAATAGCGCTGACCACTTGACTACAAGAGTGACACTGCTCTTCCCCTCTTGCTACACCAGTAAATTATCATGTAGTATTAAGTGTTCTACCTTGATATATTTATGGTTAACAACTTTACTGAGCTTTTTTCTTTGGAGCTTTTCAACAAGCTTTTTGTATGACATATATTTATGACGCTTATTCTCGCGAAAACGCAGTGGGTGCAATATAAAGTGTTGATATACAGATTTACTTTGCTTCACTCACGCTTTCTCAATAACCAAGTGCATAATTGCAAATGTTGAAATAAACAATCAGCAGGTATTTTACTGCAGGTCGTTAATTTTCAAGTTTATTGATTCAACGGACGATGTTAATGTTAGGTATACAACACTGGGAAAAGCAATTTTATCGATGTATACAGTAATTGTTGCAGTTTCCTTGTAAATAAAATATTTGCAAAGAGAACGATGCATTGATTTTTATTTAAGGTTATAATTGAAATAACAGTTTTTCTATATCCTGAAAAATTTTCCCAAGTAAATGGTTCGCTGGTTTGCAGATTAAGCAATCCATATGTACGTCATAGTGTCAAATAAATAACATTTTGATACCACAGTTCCAAAGTATGACAACTGAAAAGGCATAGTTTTGAAACAATTAGGAATATACAGTACCTACATCTAAAATTTTAGGATTATCTAAAAAACATATTTGTATCTTTAATATTATAAACATTTTTTTCTAATTTTAATAACAAGAGTTATCAGAAATTATAATAACGACTGCCATTCTAAAATAACCTCAGATTACTCTTTGCTTCATTTTGGAATTGGTTGAAATCGATATTCTAAGCATTTCTTTACACTTAACTCAAAAGTGTTAATTTGTGATTTGTTACACTTTGGAACTGAGATATCGATTTATGTCGACCACTGTAGTAGTATCCTGTCAATTAGAGCTGTGCCTATCGATCAAAAGGTTTCGCTTTCATGTCGATATCAAAATAGATTTTTTCGATTTTACATTTTTTTTTATTGTTCTCTTACAGCGGATATTAATTATTGATTTTTCAATTATAATATTCCAAAAAATATATAATGTACTGTAAAATAACACAAATTATAAATAGACAGCTTGACTGAATAAAAAAATACATTGTGAAGCACCTATTAGCATGTTTTTTTTCTTAATTAAAAATTAATTATAATAATATTTTTTTTACCTTGGCGGAAATTCATTTAATTATTTTCTTCGTGTTATAGGAAATCTCTCATAAAATTGCATCTATAAAATGAGACACGTTATAGTAACCCAGAATTTTAAGTACATATACCTGGTCATAAAACATGCAGTCTGCTGACTTCTACACATCGTCGTAAATCTTGGAAACGTCACGCGTGCATCGGCCATATAAGTCTTCGTCTCGCGCCACTGGTTCCACATAACATGTAACCAAATACTATTCTGCCCTCTTAACACAGAATAACTGTAAGGATTATTATTATCTATGTATTTTTTATGAACCTGTGTCTTGAGAGAATGCAAATAGTAAAGTCAGACAAAATTAATAGTGTGTCTTCACACTGAAATGAATACCCCCCACGAATTGTGAGGTACGTGTTTAAATACTATAGCGATCACCGTTACAGTATTGCAATTGATATAGTTAATGTATAAGATTTTTTTACGATATATAAATATCTTTAAAAAGTAAATTTTGCATAAGAAAAGATTAAAGATTAGACAATCATTTCGATAAATTCGGCGGTTACTTACTCAATGTTGCGAAATACTTGTTGTACATATTGATACAAAATAGGTATTCATTTTAATTTAATTCTTATATATAATTTGTAATGTGTAAATCAAATATACTGTTTTTTAAAACCTAGTACATTTGTAATGTGGAACATAGCAGAATGTCTTTAACGAGAAATAAGTCAGTTACTCAATGTGTCTTTTCAATTATGTATGATAAGGATAGAAGTAAATGCTAGATTACGTAATCAGTAGTAGCTGGCTATTCTCCTTCTCCTGTTTTAAGGATCGGATAGGGTGAATGGGAAGAATTAAAACATCATAGAGATTCATGCATTTTTTTTCCATGTCCGCTCCCAATGTGGAGCAGATGGTCTCCTATTGGAGGTATCTTGACAGATTTTTTTCTACGAGAACTGCTTGTCACTCAGTTGCTCAACCTCTCTTTTCTTTTTTTTTCGAAGAGAGTAGGGATAGAAGGATAGGGCTATGAAAGGACTAGTGGTTAGCTAATCGCTCTCGTTACACCCCGTGAGGATGGGATTGGTGGGAGGGAGGACTCAGACTACGAACAGAAATCCATAAATCGATTGAAAGATCAATCTATGAAAACCGTCCGCACCGGGAATTGAACCCGAGACATCCGTAACCGTAGCCAGCGACGAAACCAACTGCGCCACGGACGCCGACAAATATATCACCGGCTATAGCTACCGAAAAAGATTACGTTTATAAATTTATAACTAAATCTAATCAATTTAAATAAAAGGAATCCATTGATTACAATTTATTACTATTTTTATTACTATTTTTCCTAGAATTTAATAATTTCCCAGAACAATCTTAAAATGTATTCTACTCACTAATATTATAATAGTTATAAAATCACTAATAAAGACATAATGTCGGCCTCTGTGGTCTAGTGGTAAGTGTTTGCCCTAGCGATCAGGTAGGTCCTTGTTCAAATCCCTGCAAGGTCAATATCAAATTTAGATTTTTTCTATTTAAATTTGTGATCTCGGACATGAGTGACTTCTAAATAAATTCTCAACGAGTTTATCTCGTATGATTTTCTGATTTTCAAAATATTTGGCGCATTGTCTGTCAGCTGTAATGCCAGATGTTTTGTTTGAAATCTGTATAATTATGAATAAATATATCGACTGTGTTTTGGCTAATTGATGTAACCCTCAAAAAATACGAAAATGAGTAAATGAGCAGGTCTCGGCCAAATGATGTAAATTAGAAAAATAAATTGACCGCTCTTTGGAAGGCAAACATCATTTTACATTGGTTTTAGGATAAAAAATTCTGACCCGGCCACTTTATGTAAGCTACTGTTACATAGACACTCCGTACGTATAATCCCGTATCTGCAAACATGAGAATTTACAGGGTGCATTTCAAATATTCATAACGCAGCTCACCATATAATGTTTTCGATAAAAACAGTTTTTATTCTCGCCTCTACAATTTCAATTTTCAGAGTTACATCAATTGGTCACAACATCGTCCATATATACTTCATCATTTTTCGATCTGCGCGAATATTGTAGACTGTGCTAATATAAACAATCTTGGCTTAAATATAATTCTATTCAATTACCCAAATCTTAGTTCTATTTAAAGTTAAATCCATTTGACGTCATGTAAAAAAAACTAGCCAATAAAAAACGATATTCGCAACAATAAAGTCACCAGCCTGTCGCAGGTCAATTACGTGCTTTAATGTCTTAAGAATCTGTTCTTCATCCAAAAACCATTTGATGATAGCGAGTAAAGTACGTGAGATAAATCGTGGGAACGTTTCCTTGTTTACATTACACTGAGATTATTTACTTTGACACTTAGTCAATAAAGCATAACCACATATACCCTTGTACGGAATATCCCTATGCAAAACGATCGAAGATAAATGATCGTTCAATATAACATATAAGCTGGGTATTGTACAAGCTTTCCCGCGCATAAATAATCTAAAGCGATCCATGTACCAATCAATTACCAGGGCGATTTGCACAAATCTGCAAATCAACTATGAAACATAAATTACTTAACGTTTATATGAGAAATTATTGTACAGATACCGCTGATATTAATATAACCACAACCGTTTGCGAGGTTGAATGAATAATAATGGCGTGCTGTCGATTAAATGACTATCTACTAAAAAAAACTATCGAACATTTCTTTACGTAAATACTATATTTAATCCACAAATCAGAATAAAAATCTCGATGTATTTAATTCTACACGAACTGTCAAATACTGTCGTTATCACACCGTTGTCAGAACTTTCTGTGTGTATCTGGAAAATTTATAGAAAATATTTGACGATATTTGTGTGCATTGCTATGTTAATTATTGCTATATTATAATGATTGTTAATTTCTACTCCGTAACAATTCTATCACTAGTTTACAATGTTTAATTGACCAGGATTGTCAAACTAATTATTCAGTGCTATAGATTTATTTAATTTTTATTACTTATTGGGTTGTGAAAGGCGTCCGTCGTGAAGTTCATTCTTATTAGTAACTAGTAAAACCGTTCCCGTCATAGATGTCTAAAATAGTTAGTACGTCGGAACTGTGTTTGCATTGTTTAACATTTTATTTTATAAATACACTACGAACGCTTAGGTGATGAGAAAATTTCATCCCTACATGTGGTAGGTGATAATAATAAAACGTCTACAGATCGGTATGGGCTATTATATATAAAATGTTTTTATTAATAATCCCTCTGTGAAAAAAGTACAAGAATTGAAGACATATGTTGTTTTTACATATTAAGTAAAACAATGTACCTGTTATTATTTATGCTTTTATAGTTTTGGGATCAAAATTTAGATATTTCAAATCTGATTCAAAATCAAAAACGTTTGATTTAGTTGGATTATAGTAGACTTCATGAATTGCAGCGGAAGTTCGCCCCATGATCAGCCATTCCTGGTACATACATTTCACGTACTAAAAAATGACAGCTTTAGTCGCAAAAGTGTTCGCCTGTCATTTGTGTAATGCATGTTCAAACCAATAAATAACAGCAATCAGTCGGTGATGCCGTGTTTCACGCTGTTGACCGCCTACATTTACTTACCGTTCGTAAGTTTCTTGAAATATTTGAATAGCTTGCAGTATCTTTTCTGGTCGCCTTATAAGTATTTCTATGACACCTCTTCTCGCATTGTGCAGCGCTTTGTATCGCCGCCACATTGCCAGCGGCCCATGGCTAATGACCCCAGACTGACGTGACCTCCCAGAGGGACCTAATGGTTTATCTAGATGCAATCTATAGGGAATTCAGTCCAGAGATTGCTACATTTGCGGATAGTTATTCTTAAGGAATAATTGACCGCGTATAGCCATAATTCATTACAGTACCCACCGAGTGTGTTAAACTATAAACACAGGAAGGAACATTTTATTGAGCCTTATCTATTGAGCCCAGGACCTCTACCCAACCCGGGCTCGGACGGGTAAAGACAGTTCATATTCTGGCTCGGGCGGTGCCGGGGTAAGAAATTCAAATTTAATAAAAATATTTCGTACTATGTTCGGGTCATTTTCATAGCTTAAATAATTTATTTTACATTTGCTATGAATATCGTTGGAAATATGGAAAAAGTAACATATATTGTTTGAAAAGTATAAATGAATTACTGTATTTTTAAAAAATTTGGCTTTTTTCGGGCCGAGAAAAATAAATCTGGGCTTCAGGTCAGTTTCGGGTAACAAGTGTGATATTGAGACTCGGGCTCGGATCGGGTAATTTGATGTAATTTCAGCCCTTGCAAATCTCTAATGCAAAAGCACTTCAATAAACATAATTAAAACACTAAACCTCTCTTTCGTTGAGTGGCATGATGTTGAAATATGTGAGATGAAATAATATCGTCTATCTTCTCTAAACAGTGTATGTAAGAACACTAAAATAAGCATAGTTCTGGCGATGGCGTTAAGCCGAGTAGCTATCAACGAACTAATGCAATTTATGAAATAAATACTTCAATATTTTATCCTATTATAATGAATTTCTACCAAGTAAATGGCTATTCGATCAAGCAATTTATACAACTAAAAACTTAATTGCATTCAAATTATAAAACTAAATTTAATGTAGGTATTCGATTAGTCGGATGGGAAATTTTGTCAGAAAATTTATTTCGTTCTCTTCACAGCCGTTATTACAATTTAATCTGTATTTGTTTGGCATAAGGTCTTACAAACAGAGCATTCCAAAATCAGCCTTTGACTATCATTTTCAGAATAAGGTAGTTAAGAAAATACCGAGGATTATATTGAATATGTTTCAAAAATACACACGGCTAAAAATATTGATGCAGCAATATCTTATGATACCTGATTCAAATATATGTATTTTAATAAACCTTCTGACGTCACTCAAAAATTTCAAAAAGTGATATTAATCTACCATGACAATAACTTCATATTCAGTTGCATTAAAATCCAAAGCAAATTATTTGAAAATTCCACAATGTTTACGTTTCTTATCTCCTTTAATTTAAAATATTTCAGGTTTACATAGCTACTTAGTAATTGTAACAATTCATGCGCTAAAGATAATTTATCTTCCAGTTGTTTTGCCGTTGTGTGTGTATTTTTAATGAGTCTCAATAGAAAATAAAAAGACGTTATGCAAATCAGTATTTTGTGCAAGAAGACGTACAGCGTATTATGATGAAAACTACGTTAGCTGATAGGTACATGGTACAACATTGTATGTCGTGTTTTAGCGACGTCTATTTATCACCTCGTAAGACTCACGATCAAAATATTTACCAGCATTTTACACCTTGTATATGCTTATTATTATCTACTTATTATAAACGTGCATCCAGTGATTGAATTGGAAATTTAATCACAATTATCCACACTCGATACTTTTGACTACATTAGAAAATGTTGTTTTGAAATTCAAATTGTCGTAGATAACGTAGACAAGTCCACGAAAAGTAAATCAATCAACAATACATTATACGTCTGAGAGCCACACCGATACCTGAGTTAAAATTTCGGAAATCGTCGTAATCCTTATTTTGTAAACACCATATTACCAGAGTGGCGATTTCCGAAGGCGGTTGCCGCTTTTTCAACTTCTTTTAGAAATACCAGTGATTTTACAATTATAATAGTATTGTGGGTTTTGACGGATGTAATTCGA